>JBBPBS010000207.1:10017756-10051214 GCA_037974835.1 Cicer judaicum | reverse complement strand
AAAAAAAAAAAACTTTATAAAAAGAAACTTAAATTAAAGAAAAAGGATATTGCCAAAAAAAAAAACTCAAGACCATTTATGCCACTCGAATTTCTTCTTCTTCTTAGTGTATATACATATTTTTATTTTCAGGAACCTATGCATGAATTTGTAAAGCCGAACATAAAATTTCTTCTTATACTAAAAAAAATCATAATATTTCTTCTTCTTAGTGTGTGTATATATAGATTTTTGAAAATCTATATGCATGAATTTATAAAGTATAACATAATAAATTTTTATAAATACCGACTATAGTTGACAAACAGGTTATGAAAATTTGACAAACGTTTTTTGCCGCTAGAATAAACACATCGAAAATGCATCACAGAAAGAAAAGGCAAAAAAAGAATAAAACCAAAGACAAATTGAAAAATGGAGATGCGGGGTATCGATCCCCGTACCTCTCGCATGCTAAGCGAGCGCTCTACCATCTGAGCTACATCCCCATGATATTTATTTAATATAATATATACTTAAAACCAATTCATAAGATAAAATGTAAATATGCAAATGATATTAGTTGCACAATTTTAATTCCTGCAATTTGTGAAATCGTAATTTACAGATATTCTTTTTAGGAAACATTATCAAAATTAACATAAGAAATACATATTACTTTGAATAGTCTTGAATCAAAACAACCACATAACATAACCTTGTTTAATTGAAGAGATTAAATTGTTATTTAATAAATTTCAAGATCTTTGAGTACTGTGGGTCATTAATTAACAAATCAAAAATGTCTCCCAAAGTCTATCACAATTACATGAATTGGGAGTTAAAATTTCATAAAAGAGGTTCACGATTCAATCTTTTTCTAATATCGACAAATACATTCTCTCATAACTAATTACTAACTATTAACATCTACATATAAAAAATTAAAATAAATATTGGCATACTGCATATACATAATAACAAATACATTAAAAATGAAAAAAGAATCAAAATAATTAGTTTGGAATATATCTTCAAATTCATCTAGTCATTGATTTTAAAAAAACAAATGCTAATAAGTGTCTCAAAGACAATTATTAACAAATTAAATGTAAAAAATTTCAATTATAAATACATTAAAAGTTGTATTTTTAATTCATTGAATTTTATTTTTGAAAATAAAAAACTAAATTGTTGTTCACATAGTTCACACTTACCTTTTGTATTAGTAGCTGCTCACAATTACTTAATCTTAACCAATGACTCCTATAAAAATGAGATAATTCATTGGAAGAAGTATCCTTTATATATATACATTGGTTCCATCTGAATATGGAGTCTTATTCCTGGAACCACATAGTTGCAAATAGAATGACATGCAACCAAAAAAATAAAAAAATTTAATTGTAATTTTAGTCATTTTATTTTTACTGATTTATAAAATGAATTTATTTCTTTTAAAAATTGATAATTTTAATTCATCCATCTGATTTTTTAATTAAAAAATTAATAAAATAAAATGTTTTAAATAACGTAATATATGATACGACAATGTAGAATGATTAATACTCATAAAATTGAAATAAAACACCGTAAAAATTAATACTCATTATATTTTTAATTTAATTAATAATATATAAATAATTAACGTATCTAAATGATTTGATATCATAGAATTGTATATCATGTCACTACAATTAAACCATACAAAAAACATGCCATGATTGCAAACAGTTTCAACCAATCCATGTTTAAAATTATAGTTTAAAATGGTAACTATGACTTCAACGTCATTTGAAGTCATCAAAACCACGTCACGATTGCAAATATGGTCGGATCAACTTTACTTATCTATAATTTTCCGCAAAGAAACCTAGCGCAATGTGACTGCAATTGCAACTACTGTTTAAAACCTTGCAACGCACATTAGATTGCATTGACAAGAACACAACTGTAACAACAAAACAATGATTTAAAACCATCTTAATCATGCAGAAATCTACATAAACTCTATAGGTGGCTCAATCTCAACCCAAAATATCCTCAATTGAAAATTTTCCTTTTAAACTTGGTATGTAGAGGAACTGCACACATATGATTACTCTAACAAATACTATAAGTGGCTCAACTCAAGCAATCTCATTCTAACTATCTTCTTATGAACTCAATTGGAAGCGCCAATGTTTATTTTCTTTGTGTTTGTCAATGGAGAAATAATGCCATATATCATTACTCTATGATAAAAAGTTATCATTAGAAAGAAAAAGAGGCTTCAAAACAAAAAAGTGTAAAACCAATGCATGATCAGTATTCAATTCCTTACCTAACAGTGTACATAACAAATTACACAAACTAAATAAAAATTTGATTTCTATATTGTCTATTTCCTCTGCCTCAAATCACGTGTGTGTTAGCTATTCTTCTGCCAACAAGTTCCTTCAACTCAAATTCACCAGGGAATCTATTCTCCTTCAGCTTGGAGAAAATCTAAGAGGTCCAAATAAACAAGAAGATCATGAAGTCATTAAAAATATTCAAATCTTTTTAAGGTGGGACACAAGCTATGTAGTATTAGCATTTCAAATTGAAGGTGTGTTCGGTGTCCGACACTTATCAGTGTCAGATACGGCATGACATCGACACATGTAGTTAAATTCAATTACTTCAAATTTTACAAATTATTATTGGCATCTAAGCGTCGGTGTTGTGTCTGTGTTTCATTGAACACAAGTGCAATATGCTTAAAAATCAATGTTTCAATAGATCCACATGCCTTTATAAATTCCAAAGTTCCCACCCAGAAGTTATTAGAGATTTAAGTATGTAACATAATAAAACCATCATCATCAACAAACAACACTAAATCAATTGCCACCATTAACAAGGGACTTACCAATTCGCCATTGCAATAAACTTCGAAAGCACCAGAACTCTGTAAGAAGGATTGGGCAAAATTTGCAAGAAGCCAAGTGCTAGCAATACTTCTAAACTTATTGGCACGCAGAGAGTAGTACAATGGTGGTGGTGTCACTCCCAGTCTCGGGAATATCTGGTCACCAGCTGTTAAAGCTATAATAACTCCAGTTTGCACCACTGGTATTACTTTGCTAAGAACGCGCTTTGGAAGTGGAGGCGGATAGTTAGCCAAAACAACATTAATCCCAGGAAATAAAGATTCCAGCATGTTTTTCACTGTTACTGCAGTTCCCCTGCAGAAAATGTTATGAAAATTAAACAAGATATACTAAAGTTTGTACTGCTTGCAAACTTTAAAAAATATTGCAATAAAAAATCAGTAAGTATTGCTAGCCCTCCTCTTACTTGCTGATACATGGATTCTACAAATGAAACAAAAGAATGCAGCTAGTACAAGCTAAGTCTAGTCCAAATACTGAAAATTTACAAGTTCTAACACTAGCTAAATTCTCAGTGTTATATAGTATATATACATAATTTAGCACCAAAAATAGAACTTCTAAATAGGACCAATGGATGCGTGCACAGTTAGGCAAAAGATACAATGGTTTGAAATGAAGAATAAGGATCTGTATATTTCAACGATGTTACAAAAACAAAAACATATTTTACATCTATTACCACCGACAGACAAGACTGGCTCAAAGAGGACCGGAATAATAGAAAGGCAATATATGTTGTGACTTATTTAGAGTGTGTTTAGATAAACAACTTAATTAACAGTTTATTCGATAAGAACTCATCATATAAGAACTAATATATAAGTTGTTCTACATTATTAATTTAAACTCTATAAGACTATAAGTTGTTTCTATAAGCTGTCATGAGGAGCTTATGATAGTAACCTGAAAACACAACCTGAGGACAAATTGCAAAATATCTTTAGAAGCTCTTCCAAATACTTACACAATCACTTATGTTATAACGCAAGCCCAAATAAACTCTTCCAAATATATCTTTAACAAATAATTAATACTAGATGCCATTTAGATATGCATGACTTGTTTGTTTTAATGTAGCGTCCACACAAGTAGTAATAATTTTAATCATCTGGTCTTGACTTTTGCTGTTGTTTACATTCATTTCTCCATCATTTCCTTTACAATACCAAATTAATAATAATTACAATAATATTACATTATTTTCCCAACTAGACCAACATATACTACACTAAGAACCCTCCAACTTAATTAAACAATTAAGAATAAATCAATAAGTCTTTAAAAAATATAAAAACAATAAGTATAGTTACTAAATTACATCAAATCTGTCATTTTAGTCCTGAAAGTATAAAAAAATCCATCCTATAGTCCCCTAGCATCTTACCAGCATGGACTAAAGTTGCAGATTTCATATAGTTTAGGAACTAGTTATTTATTTATTTTATATACTTTAGGGATTGTTGTAGAGAGAGTGATACTTATGAGCCTAACCACTAACTTAAAACCTCGAATGATCAAAGTAGAGCGATTTTGTAATCTGTCTTTACCTCACAAGCCTATGTCCTTTTTTCACTAGTTTGTAGATTTTTTTGATAAGCTATTTCGAGCAGCGTTTGAACTAATAAGTTATAGTATATTCTTTCTCTCATTTTTATCCTAATTATCTTAACTAAAAAAATTAAAACATTAATTCAAATATTATTTTAAGTCACTTTTTATTATTTATCAGTTAGGTTAATAGTTAACCATTCAAATTCAATTTACTGTCGATTATTGCTATCGATTATTTTAAATAAAAAAAACTAATTTACAGTGTAAATCTATTAAACTCTGAGGCTATATTGAGCGTTTATTTAATAATTAAATAAAAAAAATGAAAGGGCAAAGAGATTGAGTAACAAACTTGTAAGAACAGGAAGTGCAGAAGTCAATGCTGACAGTGTTTCCAACGCCAATTAGGCCAATGCCACTCTGTTTCTGCATTCACACAAACAAATTATTGACGAAAATACAAAATTATGTTCTCAAAAAATAAAATCTAGGTAAATAAGAAAAGAGAAATAGGCATAATAAATAAGATAGAAAGGGGTTAATTTGAAGTGGGAAATTGATTGTGAAAAAACCTGTGTGGGAAAATCAAGGGGTTGTTGAAGAAGCGGTTGTTGTTGTTGAGGTTGAGGAATTGGGTGAATATGATTGTGATTGTGATTGTGATGAGATGATTTGGGAGGCGGTGAAGGAGAGAAAAGGTTAATTATGTCTGTGAAGAAAAGGAATATTGGTAACCCAACTAGAAGAATTTGTGTGCGATCCATTGCAACACTAATTTGCCGAGAGAGAGTTTTTGGTGAAGAATCAGATGAGAGTTTTGTAGAGTCTGAAGCCAGAGAGTAAATATTATTTCCGTATTTTTTTATAACAATTAAATTTTGGAGGCGTAAAATTAGGACGGTCAACATTTAATAACGAGAAGAGGGTATTTTCGGCTTTATACTGATATATAATGTATTATATCATATTATTTGTATATTTATTAAATTCTTTAATAATTTAGAGATTAGATGTTACATATTTTCTTGTTTTGATAGAAAAGAATTTATTGCATTCCATTCAAAAAAAAATATTAAAACAAAAAATTTTAAATAAAGATAAAAATGAAATAAATAAAAATTGTAACACATTTCATTCTATTCACTATCCAAGCATGAAATGAAAGTTTGTTCTCTTTCTTCTAAACACTAGAATGGAAACTTTATTTTATTTCATTTCTTTATGTTCCACTCTATTTTATTATATTTTGCTTCATTTTATGTGTCAAAGTGTGAACCACTCGATTAACTTGTCTTTGTATACAACTAACCACAATTTTGAACAATTCATTGGCAACTCCTAATGATGTCTCAATACTCGGAGTTAGCATTAGACATGTCTCTTATACCTTATGCAGCCACAACACATTTAATCTCTATCATAATGTTGATGACATTGAATTGGATTAGTCATTGTAGTGCAACAAGGAGTCCATATGCTTCAACCTCCTTTACCTCTTGTGTACCTTGCCACCATGAAGTACATTCCTCATGGCTCTCCACAAGATAACACGAACCTTGTTTGGACCTTGAAGTTTTCAAAGTTTCTTCCAATACCCTTCCACTCTCAGATCTATATTATTAATTATATTCTCCATATTTAGATAGGATACATATTTAACTGAATATTCATCGCTCCTACTCATTTTCCAAATCGTCTTATTCTGACCAGTTTGCATATAGTATAAGGTATTTTGAGAATATATTTTTAAATTTATATAAGTTTTTTTGTATTTGTACACATCAATGATTTTTTTTTAAGAAAGTTATTGCTACATCTTTTGCTAATTATAAACCCCATTTGAAAAAAAATTATTCTAAATATAAACATTATCTTATATTATTAGTTTTTTTTAATTTAAATATGAAGCAAATCATCACTATAAAAGGGAAACTACGGAGTTCCGTACTTTTGAGAACAAGTTAATTTTGTAGGTGTAAAAGGTTGTTACATATTTTTTTTTAAAATAAAAATTGTAATGTGGGGTGGAACAAATCAATACCATAAAAGAAAAAAATTGTAAAATTAAAAATAGTGATTTGGATATTTAATAAAGATTTTTGTTAAGAAATTTTTTAGAAAAGCAAAAACTAATCCGATTCTTATATTATACTATAAGTTAAATTGAAATGTAGGAGGACGGAGAAAGATGAAACAGAGAGAGAAATTTGTCCAAAAACAAAAAGTAAAAGGGAAAAAGAGAGGGAAGAAGGGGAACATGTGTGAGAGAGTGGTGAGAAAAAAGTGGGAGAAATTGAATTTTGGAAGTTAAGATTTTTCTTCTCAAACTTTAAGACAAAAATATACTCAATTATGATGAATTGTCAAAATATCAAGAGATGAAGAAGTAAAGATTAGTTTTCTAAGATTTATATTTGATTTGCACTTTGAATTTTTTTTATGTTGATAAAGAATAGGTTGTCTTCTTTTTCAAACAAAAAAAAGTAGATATTTCACTTTTCGAATGTATAAATACTTAATTATTTTTTCAAAATTATTAATTAATATGTCACAACTTTGTTTTGAAAATATATCACAACTTTTAAAAATGTACAAACTTTTGATTTTGAAGTTGCTTTCATTCCATAGCAGAAAAATAGTTAAAAACATAATGATTCAAACATAAAAAATAAAAAACTTAAAACATAAGTTAAAATAGAACTATGGACATTCCCCTGACTAACAAATGAGCAATTATTTCTAGCTTCATGAACTAACTCATGTGTATAACTAACTATTTTGGTTTCTCCTAATATGAATAATCTTAGTTCTATTGACATTAGTTTGCTCTTATGGTAAATGTAGTTTACCATCATGGTTGCATCAATTGCTACTCTTATGTCATTGAGCTCTCTATCAATCGTGTTTTGTAGGCCCCATTTGACTCACATGGCCTCGACTGACGTTGATTCCATAGTTATTAATTCTCTCTAACCTCATGTTATCATCATATCACCATAACTATTTTCAACAATCATTCTCTAGTTTATAACATTATGTTCAAACCAGCCCGCATTAACAAACAACATGGTGCTTCAGTGGGTTTGGTTTTCTTGAACATTATAATGTTAGGACAATGATAGAACTCTCTCCTTGGGTTGGCCTCATTAAATTCTTGGACAAAAGGTAAAAGTTTATGGATCAATTTGATTAGATTTGCATGCTCTTAGTTAAACGCATTGTTGTTTCTAGCATTCCACACCATCCATAGTGTTGTGTAGAACAATTGTGCCCCCAAAGGTTCTTTATAGGACAACCATTTAACTAATCAAATTTTTATATCAGCATTTGATAAAGTATGGATTCCTAGTTGAGATACAAACAACACTAGTTCAGTTATAATGTTAGGACAACGATAGGACTCTCTCATTGGGTTGGCCTCATTAAATTCTTGGACAAAAGGTAAAAGTTTATGGATCAATTTGATTGGATTTGCATGCTCTTAGTTAAATGCATTGTTGTTGCTAGCATTCCACACAATCCATAGGATTGTGTAGAACAATTGAGCCCCCAAAGGTTCTTCATAAGACAACCATTTAACTAATCAAATTTTTATATCACCATTTGTTGAAGTATGGATTCCTAGTTGAGATACAAACAACAGTAGTTCAACGATATGACAATGTTGTAACAGTTGCTTTTTTGTTATTTATTCTTCTTGGCACAAAGGGCATGAGATATCCAAATCCATTCCTTTGTTCCTTATATTTGCTCTAGTAGGCATAATGTTCTTAGCTAGTTTTCATTAAAAAAAATTAATTTTATCCTACAGGTTGTAGAACACAATAATGTTAATGACTTGCTTGGTCCTACAATTGTTGATAACGTTTAAGATGGTGTCCTTATTCCGCTAATTTATTTATAGTTTGAAAAAGTCTTTCACTAGGGTGGCAACTAGGGATGGGCAAAATTCAGTTATACTTGAAACCGAACTGAACCGGTTTACATTTTATAAAACCGAACCAAACCGATTCTATAAACCAGTAAACTGGTTTAATACTCCAAACCAAACTGAACCGATTTTAACTTATTTTTACTTATACCAAATCGAACCACTTTTGTATTAAATTGAACCGCGCTATTTAATTCTTATAGACATTTTTTCCTGTTTAATTCCTTGACTAGTAGCATGTGGAGAAATGTTGATCAATCAGAATTCACATGTTGCCTTTCCATATGAAGCCTTGCATTGGCACAACAATGTTGATCAATCATAATTAATCAGAAACAAAATCAGATACATATTAAGCATTCCCAGAAGATAAAATTAGAATTAATCAAAAACAAAAACAACAATGTCTAATTAGGGTAATATTGATCAATCAATCTCAGCACATCACCAAACCTTAATAGGCTAATGAATTTTCTAAAAATCTCTGCCCAGCACACATGTAACTAAAAGGTGAACAGAAACAGATTCCTCAATATTCTAAAAGTATGATCCCTAAACTCAAATAATTTATTTACTTCAACAATTTTACTTCAAATACAATGACGCTAAACAAAACAAAAACAAATGTCTTTAATCGTCAAGACTAATGACACTAGTAGATGTTGTTGCGTAGAGCGTAGGAGAAATGATCTCTGCAAAAAAGAGTATTTCGTCATGTTTCAAAAAACTTAAAATACAATACAAAGTTTGTAGAACTAAAAATATTGTAACATATATTTCTCAAATGTTTCAAGTTCTTCAAGGTCCTCATGAAATAGATTTGAGAAAGAAGATCCTTTCAGCCAATGTTGAGTGCAAACAAGCACTTCCACTATCGTAGGTGTAAGATTACTACGATGAGGATCCAACACCCTTCCTCTAGTGCTGAAAGCAGACTCTGATGCTACAATAGACACATGGATGGCCAATACCTCACGAGCAACACTTGAAAAGATGGGGAATCTAGTTGAGTTGACTTTTCACCAATTCAGAATGTCAAACTCGACAAAATAAGGTTCACACTCTTCAGCAAGGTATTTATCAAGCTCAGACTTAGGATCAATTCTTTGCCCAGTTGATTTTTTGTAGAAGCCCATACCATGTATATCATTATCATCTTTCTCTGGTTGTGATTCTCCCATACTTTGAGAACCTTCCTCCGTACTTTCATATTCTCGATAAATTGATTTCAAGGAAGATGATAATTTTGTCTTCAATGCCTCACCATCTACTTCAAAAATAATAATCAAGAAAGTAGTTTACATATCCAAATTTGCAAGTTGGGTCCTAGACAATAGCAATCAGTAACAACACGTTTATTCCATCAATGTTGCCCCAATACTTGTCATATTTACTCTTCATACTAATCCCCGTCGACTTTATGCTTGCATCATTGTGCTCACTTAATAATCAAATCTTCCTTCCAATAGTAAATACCTCCATCATATATATGTTATTAGTAACATATGAAGAGCCGAAAATACTCATAGTAGTGTCATAGAAAATCCTCAAAAAGGGAAGCGTCGTATTAGCAAAGTCCCAATCCTTGGATAGAGGTACTCCGTGGCCTTTATCCTTTGATAGTTCTTTGACATACTTAGCATCAACAATTTCTATCAAATCAAAGGCTTTTTTATACTTCACAGCCGTTACTAACATCAAATCTGTAGAATTCCATCTAGTTTCCACATCTAGACATATGAGACCTTTATAAGAAATTTTCTCTCTTTCAACGCATCCCTTAAACCTTGCCAATCTTGAAGGAGACGATCTCACATACTTGACTGCTTTTCGGATTCTTATGATAGAAATGTCCTCATCTTTTAAATCTTCCTTTACAATCAAACTCACGATATGTGCACAACACCGCATATGGATATATTCTCCATTCAAGAGCAAATAGTTCCTTGCATTCATCCACTTCTTCATAAATTTAATTCCGACGTCGCTAGACGATACATTATCTATTGTTATGCTAAAGACATGATTCAACTCCCAAGCATTTAAACATGTCTCGACTTCCTTAGCCATGAACTCTCTTGTATGGCTTGTGATTTGACAAAAATTCAAGATTCTCTTATGCAAAATCCATTTTTTATCAATGAAATGTGCAGTTAGACTCATGTAGCTTAGATTTTGGATAGAAGTCCATGTGTCTGTCATAAGACAAACCCTCCCACAATGTTTTGAGATGAAAATTTTAAGTCTTTCTCTCTCCACATCAAAAAGTGACCAAATAGCACGCCTTAATGTAGTGTGGGATGGAATATCAAATTGTGGTTGTAAGACATTCACAAAGTTTCAAAAAACACATTCTCCACAAATCGAAAAGGAAGCTCTGCTCCCACAAACATCTTCACAAGCTCCAATTGACATGCATCTTGGTCAAACATTGAATGAGGTGAAGAGACAACACCTAATTCCTCCTTTTGTGTTTTTTGCCTTTTGTGTTCTTGATTATTAGGATGCTCCTTACATCTTTTCAGATGCATAATCATAGCACTTGTCCCATCCTTGAATTTAATCAAGTTTCCACAATAATGACATTTGGCCATTTTACCTGAATTAGGCACTTTAGTAAAGTGATTTCATGCTTGTGGTCGATTTTTACGCTTATATGGTGGAAGATGAGATGATATAGCTTCACCAGAAGGGGTAACCGAAGTGCTAGCAATATGGTCTTCATTCTCCATTAATGGAGAGTCCACGTAATCACCTATTGACGACATATGTTTAAATAAATATGATTAGAAAGTCTACTTTTAATCATTTATTGAAACAAAAACAATAATATAAACTAAACTAAACAACTTTCATCAACAAAATGAGAACCAAATTAACTTTCATCTGAAATTATTAAAAATTTATTTATAATTTACTACGTCATAAATTTTTATTAAATAAATTATTAATAATTGTGTAACGAAAAATACACAGGAAATAATTTTATAATGTTAATCTTGTGTTAGATCAAATGTGTAACATTACTTGATGTCTATAGAGCAATAGGACTAATAGAAATAAGTTAATATGAATATAGAATGTCATATAGAACAAGATAAAATAGTGAATCAAGAAATGCAAAAAAAATAAGGAATGAAATATCCTAATATCATTGGATTGATGCAAAAAAAATAAATTATCATGTCTCTGGCGTATATTATTATTTTTCTATTCTATTATGAAAATCATTAGAATTCTTAATTTCAAATTTCAAATGTAAGATTTGAAACCAAATTTAGAAATATGTTCCCTAGCTTTAAATGTGGTTTTCTTTTAATCATCTGTCCCGTCCTTCATTGTTTACTTTTATAAATCATCACTCATGTTAGAAACTGAGAATTATAAGTGGGAGTTGAAAGCAAAAATGTACTTGTGGAAGCTAAAGCTAAGATGGATTTGATTTATTTAAAGTGTTTAATTTATTTTTGAAGGTAAAGTTATCTTAATTGTTGAAAGGTAACGAATGATAATGAGTGCACACATACATTTAATATGTACATACATCCAATGCTTTTTTGGCATGTTCTTGCATATTGAACATTTGTAAATCAATAGCAAGACAATCAGTTGTTCACAATAAAGACATTAAATCAATTAGTTCATAAAAGGTATAATAAACTCTAATAATAACAAAAAATAATAATATTCATTTTCATAACACACACCAACAATAAAAGTATTCACAAACAATTCATCATTTTACAGTGGCTTGCAAAATTAAGTTTTACATATGGATCAAAATACTAACCAAATTAGTTGAACACAAAATAGAAGACACACTTCAATGTTATGTCATGTGCGACACTGTAAAAAAGACATAAGTAACAAGAGCTTTTAAAATAATCACCAAATATTTTATGAGAGCTTCAACTTTGCCCTTACATGACCTTTAGAAATCTGAAACTATTATGTAATGCCTAAATGAGCCATCAACCCATACATGGGTAAGCAACTCACCACCCTGGCTAAGTTGCTTAGCATGATGAATCCCTCTACATTGGCTTGCTGCGTGACACAACATCTCCACCCAAACAAGACTTATCATTTACCATTTCCTATCTTGTGACCAATTCTGCTTTGTTTCTAAAGACTCTAGTAATTTGGCAAGCCTACATGCATCAAATAACACAGACTTGCTTCTATCACCTTTAACCTTTGATGGTAGAACTTATGTATTCACTCGAAGTATCATCTCGCAAACTTGACTTCTTTTATACTCAAAATCAACATGACTTGTTTTTCTTATATCATTATCAAGGATTAATGCAAGGGGCCAAAAGAGATAGATTGTTGTTCTGAAGAAATAAGTTTGTATATATCAGAAAAAAGAAATACATGCCATTAAGGAATAATAACTTGTTCTAGAAAAAAGACAGACACTTCAATCTCACCAAGACTTTGTTTAAAGTGGATAAACTTAAAACTAAAAAGTGAAGGTGGACAAAGTTGCTTGATAGCTCTAAAGTCATGTGAAAGCATAATGGGCAGTATTTTGTCAATTGTTGGCAACATTAATGTTAGTAATCATGAGTAAAGAAAATTTATTTTGTTTAAAAATATTACAATGTTTATAGATAGTTTAATAAATAAATTAATCGTATATTATAAATTGCAGTACAATGACATCAGAAAGCAATGTGATGGGGAATTGTGTTATGACTTCTCATATGTGGAGGATCTTTTAAATGATAATTCGGTTAAGGAGGCTTTAGGTGTTGATAATTTGAACTTTGTTTCATGCAGCACATTAGTGTATAATGTTATGCTTCAAGATTTGGTGCAAAACCTTGAAGTTGATATTCCTACACTTCTTGAAGATGGAATCAAAGTTCTTATATATGCAGGGGAAAAGCATGAACTCGGCTAAAAAACAATCAAAACAAAACTAAAATGTCAAAATAAAAATCAAAGACAACTACTGAAAGTTGAAACAACATAAATGAAGAATAAATAAGAGAAAAAACCAATGCTATTGATTACACAAATGCACATAAAAAAAATCAACAAGCATGAATACAAATACAGAGATAAACAAAAGCCAAATTACACAAAACTTCAAAAAAATACGGCAAAGCAATCAAAAGTAGAGTACTAATCATGGTAGAAATAAAATGCATGGGAAAAGCATGAACTCGGCTCAAAAGGTTATCAGACAAGCAAAATCATCAACCAAAATAATGAAGATGAACCAAAATGGTGAAACAGCAAAAGTGGAGGTGGATGAATACCTGCGAGGAAACGGCGAAAGACGAAGGGCGACAAAGGGCGTAGACTCGCGAAAAGAGAAGACGGTGTGCAATGAATCGTTATGCGAAGAGAAAAGACGAAGTGCGATGAACTGTTGTGCGAAGAGAGAAGACAGAGGGCGATGAACTGTTGAGCGAAGAGAGAAGAAATGTCTTTTCTATTTGCAGCGGCGGCGGTGACGGTCATAAGCTTCATTTCAATTTTAGGGTTTTGAGTTTTTGGTAGAATTAAAATTTAAAACAAAATTATGGTTACATGACACCTATATTTTCTAAAATCAGTTCAATTAAAAAAACTGATTTTAAAATAAAGTTTGGTTTTAAATTTTTTTGAACTGGTTTGGTTTGGTTCGGTTCAGTTCTATAAATCATTTCAGTTTTTGGTTTTTTTGCCCACCCGTAGTGCCAACCTACATGTTTCTTATTTGATTTTTCACCTTAAAACCATTTTGGATTAGTAACCAATTTGTCCCTTATAACCTACATTTGTTTCCTTTTCCCATGAGACTCCCCCCCGCCCTCCATGAGATCCATATAACTTAACGTACTTCTTCAAGAAAAGTGTGGTCGATATTCCATTGTTGCCTCTATAAAATAATTGCTTGAATAATATCCATGTTGTGGAATGAAATGTGAGATAGGTCAGCCTTTGATTAGGATTTGGTATGAGACTATTGAAATACATTTCATGATTTTTTTTCCATTCCACCTTCATTTTTAGGTATCCCATGGTTTGAAAGATTTTCTCAACAAAAATTCATTTTACATGATCTTAGACTTTTGATATATATAATTTTAAAGTCATTTTCTATTTTTTTTTTATCAGTCTTCTTTTTCTTGAGCCAATGAAAGCACTCCATAGAAAATAGTGAGTTATTAGTAGTTGACCTACCTTCAACAAAGACACTTTGTTCGATATCAACCACTCTTAGGAGAGTACTCTTCAACTATTTGCCACCCCTTTTGTGACAACCTTCATGAAAACATTACATAATCTAATTGGCCTATATAGATCTTTGAATTTGATGGATTTTTGCACTTGATTATGAGGACTAGGAAGGTTATGTTGATTTTTCCTGGGGATACATTCTCATTTAAGTTGCTCAACACTAGAGAAGTAACTTCCTTACCTACAATCTTCCAATACTTATGGAAGAAAATGAAAGGGAGGTCATTGTGTTCTAATGCTTTTAAGGGATGTATTGGAATACAACATATTGTAGTCGAATACAAGTGATAAGTCAGTAGCTAAAATTGAACATTTGTATTCGACTACAAGATGGTGTAGCCTAATACAAGTGCTAAGTCAGTAGCTAAGATTGCACATTTGTATTCAACTACAACCTTATATAGTTGAATACAACAAGTTAGTGGCAAAATTCACTTAGTTGTATTCGACTACACACAAGCTGTAGCCGAATACAACTGCGAAACAATGTAATTTTTCAATTTTGAAATGGTTCTAGATCATTGAATTTGTTCATCAAACCTCTAGGAACGATGGCCACTAATCCGAAGTGTTTATGGAATATAAATACCCCATAACTTCAGTTTAAACGCAGTCAATTCCATTACCAAACTTTGTACAACTTTGAACAATTTTCTAAAATATTCTCAACGTTATTTTTCATATTTCAAGTACTTGCAATGCATTTTCATATTATTGAGAAAGGTTCTCTAGTATGTTTGAAAAAATATTGGATTGATATCATTGTACAACTGTTATACTCTTATTCTTAAGTCAAGAACATTTTGCTGGAAAATCATTGAAGTGATTATATTGTTTGTAAAGAAAGTGGTGTACTTTCTTCAAGTGGTCTAATCTAAGATAGTGGTGTGTTATCTTAGAAAGTGTGTTAGAAGTTTATAGCAAATGTCCTATGGTGGAATTTGTACACATTTTAAAAATAGTGGAAAAATCTCTTGTAGTGTGCAAGAGGATTCGATGTACCCTTGGTCACAAGGGGAACCAAGATAATATCGATGTTTTCATTATTTTTCTGTCATTTACTTTTTGCTATACAATATCTTAATTAGAAAAATCAATCACTAAACCTTTGAAAATCAATCTCTCTCTATCTCTCTTAGGTGCGCCTCTGTTCTTACACTAGGTTGGGCTTGACTATAGTTTCTTACAATTGTTTCACACCTATTTTTTTTTTTTTTTTGTCTAACATTGCTTAAATTGGAAAATTGTTTACTTTATTTTTCTTTCAATTTGGTTAGCTTCTAATTGAATGGGTAGGGCAACATGATTTGATTTGAACTTTGGGAGATGAGTTATTCGAAGTGGAGAAATTTATTTGGCGAACTCTTCATATTACATAGTTCCATCAAGCCTACATTGGATGCTTTCATTGCCCTTTTTTTTTTTCATTGCTCCATGTGAAAGGGTAACACCTACCCAACTTATTCAAACCACGAGTGTCAACAATCTAACGACCTAAAGTTAGTTCGCTTGAGCTCTTCATATTTCCTCCACTATTTTCATGGGCAGACAAAATATCATATAAGTCTCCATAGCATATCCACATCTCATATGTTTTAGAGGTCAATTTTAAATGAGTTGTGAAGTCTTCTTTTTGTTGTGATCTTCAGGGTAATCGTGGATACCAAAAAACAAAACACTAAGGGGTGACAATTTATCCATCCAAGTTAGAGCCATATATGCGGTTTGAAGAGTATAAGGTTATAGAAAAAGAGTTTTAATTCTTCCATAGAAGGTCAATCCCCAACTCTTTCAATGCCATTGCCTCTACTGCCAATAAACAAACCTGCTCTGGACTCATATATTTTAGTTAGAAAATCCACATTTGGTGTTCGAGAACACCAAAAAAGGACTTTCTAATTGTGTGAGCCTTAGCAAGATTCGAACCATTCGGGGATTTTCTAACCCCCAACAATTCCAACTTATGATTTTCATTTGAGTTCAGGAATTTGCTACCATTTTCATTATATGTTCTTTGATTAAGTTGTTTTGACTCATATTCTTTGACTAGGTTTGTGGTAAGTAAAATCGAAATGGTATAACAGTTTTTTAATTACAAAATAATATCAATCATTAATTTAAGTGAATTAAATCCATATAGTACAACTAATTATTGTTATTCCTCATAATAACAAAGTGTTTTTACTTGAGTCGAGTATTATATATAAAAACTTATTATGTATGTTTGATAGATTTAAAGATTGATTGCTCACTTTGGATTTAAATATGAGAGAATGGTGAAATCATCATGTATGATTCAAACTTACTAGTTATAGGGAGATCATAAATATAATCCCCTTATGTTAGATTCAATATTGTACTCTTTGTAGATTAGGCTCTTCTTGAGTGTCGACTTTTGATTATTAAGATTTTATACCAGACATAATAATTTTGATTATAAGTAGTTATATTGTTTTTATTTTATAATATATTTGAAATATTCAATTCTTAATCGTAAATTGACTATAATTGAAGAAGTTTTAAAAAAATAGTTGGATATAATATTATATATACACATATACGAGAGTTGTTAAATGGGTTGACGTGATCCAATCTACTTTGGTTTGATTAGTTCATGAGTCTGATAAGAGTTATATGTTTGCTATTGACTTGTAAATTATTAAATTCAGCTCAACCACTATAGACTATATGCGGACCAATGGGCTAGTTCGGCCCTTTTCACTTTTCATGTTTTTTAAGTGTAATTTTCATTTTTAATATTTTGGCGTACTCACCGAAATCATTTTTTATGCCACTTTACAATATTAGTTTCACAGTTATTTATTTAGTGAGATATGATTGAAAACCTATATAAATTGTTTTTTTAAAATAACACTCTATATCAATTAAACTAAAGTTTTATTCCTTTACTTGAACCAAATCATTAATTAAATTTATTTATAAATTTTAACTAAATATATTTCATTTTATTATGTTTATATTTGATGGGCTAGCCTATTAAGTCTGACCCCTTTTGAATATATGAAAGGTATAGTGAGAAAAAAAAATGGTCCCAACCAAAATATAAGGAGATTTATTTGTATATAATTAATGGCCTAGTTATGCCATACTTTCGTATAATCAAATATTTTTTTATCTTCGAATATAAATTTTTTTCATACTAATAAATTAATTAAAGACTCCTTAAAGAAAACAAATTAATTAAAGACTTAAAAAAATCTCAAAATTTGCTTTAGTGTCACTTATGTTGAATCATGATTATGCCAAGCCATATTCATTTTCAATGTCTCAAAATTTTGAAGTATAAGCATGTGCAATTGGAAGTTCAATGTTTATGCCACTTAGTAATGTCATCAATCAATGTGCCAAAAAAACAACTAATGTGATTAATCAACCAATGAGCTTTTGGTGCCATGAAGTAAAAGAGAAAAAAATACTTTCTTTCCGTTCACCGTTATAAACAAAATAAACTATTTTTTTATAAATATTAAAAAAATTCAATTAAGGGTAATTATTTCTTAGATTTTATTGTAAAATATAAATTAAAATTATTAAATTTTTATATTTAATATTAAATTTTCAACTATCTGCATTGTGATTTGTGTATTAAATAAAGGATATATACCAAATAATTTAAAATAATTAATTTTTTCTTATAAGAGTGAGTAAGAATAAAAAAACATCTTTTCCTTCTTCTTAGAATAGTAATTTGATGGAGTAGTACTAAATCCAATAATAAAGCCGGATTCAAATATGAATTAAACTGGAGATCGACAAAAATTAATGATTAAATATTGTATAAAATTTTATAGTAATAAATATATATTAATTAAAATTTTTTATTTATATATATTGATAATATAAAATAGTTTTATTCATATCTATAATCACATACCACTTTTCAACCAAAAAAATAATATCACAAAAACATCTAAATAGTGAAATTTAATTAGACACTTTAGCACAACTACTTTATGTCGATAATAGGACACACTTTTTCTCTCTCTTTTAATTAATGTTTTATTTGAGTTATGTATCATTCTTTGAAAATAATTAGTTATGTTCATTTCAATGATAAAATGAGTTTATTTTATATAAATATTTTTATTAATTGTATTTAGTGAAAAAATTTAATGAATTGAGATAAAATAAATAAAAGTATATTAATAGAAAGAAATTCATAAATATTATATTGATATTATAAATTGATAAATAATTTGAGATTAATATATAATATATGGTGTTAATGTTTATATATATATATATATAAATTGGGGAAGGGAGAGGCTAGAGCCACCCTTGCCACCCACCAAATTCGCCGCCATCTATTAGATGAAACACAAAAGAAGTAACGAATAAGAGAGAAATATATCTTATTATTTCACTTCGTATATTATCTAACATATGGTATAAGTGATTGATACTTGAATTTCTTAATTATTTAACAGATATCAATAGCGTAAAATATTCTTAGTTACCTCAATAAATATTCTCTATAAATGCGCATAAAATATTTAAATATTGTATAAAATTTTATAGTAACAAATTATATTAATTAAAAAATTTGATTTATATGTATTGATAATATAAAATAGTTTTATACATATATATAATCACATACCACTTTTCAAACAAAAAAATAATATTACAAAATAATAGGACACACTTCTGTTGAGACAAAATCTCTCTTAATTGGTTTTAATGATAACAAAATTAATTAAAAGATTATGATTATGTTTAATGACTAATCTGTGCGTTTGAGTGCATTCATATAAGAAAACAGGTTATCATTCATCAAGGAAAAAGAAGAAAATTTTGAGTTAAAAATGTCAAATATAGAAAGGCCGAGGATGGCCTCACAAGCTGAGGAAACTGCAGTCTTGTATTCTCACGGTTTTGAGTCCATTAAACAAGGGCCCAATAGTATTATAAAATGAATTATTTGAATTAATTCAACAAGGACTGAATGGTATTAAAGAATGAATTGTTCGATTCATTCAATAAAGGCAAAATACTATTAAAAATATTCAAAGAAAGTCTTGTGAAGAAAAGTGACAAGAGTGCAAAAGAAAGGTATAAGGAATGATGATAGTAGCATGTGCCTAAAGTCAACATTTTGAAATGCATCCCAACACTTTGTGTAAACAACTCATCATATCTTAGGCTTCTTAGGCAAAAGGCTAAATGCACCTTTATGTGATACAAAAGGATTTAAATTCAAATATACAAAAAGGTAACAAGAAACATGCCCTAAATAAATGGATCACATGTCTTAAGGCAAGGCAAGAAGCATTCACGTGAAGCCTTCCCATAGTCTTGAAGGAAGGAAGAGAATAGGACATCACATGTTGGTTGAAGGCATTAAATGGAGGAAAGAGAAAAAGCTCACATGTGAAGCTTTAAAGGCATTGAAGAAAGAGAATGAAAGTGACTACACACAATATTCAAACCTTAAAGAAAGGGAAGAGAATATGACATCACGTGTCCCCAAGTGCCAAGAAAATTGCTACCTCGTACTAGAACATGAAGGCATACATCAAATGAGTTGAATGGCATTTTCGTAAATATGAAGAAAAACCTTGGCATTTCTCAAATGGATTTTCCAACGGTCATAAAAGGTTTGGCTTATGAAATGAACATCACAAGAGCTCTATAAATTATAGCAAGCTGTTCTTCATCAATATACAACACACTTGCATAAAAAGATCAAGCATCTTAAAGCTAATCAAGAGCAAAACACCCTCACTTCTTACTTTCCTTGATCCTACACTATATCATTGTAAATCTTGTGAGAAAGTATTAAGTATCGATCACTCTCAAATCACTTTGTAATTTCCTTGTGAGTCACACTTGGAAATATTCGGAAATTGATTGTAAGCTTGGTGAAACTAAAGAATACACGATTTGTAATCATCCTCGGGTTGAGGATCGATCTGTTTGAAAGTTAGTGAAATCTCACAAGAGTGTGAGGACTGGACGTAGCCATCTTTGGGTGAACCAGTATAAAATTGTGTGTGTGTCTCTCTTACTCTACTCCTACTCTTTTGCTCAACTTAGATCTAAAGATTTGAAAAGTTGCATCCTCGAGCTACCCATCCTCAGCGAGAGGATCGTTTTTTAAAACACTTAGAAATTATTTTTAAACAGCAAAATCCCTATTCAACCCCCCTTCTAGTGATATTTAGCTACATCAACTTTCTCTGTCTTTTTTAATTAATGTTTTATTTGAGTTATGTATGATTCTTAAAAAATAATTAGTTGTGTTGATTTCAATGATAAAATGAGTTTCGTTTACACAAATATTTTTATTAATTGTAGTTAGTAAAAAAATTTAATGAAGTGAGATAAAATAAATAAAAGTATATTAATAAAAAAAATTCATAAATATTACATTGATATTGTAAATTGACAAATAATTTAAGACTAATATATAATATATGGTATTAATGTTTATATATATATATATATATAACAAAATTTATTTAATTAAATATATATAATAAAATAAAACAGTTTTTATATAATATAATACATATATGTAAATTGGGGGAAGGGTGAGGCTAGAGCCACCCTTGCCACCCACCAAATCCGCACCGTCTATTTGATGAAACACATAAGAAGTAACGAATAAGAGAGAAATATATCTTATTATTTCACTTTGTATATTATTTAACATATGACATAAATGATTGATACTTGAATTTCTTAATTATTTAACAGATATTAATAGCGTAAAATATTCTTGATTACCTCAATAAATATTCTCTATAAATGCGTATAAAATATTTTGATTTAGCAAAAATATTTTTTTTTTACAAAAACAAATTTATAATATCGAAATCCATCAATGTAATTAGTCAAAGACACATGGTTATCAACACCAATATGAAATGTCTTTCATTTAAATTGTCATCCATTAAATGTAGTTGTCTTTGGTAATGATCCACAATATTAAATGCAGTGAATGCTCCATCAAATGGTGGTTTTTTTTTAATAACCCATTTTTGAATTATTTTTACCAACATACTATATTTTCAAAATTATATACCAATCTACCTTCTTTTTTGTCATAGTAGAAAGTCGCCATTTGCAAATAAAATTTTCTAAAGAAAGTCCACATTTACAATAACGACTTCTTATGTCTAAATCAAAGTTTTTTTTCCCTCTAAAATAGGTTATTTAAAAAAAAATCATCAAATGGTATATGTGAATCCAAGTGTATGTTAGTAATAACTATTGCTATTAAACATGCATTTTTACATTAAATACAATGCGTGAATAGATGTTCTATCAAATATATGTGTGAGTCACATGCTTTAAACAAGTCTCATTGAATTTATTGTTCTGTGTGAATTTAGATAAAACTTATGCAAATTCTCAAGGCAAAATTAATGTATGTGCAAATTACCAAGACTGATATTGTTAATACCATTAAATGCATTACTTAATAGAATACATGTACTAACTGTCATCCATAAAAAATACATGAATAAAATATACATGATTTTGCATTAATTAATTAAGGTTGTGTGTATAATTAAGTGAGTTGTGTATTAACCACAATTGATTAAACAAAGGATCTGCATGAATGAATTAAATTGTTATTGGTAATTACATACATTAGTAAATATAATGAATGGATGTTTCATCAAACAACATGTGTGAATCAAAGTCTACCTTGGTGATAACTATTTGCAGTAAACATGAAGTTTTGCATCAAGCGTACAAACGTATGAATGAATGATCCATTAATTAGTATTTGAATTATTTAGTCACATTATTTATTGTCCTGCATAAATTTAGACTAAACTTTGAATCACATTTTTTTTACAGAGAACAATTAAAACAAGTATCGAATTAAGTATATGGTTGTTAGGGATGGTAATAGGCTAGACCGAGCGACAACGGCCTACGACCTAACCTACATCAGGCCTAGGCTAGACTATACTTTTTTCTAAACATATAAGGTCAAAACTTCTAAAAAAAACCTATTTAGCTAAAATATGTTAGACTACAACATGTCACATAATAAGTCTTTTATACCTATTAGGTCGACCTTTTTGTTATATATATATTCAACATTTAGTTATATGTATTATTATAAAATATAATTTAAGTAGGATGTATATAAAGTCATATTCTTCAAAATGTGATGTTAAATATCATAATAGAACTTAATTTTATTGACATATTAATTTGTTAATCTATTTATAAATATGTTTGAGTACTTATTCAAAAATGTTTAAATGAAATGAGTTTTTAAGTAGCCTAATAGGTCATACCAGACTTCTATCAAGGTCACGTTGAAGCCTAAAAAGTAAGCCTATGACAGGTCACACGACATAATTAAGCCTTGAATTTTTTTGACATGTCATGCTCGGGATTAGCAATAGCTCGGCCCAACCTAGTATCTTCCCTAATGTTTGTGTAGCCCAATGAAAGTGAAGTGGTGGTACTACCCATCCCAACCAAGGTTATGTTGGGATACCTTTTTCAAATCAATTTTGCTTCAGTTAGAGCTCTATGAATGAAAGTTGTGAATTAACCACAATTGTGTGAATTGTGACATGGAAGATGATGCCAGCATCAAGCCAAAATTAATTAAACAAAATAACTAATATGTGATAAGTATTTTTTTTTGTCCATAAAAGAGATAATAAATTTCATCATAAACTCAGAAACAACTATAAAGTCTTGAAAGACATCCAATATAATAATATCAATATTTGTTAATGAGACGAAATATATAACAACTGATGTATTTCTTTTTATGTATATATGTTATAACCTTGCTTCTCTTATATGAATTTGTAAAAAAAAATGTGCCAAAGGAAGATACAAATTACACTTTTATTTTGGACATTTTAACCATACAAAATTGTATATCAAAAAGTTGCTAATTATTTAATAATATAGAAGTAACATGTTATAATTTTTTCAATGGACACGTTTGATGAATAATTTAATTCATGAAAGTAATATCTTAATACTAAAAACTGTCAAAGTATAATAAATTTATTTCTTTTTATTTCTCAAATTTTTCTTAATCTCTATAAATAAAAAAATTTAGTAACAAAATTTCACTCATGCCCCGTACACATACTAGTTAATGTCTAATTCTTAAAAGCAATTATCAATAAAAGTATGTTAAACTAAATGAAAAAAATATATATAATTTATGTAAAAAATAAAATAAAAATTAATTTTTGAGTTAAATAAGTTTTTAATCTCTATAAAAAATAATATTTCATTTTTAGTCTCTATAAAGGTTTTCTTAACTCTTTAATCCTTAAAAAAATTCATTTTCATTTTTTGTCCTTACTTTAAAGCTAAATTATGTTTACTTTTCTAATTTATGAATGATTTTTTACAAAAATGTTTTAAATTATTTTAAGAATTTCTCACACAAGAATTTGAGTTTTTTAAATAATATACGAATTTTAAAACACCAAAAGTTTAAAAATTTATATTTAATTCATTTTAAGATAAAAAATTATAAAATTTTGTAAGAAAAATATTTATAATGTCTTTAATATTACTGCAAAAAAATCTTTCAAAAATTACAAGAATACGCGTGACTTAACATAAAATAAAGAATCAAAAATAAAAATCAGAAATTTTTGGACTAAAGAAATTAAGAAATTTTAAAAAAATATTAAAATTAATAGAAAACTTAAACTTCTTTAACTTTTAATTTTTTATAATCCATATATGTATAAAACAAATATAATTGAAAGTCTCAACACATCCCATGAGTTAGTAGCTATAAAAGAAATAAATAATTTCATATTGGAAATATTTAAATTAATTGTTTAATTAATCGTTTCTAAGCAATAATCAAAATTATAATTTGCCTCAGTATCTATTACGAATTGTCAAGTGGAGTCAGATGAACTAACTTAGGTGATCGAGTCGAAAGTAATATTCCACTTCATGTTGGGTTGGCAGACTTGCTGGCCAGGTTGTCAACTTCTTTTTATTGATTTATTTTTATTTTATTATAATATTTTACAAAAATAATTGCAACATGAATTTGACTCATTTAAAATGATTAAAATGATTAGGTACTAATGTGAATAAATTAATGGTTGAGTTTGTAACTATTCATGAGTAGTTATACATGTACATTTAGTGTTAAACACTGATTTATTAATTAAAAATTAATATTATTTACTTTATTATCTAGAGTGGGTTCTTTGATATAGACGGTGGATTACAATTGTTTCTATGTTTATGCCAATGATATAAAAAAACATTAATTTTAACATTTTTAGTGAAAAATATTTGTTTCATGTATGCTTTTTATATTCAATTATAACTAATATATTTTAATTATTCTCGATTCATTTAGAATATATCAATTATTATTATTTTTGTCTATGAAAAAATACTAAATTTAACTAATGATTAATGAAAAACATATATTGGTGTATAAATTATATGTGTCAACTAATTCTTTAGTGACTCATTTTCACTAATGAAAAACATTTAATTAAATCTATCAACAACAATTAAATTTATAATAAATAAATCTAGATTATCTAATTTGAACAAAATAAAATTTACATATGTAATAAACTATCATGAATTAAATTTATCAACAAAAAATGAGTTACATTGAACATACTAATTTAGGTATGCAAGTTCAAACTTTCAGCCCAACTCACTTAAAATGGCGGACTACGGTTTGAATCCATTTTGCCACCTTAATATCTATTCTATACTAAGTTCCTAACCACTAAAAAAATGATTCAACATTTTTTTTTTTATTGAAGAAATTTCGAGTGAGTGAATAGTTCTTCAATTCAAGGCAGAGAAAACAACTTTAAAAAATATTTATTAAGAAATTTTTATTTGATTCCCTCTAATACCATGTTCTTCTGCATGATTCATCCATAAACGAAACTGAGTTTTCTACTATGCACCTCCGCACCTTAACTTCACACTCCCATTCCACATGAAATTACATTTTTGTCATTTTTTACTATTTGTAAAACCGTAAAAAAAATTTAAGACTTATTTTTTAACTCCCTCTTTCTAAACTTTACAAAATTCTGTCTTACATTCGAAATAGAAAAATAAGTATCATTCGAAAATTGAAATGTTCAAAATGAAATTTTTTCAGAAATTGTTGAAACTTTTGAAATGAATTTTTTTTTCAGAAATTGATGAAACGTTAGAACTTTTTTAAATGAAAATTTTCCAAAATGTTCAAACTTTTGAAATTATGAAATGTTCGAAATAAATTTTTTTCAAAAACTGTTGAAACTTTCAAATTTTTTGAAATTTTCGAAATGAAAACATTTTCAGATATTGTTGAAACTTTAGAAAATTTCGAAATAAAAATTTTAAACTTTTGAACATTTAGAAATTTTTGAAATGAAAATTTCCAGATTTTTCAAACTTTTGAGGATTTCAAAATTTTCAGAATAGAACCTTTACAAAAATTTCGAAACTTTAGAATTATTAGAAACTTTCAAAATTAACAATTTACTAACGATTTGTCCTTGATTAATTCTTGATATAAACTTTCCATTTATATAAACTTTTCATTTTTTAAACTTTCCATTTCAATATTTTCAAAAGTTTTGAAAAAAGTTGTAAATTAACATTTCAAAAGTTCATATTGATGACAACTTTTGAAAATCTGAAAAAACC
The DNA here is from genome assembly GCA_037974835.1 of Cicer judaicum. Taxonomy (NCBI): domain Eukaryota; kingdom Viridiplantae; phylum Streptophyta; class Magnoliopsida; order Fabales; family Fabaceae; genus Cicer; species Cicer judaicum. The sequence continues at coordinate 10,024,940 of JBBPBS010000207.1, read as the reverse complement.
CTATTCAAAACTTTAATGTTATTTTATAAGTTTAAAAATTTCAAAAATAATTATTTTGAAATTGAGAAAAATTAATTACTTTTTATATTTCAAAAATTTGTAAACTTTTGAATAGCGATATATTTTCTATAAAGTTTCGAAAATAGGAGTGAAAAAATAAATGCTTAAATTTTTTATTAGTAAAAAAAATAAAAATATATTTTCAAGTGGAATGAGGGGTAAGGTGTAGAGGCCCATGGTAGAAATCTCAAAACTCATTTATTGTTTGAGTTCAAACACTTATGTTTTTTAGTTCAATTGTATTTTTAATCCTCTATTTTAATATATTTACGAAGATAGCCTTCATATTTCAAAATCAATCATTTTAGTCTCTATTTTCACATTTGTTATTAATTGATCACAAACTCTAATTTTTACCTTAAAAAATAATGACTTAGTCTAAAAAGATACTGATTTTTTATTCTAAAAATTATATTTTCTTTTCAAGTCTACAATTGATACTATATAAATCACATTTTTCAAACTAAAAACCACTATTTTATAAGTCAAAATTCTTAATCTACACTAAAAATGCAACAATATAAGAAAAATACAAAGTTTAATTTTAAAATACAAAACCTATATTGGTGGAAAAATAAGAGAATAAAAATATAATTAAACTTATCTTTTATCATAAACCGAAGAGTTAAACCGACTGAACCTATACTTGTGGCAATTTATTAATTTAAAATTAATCTATGCCTCCACACTGTACTCTCTGTATATATAAATATTTATATTTATGATAATCTTAAAGGTCACAACATAAACTACGACACACCCTTTTCTTATTCTTTCAAATTGAACCTGATTCACTCCTTCCTTTGCCTACCCTTTTATTAAAAGCTTAGATTTTTCTTATCAGATTTGATAAACACAATCACTGTGGAGACACAGAAACCTGACAAAACAAAAATCCAACACAAACCTACGGCTCTCATTGAAACACACTTTCCCATACCTATTCTTTTATATGTCAAAATTTTTCCTCAATTTATTTAGTTTTCTTTCTCTTATAATTCTTTTCACCCTTCAATTTTAGATCACATATTTCAATTTTGTCACTCTAAACCATTTTATTAAATTTACATTTATACCCTTCAAGGCACTACCAAGAAGTTTTAGAACTTTAGAACCAATCAAACCAAATCCAACATTACCCTCAAAAGAAGTTTCTTCCTTTAGGTCACTCACCAATGGCAACATGGTTTTTATCAGAATGTGGTTTTAGGCCACTTCCACCATTGTACCCTCAACCAAGAAAATTTCCCATTTCATGTCAAAACGTTCCAAAGTTTAAATTTTTGAACAAAACAACCAAAAGGGTATCTTTAGATCTAAGTTTTAGACCAAGAAAATGGGAATTGAAAGTGAGTGCTCCTTTAAGGGTTAGCACTGAAGAAGAAGAGGGTAATGGTGCACCAGGATTTGACCCTGGTGCACCACCACCTTTTACATTGGCTGATATAAGAGCAGCTATACCTAAACATTGTTGGGTGAAGGATCCATGGAAGTCTATGAGTTATGTAGTTAGGGATGTTGTTGTTGTTTTAGGGTTGGCTGTTGTTGCTGCTTATGTTAATAATTTGTTTGTTTGGCCTCTTTATTGGGCTGCTCAAGGGACTATGTTTTGGGCTCTCTTTGTTCTTGGTCATGATTGGTAATACTCTATCTTTTACATTTTAATTGTCATTTTTGTAGAAAATTTTTGTTTCTATTAATTTGTTAGTTTTGAAGTTTAATGCAACGTTAACTATTTGTTTTGTCTGTAATGTTCTAAACTATTTATTGCAGAGAGATAAATAGATGAGATGATATAATAAATTGTTAAGGGAATTATAGGAAAAACAAAAATAATTTCATGATTCATACCAAGTTTATTGGTTATTTGGTTCTTTTGTTATGTGTAAATAAACTTGAAGCAACAATTAAAAATGAATAGAGGGAGGAATAAATACTAATAGTCAATTTCATCTGTCATTATTTTTTATATTTTTGACTTCTAATGTTGATTTTGGTTCAATTATTATTGTTGGTTTTTCTAGGTGGTAAAGTTTGACTCTTTAAAGTGTGTTATGATATTAACTTTGGTTGATGTTTTTGGATATTTTAGTGGCCATGGAAGCTTTTCAAACAATCCCAAGTTGAATAGTGTTGCGGGGCATTTGCTGCATTCTTCAATCCTAGTACCTTATCATGGATGGTACGTTTATGAGAGGAATGACTTATTTCCGAGTCTTCTTTTTGTTTATCTTAATCTGCATTGTTTTAGTCTAAGCTGTGAAATTGTGTTTTATGAATTGTGCAGGAGAATTAGTCATAGAACTCACCATCAAAATCATGGACATGTTGAAAATGATGAGTCATGGCATCCTGTAAGATGATAATCATTGTTCTATTTTTAGGGGAATCTTTTTTTGTTTTTGCCTCTTTTTTATGGACCTGGATTCCCTGCATTTAGAAAAGCACATAGTTACACGCATATGCATTAATTGATCTCGGTCATTGATTTGATATCGGTCGACTGACATTATACTTCCACTAAGTTATCTTTAAGTAATCTTAACAGTTGAATTGAGATCGAACAACCATGATGAATAACTGTGTCACACTCACACATTAACTGCATGGAATCCAAATCCTTTCTTTCTTTCTTTTTTCGAACTCTATCTTTCAAAATTTAGAGTTTCTAATCCATGAAACTGAATTCCAATTCATGCAGTTGCCTGAGAAAATCTTCAAGAGCTTGGACAATGCAACAAGAATTTTAAGATTTACAATACCTTTTCCAATGCTTGCATATCCTATCTACCTTGTAAGTTTTAGTTTCTAACATTTTACCAAATTTGAACATGTGTTGCTATCACTTCTACTATATGAATTGACATTTTTTGTTATGATGGTGTTTGTATTCAGTGGAATAGGAGTCCTGGAAAGAGTGGTTCTCACTTTCATCCAAATAGTGACTTGTTTGTCCCTAATGAAAGAAAAGATGTTATTACCTCAACAATTTGTTGGACAGCTATGGTTGCTTTGCTTGTTGGTTTAGGATTTGTAATGGGTCCACTTCAATTGCTCAAGCTTTATGGCATTCCTTATATGGTAAATTCCATAATTTTTTCCAACCATGAATTATACACTTTTTTAGTCCCAAAAATTTGAATGGTCGGTCAAATTAGTCTCTGAAATTTGCGAAGTAGTAATGTAGTCCCTTAAATTGAAAACATCAGTCAATTTAGTCTTTTTTTCAAATTTAGCACTACAATTTCAGAAGTTCTAGGGGATATAAGGTTGACTTGGTGGCTGGAGTGGGAAATGAGTGAAGTGATAAGGAAGGTCCAGGGGGTTTGATCCCGGCCATAATCCTAACATTGACTGTTTCAAAAAATAATAATTCAGAAGTTCTATGTTTGTCTTGCTTCCTATGTAGATATTTTGATTGACGTAGTGAATAGATTCATGTTCTTTAATTTAAGGGATTAATTTTCTATTTTGACTAATTAGAGGGACTAAATTGCTCTCAACCTTTACAATTTTGAGGACAAAGATGTCAATTTCATTTTTTGTTTTTGTCTTCTTTTGAATCAAATTGAAAGTCCTAATTTGATATGACTTGAAAATGTAGCTTTTTGTCATGTGGTTGGATTTGGTGACTTATTTGCACCATCATGGTCACGAAGACAAATTACCATGGTATCGTGGACAGGTAAAATTTAGAAGAAATTAGAGATTTTAAGTAAAATTTAATTTTATTAAGCAAGTTTCTTTTTTTGTTTTATATGGTTTTGGAAGTTTTCAAAATCCAATATTGTTTCAAAACTTTATCCTTTCATTATGTATGGACAGGAATGGAGTTACCTCAGGGGTGGACTTACAACACTTGATCGTGACTACGGATGGATTAATAATATTCATCATGATATTGGAACACATGTTATTCATCACTTATTTCCTCAAATCCCACACTACCACTTAATAGAAGCTGTGAGTATCTCTTTAGCATACTCCTTCTGGTCTTGATTATAAATAAAAGTAACTTTTAAAAATAAAAATAAGAGAGGGGAGATTATTATTATTTAATGTGAATTTAACGACTACTCTATATCTAGGGGATTTCAATTTCATCCCTCGTGATTTACAAGGTCAAGCTCTTATCGTTGAGCTGACATATGATGGACAAATTATAAGCAAAAGTGACTTAGCTTCACACTAATTAAGAAATTTAGTTCAGTTCAATTAATTTTCTTAATCTCATAAATAAAATCAATTGTTGCTCAAAAGTGTCCTTCACGTAAACTTGTTCCATGGCGTGGACCTAAGAGTCCTTGGAAAATAAAACTTATATTAATTAAGGTGTATTTTAGGTATGACATTATTACGTATAGTGAAAGTAGTTAAATTTGCTTATATTCGAGATTGAATGAAGTATTTGGATTCTCTGCATTCACACAATCGTCAAATTTACGCTGTCAAGTCAATCAAGATCAGATGGTCCACATTCCGACTTTGTATTTTGGACTTGATTGACTAAGATCAGAATGTGAGCTGTCCAATCTTAAGCCAATGTTTCGGATTGCGTGGCGGCATCACATGTATGTGTGCCTGACTGACTGCAGAGAATTCAAATACCTCTTTACACTACTCTTGATGAATAAATGTATGGTAATAATTCCTATGATTTAAATGAATTTGAATTTAACTTTCTTTCCACTTATAGACTGAGGCAGCTAAGCCAGTTCTTGGAAGATATTACAAAGAGCCAAAGAAATCAACCCCTTTACCATTTCACTTAATTGGAGATTTGATAAGAAGCATGAAGAAAGACCATTTTGTCAGTGATACTGGTGATGTTGTGTACTACCAAACAGATCCTACTCTTAGTGGCTCTTCTACATCAAATTAAATATTTTGATATATTTCTTTATTAATCTTATAACACAAGAGAAAGACCACATAATTACAATACATGGCATGACACAATTTCATAAACTTTGAAAATTGTGTCTGAGCTTGAACTTTGATTAAGTCTTATATTTCACTTATGAAATATAAATAAAAAGGGTATTTGAAGTAGTTGGTTTATCTTTGGTCTAAAATAACCTTTAGACCTGATAAACAATATTTCAAATACAATTTTTGCTTATATTTTATTATGGAGAGAGTATCTATTATATTTCATAAGGGAAGAGATGCTTGTGACAAATTGGATTTTAACATTGAAGATCAAGATTATATGTAAATTGTTTATTCTTGATGAAGGAACTGGTGTCTTCATTGGATTAATAATGTAATTTTCTCAACCTCAAAAAATGAGTGATTATTATTCAATTGAAATTGAAGCAAGTGATATCAATCTATTGTATTTGTCTCTTCTTTCTTTGTTCACCCTTAATTTGGTGCTTTACACATCATAGACTAAGCTGTCACGCATGTTGTTCAAAGGTTGTAAAGTTTTGTGGTTCCAATTATGTGCCTTTCAAGGAGTGGACCCAATTTAGCACATTTTCATAATACGAAATATTGTCAATAGTTTTTACATTTTTCCACCTTGTTATTGGACTTGGATACTCTTCTATTTTTGAATAATTACAAATATGACAGTTTTTAGCGTAGTATTTTGATAAGTAGTTTATTGTAAATCAGTATTTGAAAATCGTTTGAAATTTGAATAATGATAAATGTCATTTTTTGTAAGTCCTTAAGGTTTAAGACAATGACTTGTTTTCAATGAGGAAAAATGAATATTATATATTAAAAATAACTTGTATTCATGTTTTTGTTTTTTTCGAACAAATAGTGACCAAACCATCACTGTGTAATCTTTTATTTTTTAAGAGTATGGTTGTTATCGTTAAATTTTCGTTAAATTTATATTTATTGATGTTTATTAAGATAGTACATCGTAAAATCCACCTAATACAAATCGTTGTATATGGTCAAAATCTACAATCAAATCCTCACCTTTTTTATGAATGAGAGTTCGAATCCCTCTCAAATAGCTTAATCACTTGTGGATATTTTGCTTTAAGAAAGTTCTATTGAAGTTAGGAGCTAGTTAAATAGCTATGATTGGTTTCCACAGTTTAGGCCTATATTAATAATATTCTGAGCTGAATGTTTTTGGGTAGACTCAACATGCCATAGGTGTCTTAGCTAGTAGTGAGGTGCTTTACTAATAATAAAATAAATGAACTAGTGTTTTTTATATTTTATGTATCACTTAACTTTTTGGCTAAATTACATTCGTAGTCTCTTAACTTAATTTCAAGTAACATTTTAGTTCTTTAACTTTTTTTTTCCGAATTGATCCTTTATTTTAATTTTAAGTGACAATTTGATATTTTATGTTTTAAAATGTCAACAATGTGGTCCTTTTTTTTACAAAAATTTAAAAAAATCATCAAATTTTTTAAACAAAACTCATAAAATTCATTATCATCTTCAATAAAATACAAATATAATCAAATTCATAACTTAAATCTTGAAATAAACTCATATTTTCATTCTTTATTTGATGTTGTTGGAGATGAAAATATGAGTGTATTTGAATATTTGAGTTATGAATTTGATAAAATTTGCATTAGATTGAAGATGATTATCAATTTTATGGGTTTTGGTTGAAAAATTTGATGATTTTTTTGAATTTTTGTATAAAAAAGGATAACATTGTTGAAATTTTAAAACATAAAATATCAAATTGTCACTTAAAACTAAAATAAAGGACCAACTCGGGAAAAAAAGAAGATAAATGACTAAAACGTTACCTGAAATTAAGTTAAGGGACTACTGATGTAATTTAACCTAAATTTTTTATAATTAATTTTTAATTAGAAATATTATATCACATATTTTTTATTAAAATATTTTGATTTAATTATTCTATTTTGAAGAGTGTATATATTGAACAAATTAAAAGTATTATTTTTTACGATAAAAATATAAAATAATATTGAGAAAGATAATACATTATTATTTGATTTTGATTAATTTTAGTGTTAATTGAAATGATTTTGATTAAATACATTTTTTTGTATTAGAGGAATAAAACATGTATCAGAGCACTAATAAGAGAAAATTATATCGTATTTTGAAATTTTTTAATGTATAATTTAATATTTTTATTTTAAAAAAAATATCTTTTGTTG
>JBBPBS010000207.1:9999837-10011233 GCA_037974835.1 Cicer judaicum | reverse complement strand
TTTTCTTCTTCAAAATTTGTAGTATTTTCTTCTTTAATTTAACCTGTTTTGTTTGTTTAATTTAATTAATTTCATTTTATGATATAATTTATTTTATTATTATTATTATTATTAAAATTTATAATATTATTAAAATTATTATTATTATTATTATTATTCTTAATATATTTTATTATTATCATTATTATTATTTATTAATATATTTTATTTTATTAATAATATTGTGAATTTTTAAATATTTTAATTATTTATAATTTATTAAATAATAATAAACAGAATTAATAATTAACGAAATTATTTAAAAACTGACAAAAAAGAATTTATATAACAGTATGCATCTAGTATGCATATCCGGGATGCGATCTTCTATTATTAAGCGATAAAAGTGAAGTGATTTGATTAAATATATAAGTCATATTGAATGTTAAGAGAAAAAGAGTATCAGCAAAATACACCCAACTTTTAGTATGTTCAGATTTTATGAAGAGAGAAAAAGTGGGTTTTTGTTGTCGTTGTACTTCCTGTATTCGTATAAATAAATATGAGATATATTGTATGGGAATTAAACTTTTAATCTAACTTTTATTCATGCTTTATTTATAGTTATGATTTAAAAAACATATAAAATATTTAAATAAAAAGAAATCTAAAATTCTTAAAAAAGGAACAAATCTAATAAAATTTTAAAAATATTCTAAATCAAATCAATAGATTATATTCTAAGAAATCTTATTTAATTTTAGATTCTAAATACATTTCAATAAAAACTTTTTCTTTTAGTAGACATTTAAATCAAAAACTTAAACCTATATTAAAGTATACTTAGATATATTATGTTTTTAAAAAATAAATATAGAATCGAAAAAATCATATAAAATGTGCAAGAAATTCAGTGCTTTGCTAGTCGGTATACAATTTCGGATCAAACTTATATGATGTATAAAAAATATAACCCACCGTTTGTAAAAAAATAAATAATATAAATATAAATATCACCCACCGTTTTGATAAGGTGCATATACATGGATTCTTTATATTGAAGTCGGAATATATAAAAGTTTTTGGAGATTAAAAATAAGTGACATTGAAAATTGATACATCTTAAGATGGGTTGCGTTAAGTCCTATTGTGTTTAAAATCTCTTAAAAATAGTGCAGGTTTTTCTAACAAATAAAACAAAAATACTAACTCAAAAATTAATAAACTAAATAATATAATTAACTAATGAAGACTTAACTAATTTGAGTTAAGAATCAATGGTGTTGAAGAAGTAAGAAAAAATTACTAACTTAACTAACATATTAGCTATATGAAAAAAAAGAATAAAGGTTTAATTGTAGGCTTTGTAGTGAAAAAAAATAATGAACTCAAAATAATAATTGTAGACTTTAGAAAATAGAGACAAAACAATCTAAAAAATAATCAAACAAAAATATATAATTTAATTTTTCTCTTTAAACTGATCAATGAATCAATCCGTTATTAAACGAGGGAAATCTTTTAAATCGCTTTATATAAAATAACATATTAAACGAGTAGATCTAAAACCTTAAATCGATTTTATTTAACATGAAATAAATACATTAAACAAAAAAATATTTCTATAAATTAGTCTTGTAACATTACAACAATTACTTAATGTAATGAATAGATAAACTTTAAACTCTAAACTCTATCATATATTAATATTAGCTTTTGCAAAATTCTTGAAATAGTGGAAGCGATCTCCTTTTAGTAGTTGGCTCATTGACAATGGAAAAGATGTAAGCATCAACTTCCTCCCTTGATGAAACTCTATCTTGACAATTTGGAAGGACAATCTCAATCCCATCATCCAACGGCGACCAATCACTCATGATGTTCGAATCAAAATCGACGTTGGTGTCGGTGTCGATATGATCATGTTCATCAGGTGAAGATGGTTGGGATGTTGTAGCTACACATTCAACTTGTTCACGAAGAATGCAATTAACAAAGAAAGGCATCTTTTTCCGCAAAGTATCAAACGTAGATTGTATCTTTCGCAACATTATGCTTTGTTTTCGTTTATATTTGTTGCCTACTTATACTAGATAATTATTTTTAATTGGATACTATATTTAATTGATTTGAATTTGTTTTATAATTGATTCAAATTTGATTTATTTTAAATTTGAAATTAAAATTATCTTATCTTTTTATAAATTTGATTAGTTAGTTCCTAAAATATTTCAACTAAAATCTATTTAGATTGGTTTTTTTTTAATACCTATTAAATTGGAATTATTTTATATTTTTATTAGTTTTATTTTAAGAATGTATCTTTATGAGTTTGAAATTGAATTAGGATTATGTTCAAAATTGGAATAGGATTTTATTATTTTATTGTATTTTTTTGTTGGAGATGGTAAGATCTAGATATTATAAAATATTATTTTTGAATAATCAGGTTGATGATTAAAATATGACGTAAAATACAGATGATTTAAGTTCATAAATACCTAAAACAATCAAATTCAAAGTTACTGCAAGCCTACACCAATTAATATATATATATATATATATATATATATATATATAACTTTTAATTTATATAAACAACCATGATATAAATATATGTATACACGTATATAATAATTGTATTTTCCGTTGCTTGAAAAATATTAATATTATTGAGTCTTACATCATGTCTTGTATTTGAATCAAGATATATCAATTGTGTGAGTTTTAAGTGGTGTTTACAGTTCCGTCTACAAATAAAAGCAAAATTTAGAACAAAAATTGGAAGTGCAAATAAATCATTATGATTAGGGGTGAGATAAGATTAGGTAGAAGTAGGATATGTAAGGCCCGAGTCTAGTCTTCCATAAAATTTACAGCCTAAGTGTGACTTGTGATATGTCATAAGCTTAATTTTGACATTGATAAGAGTTTGGTATGATATACTAGTGTACTTCAAAATGTATTTTATTTTAACATACTTGAATAAAATCATGAGATATGAAAGACCAAAATTGGTCTACTTATCAACTAAGTACTATCTTCCCTATAGACATCAGTAATTTTGAAGCACCTACCGAGAAAATTGTGAAAGTAGTGAAAAACACATAAAATAATGGTTTGAATTGTGGTTTAGAACACTTTTTACCTTTTAAAAAACTTAAAAATTTAAATATGTCTTTGGTCCCTCCAAATATTCCAATTTCTGATTTTAGTTCCTATAAGTTTTTTATTTTTTTATTTAGCCCTCGTAAAATCAGAGATAATCGGTTTTGGACTCTAAAAAAAGAGCTAATAAACTCTGATGATATGTGAACCTATAAATATATACTAATACATCAACTTTTATGATATATTAAAAATTAAAATGTTTTATATAATTAATTTATATATTTATTTATTGCTCATTTAATAATTAGTGATATTTTATAATGAAAATTTAAAAGAAGGGTTTAGTTTTTTTTTTTTTTAAAACTCTTCATTATTTTAATGTTGATTTGATGTTAGAGACCAAAATCGATCGTCTCTGATTTTATAAGAACAAATTCCAAATAAAAAAACTTATAGGAACTAAAATCAAAAAGTGGTATATTCCACGTGACCTCATCTTAACATCACTTTCTCCACACTCACTAACACTCCCATCCTCGTGACGTTCACTCCTTTACAAAGCCACTAATTATAACTACCACTTTTCCCTCCAAAAAAAGGGTACCCTCTAGTATAGAGGAACATAATTCACCACTGACCTCATTATCTGCCATGTGGCAAACAAAACCACCATTGATGACTTTCATTTCATTGAGTTATATATTAGTTTTAAATATTGACGCAACTGAACTCAATCCAAAAAAAACACTCGTCGAATTTCTCGATCATGTTTTGTTTAGTTTTTGACGTTGGGCTTGTTACCCATTTCTACCCATTGATGTGAGACACAATTTTAAATATGAAATGCTCATCGATATAAAAACCGATTTAAAATAGGATGTGGTGTGGTTAGCAAACATTGCTACCATGGAGGAAGAACTCATGTGGATGGAGGAGAAAGATGAAGGAGAATGTGGGGACATTATTTTTCTCCAACAATTTTTCTTAACAATATTTTAGTTTTTTAAGAAATCGGACGAGGATAAAAAAAAGGGTTAAAGACTTTTTGTTTTTCCTACCAATTTCCTATGTTTTTTTTTAAAACTTTCCTAACAACTTTTTTGTAATTGCTTATATCCATATTGAAATACACTTGTACATCCAAGATTGAGAAAAATAATATGCAAGACTACAAAATAATTTTTATGTCATATATGTTAAAATTTTAATTTTTATGGTATATATGAAACAAAGTAGCGAATTTTATGTGTATGTGATGAAAGTTGTAAATTTTATGGTTATCTATCTATGAATATATGATTCTCATGATAATGATGTGTTGTATATGATCTTAGTGATTTGTGAATTAGATGATGGTTTGAAAAAGAGAATTTTTGAATGCATTTGACATGATCTTAGTGGACTGTGTAAGAATATCCCGCTTTGATAATATATCATCATGTCATGGCATATGCATCTTTGTGGAAGTTGGCTAGTGACATATTTATCTTCTCCGTTGGTATGAGTGATTTTTTTGTGTGGAAGTTACTTTAATGGTAGATTTATATCCGAATCATATTGTTTTAGGAGCATACATTATGTATAAGTGCATATACTTTTGTTATACAATTTATCGATTTGCATATTTTTTTCTTTTAAATCGAAAGTTTTTATATTTATATGTTTTGTGTCATTATTCTATATGTTTAACTTTGGTTAGATGTAGATGATAGAAAAAACTGACTTTTACAACAATATTTAAGGTACTCATGACTTCAAGTAATTTTAAGTAATGCTTTGGATTTAAAAATTCGGGTGTTACATTATTATATCAAAGCAATAATCTTCATAAATTTTTGGGGTGTAACGATATGAAGCATGTCTTGATTGAGGTGTGATGTTTGACTTTATTATTTTTTTATTCCAACATTTATTAATAATTTTTTATCTATATTAATGTAGGAAAAATTAACACTATACATTGATTACTTGATCTCTTTCAATACTCATTGATTTTTCTCCAAAAAAAAAAGAAGAAATTTTTCTCCAATTAATTACGATATGCCTTAAATTCTTTACCTATGATTTGAAATAATTTTAACTTGATTCAATTCTAATTATAATTTTATGATATTATGAATTATAAATTTATCGTGTTATTGTTTGAAATGATCTTGATTTAATTTAATTCAATACAATAATTGTTTTTTATTTTATTTTATGACATTATGAATTTATTAATTATGATTTGAATTTTTTATTTATTTAAACCATGTCATAATTGTTTGTGGAATTATGGTATTATCAATTTATTGTCACGATTTAAATTTTTTTTTTTATAATTTAAATCATAAAATGATTAGTTTTTATTTTTCTTATACTACGAAATTATTGCTTATTTATTTAAATTGATTTGAAGTATACAATGATTGTGTGTGATATCATAAATTGAAATATTCATAATTTTTACTTTTAAGGATTTGAATTGAAAACATATAATAATTAATTGGTCCCCACTTTAATGACGTTATTAATTAGATCAATTTAATTTATAATAATTATGAATATTTCTTAATTACTTATTTTTTATATTTTGATCTAAATTTTTTCTAATAAAGACAATATTTTAAACCATTAACTTACATAAAATTTTAGAATCGCTGTAGTACCTAATTTTTGTCCGATTAATTTAAAATAATAATAATAATAATCTATTTAAATATTTTTTTTCATTTTTAAAAATACCATTATTTTGTATTCAGATAATAAAAATAAAATAAATAAAATATTCTTTAATATGCAACCATGGCCTGGGCACGTTTCCTTCAGTTCACACGTCTTCAACAAGTTTCCTTTCAAAGCAGCATCACTCAAAAAAACAATTGCTCAGAAAACAACTTGCAAACGCCAATCCTTTATCTGCTCTACTTTGTGAAGATCCATGTTGCAAACATATTATAAACCGGTTTCTTGATTAATTTTTTAGCTTAATAAAGAAGTGTAATAATCTGTACACTCAATGTAAAGAAGTGTAATAATTTGCGTTTGTTGCGTATGAGTTTGGATGGGGGGGTGAGGTTTGCTCTGTTTGTTCGTCCGTTTCCTGATTTGTTTTGTTTAGGCATTAGCACTTTCATTTTATTAAGGGTTAGGGTATTATTTTTTAAATTATTATTATTATTTATGTTTAATATAATTAATTATGTTTATTATAAAAGTTATGAATACAATTAACTAGTAATAAAGGTCAATTATTTTACATTATAACAGTTTTTCACTTATTTACAAAATATATTAAAAGAGGATTATATTTATAATTAATATACATTTTTTATTCATTTAATAATTAAGTTAAGGTCCATATATTTTTTATTTTTGCTATTTTATTTTCGTGGTTATAACTAATTCTATTTCGAAAAAATCATTTAAGTTTGTTTAATATTTAATATTTTTTTAAATAAAATAATAACAAATATTTCATTAAAAATTAACTAGATGTGACATCTTTTTAATTTTTGAGTTATTAGAACACAAATTGTGACAATTTGATGGTTCTAAATCTCATAATTACAAATAAATTAATAAACTAAAAAAATCATAAACAAGTTAATCATAAAAATTATTTAAAGTTAATTTAAAAATGATATTTTAATCTTAGAGTTACGTAATACAAATTATACTATTTTGTTAGTTTTGAAACTTAATTTAAAAATAAAATAAAATATTCTTAAGAGGATTAAATTAGATGGGACATCTTCTTACTCCTTGAGTTTTGAGACACGAGCTGTACAATTCTATCGTCTTAAAATTCATATTTTAAAATAATTATTCAAATCAAGCAAATTTTCGTTATGTTTGTCAACATTAACTTTTTTTTAAAACAACAAAATACAATTTATTTAAAAGCAATCAACAAATCCATATTTTATACCAAGAACTATGTAGCTTTGATTTCTCCATCGCACCGGGAGATACGTAGGAGCAAGATCACACTCTTGTCAAGCACAATAATAAAAACTTTTTTTCTACTCTTTTTAACACGCTTTTATTTCAAGAAAATCATATTCATAAAAAATAATTTTATATCCATATTTAATAATAAAGAGAAACAAATATAGTTAAGTTGATATAATTTTGCACAATTAATTATAGGTAACCGTTTTTTAGCGGATGTCGTAGGGTGCTAATACCTTCCCTACGCATAATCGACTCCCGAATTCAAAATTTGGTATCAAAGACCATTTTTTTTTATTTTTAATTATATTTTAAGGGTTTCCCAATATTTTCCCGATTTAAAATAAATTTTGGTGGCGACTCCATTGAATTCGAGAAAAACTCAAAATTTTAGGCCGCGACAATCACCATAATAGAAGGGACGTATAATATAATAAATAATTTTATTAGAAGGATTCCGACTACGGAAATACTTAGTTATTAAGTGGTTCTTTAACTCACCTCTCTTTCTTAGGAACTCCGCTAGTGCAGGACTTACTATTTGACCTGAACCTATTGTATGTCCGTGAATAAAATATTTCCTTATAACCCTAAGTTTACAATTATATCATAGTATTTTCCTAATTAGATAATTTGTAGGAAATATGATTGCTCATCACGCGAACTGAATAATTCTGTAGGGAGGAAGTGACATCACTAAGGCAATCCAAGCCATGAATGCAATGACCGCTGCAATAACCAAACAAGCTACAGTTCAGGCCAAACAAACTATAGTCCATGCTCAATTTAATGCGTAGAGGGATATGATGAAGGAAACAAATGTTGTAACAAGAGGACTAACTAAATTTCATAGATAAGATCTGCCAAAATATAAAGGGGAACACGACCATGACAAGACTCACCTTTGGCTGCAAGTGATCGAGAAGATCTTTGAGATCCTCCATTGCCCATATGAAACGAAGGTGGAGTATGTTGCCTATTTGCTGATTGGTGAAGCCGAATACTGGTGGTGAGGGGCGAGACAAATGATGGAAGGGAACCATAAAGAGCTAGCATAGGAAATTTTCAAGAAAAATTATTGGACAAATACTCTCTGAAGAGTGCTATGGCTGAGAAGGAGGCCCTGTTCCAAAAATTATATCAGGGAAGTCTCACATTGTCTGCATATGCAGCAAAGTTTAAGTTTCTAGCAAAACATTTCCGCTACTTTCGTATCCAAATAGATGAAGGATGAAGAATATATGTGTGAGAGATTCGAAAGCGGCGTCGGATACGAGATTATGGAGTATGTGGAACCCTTAGAGATACATCAATATTAGGTGCTGGTGAAGAAATGCAAAAAAATGGAGATCATGAAAGGAGGCTGCCTGAACAAAGGTGTTATTGATGGATCAACGAGACCTCTAGAAGAAATCAAACACAACCTAATCATTTTACTATGGAATTCTGTCTCTAAGTTTTAGTTTTGATGAGCCTAATGTGTCGTCATGAGGAGCCCTCGTATTATTAGTTAAGAAGAAGGATGTAAAGTCAAGATTGTGATTTGATTACCGATAACTCAACAAAGTCAAAATAAAAAGTAGAAACTCCTTAACCTATATTGATGATTTAATAGACCAACCCAGGGAAAAAAAATATGTTTTCTAAGATTGATATAAAGTCGGCTTACCATCAATTTCGGGTGAAAGAAGATGATATATCCAAGACGACCTTTAAAACGCGTTATAAGCATTATGAGTACTTAGTGATGCCTTTTGGAGTGACCAACGCGCCAACTTTATTCATGGATTATACGAACCGTATCTTCTATTGGTTATTAGACAAGATTATACGAACCATATCTTCCATTGGCTGAGTAGTATAAGATATTTATTGAGGGAATTGTCAAGATTGCAGGTTTATTGACACAACTTACAAAGAAGAACCACATTTATGCAAGGACTGAGGTGTGTGAGAAAATTTTCCAATTTATGAAAGTGAAACTTACTACGTGTCCAATGTTAGTATTTCCGCAACCTGAAGAGCCTTACAATGTTTATTGCGATGCATGAAGCAGGTTCATCTCTTTTAGGGAAAGCAAACCTGGTGGCTAATACCTTAAGCATGAAGCGAGTTCATCTCTTGTTTGGAATAATGAAGGGGTTGTAGTTGTTTGGGAAGTTCCTTGACTTAGATCTTAATTTGGATTCTTCATCAAGGAAAGTCAATTGTTGAATGATCATTATTGATAGTGAATTAATGAAAGAGATTTAAGTTCTCCAAATGACAAACATGTTGACTCAAGAGAAGAGGTTAAATTTCTCCAAATGACAAACATTTTGACTCAAGAGAAGATAAATTTGATTCAGGTCGGCAAGGCTTAAAATTTGAGATATAATGGACGTGTTTGTATACCTGAAAGCAAGCTTATTATTCACCCTAGTACCACCAAAATATATCAAGACCTTAAGCAGATGTTCTGGTGGCAGGGAATGAAGAAATAAGTAGCAAAATATATGGCTTTGTGTTTGACTTGTTAGAAAACCAACGTAGAGCATCATATGCTAGGGGGTATGCTAAGGTCATTAGATATATCAATATGGAAATTGGATAATATATTTATGGATTTCGTGGTAACATTCACTACACGAAAACAACTTTATACCAATGGAAAATTATCCACGGATCTTCGTTCGAGGGTAAATTATTTAATATATACAGAAAAAATGTGGGTAAATTTGTTATTAGACAACTTAATTTTTGTTGATTGCATTCCACGGTTAATCCATAGGTAAAATTATAAAAAATCCTTGGGTAAAATTAAATAAAATGCAACGTAACTTAAATTGCCAAATTTTTTTTGTATTTTTTTTACGACTAATTCTACGTAGGTGAATGAAGAGAATAATGTTAAGTTGTCTATGGATTATCCGTGGTTAAAGTGAAAGTGAAATTTTATTAACTATTTTCATCTTTTTTTTTTTACAAAAAAAATTTGTTTTCTCAAAAAAATAATTTATTCTCACAAAAAAAAACTTATTAGTTCCAAGAAAAGTAAATTGCAAGACTTCACATACTTCACTCTCTCACAAAACTCATTCTCACTCGCAAAACCCTTTTCTTTTAATTGGCTCGTGTACAACCTAGATTACTACTGTCAATTAGAGTTCTTTGGCCGTCGATCAGAGCACTCTAACTGCCACTTCAAAGTCTCATTCACATGTTTGCTCTGTTTGTTCGTCCGTTTCCTGATTTGTTTTGTTTAGGCATTAGCACTTTCATTTTATTAAGGGTTAGGGTATTATTTTTTAAATTATTATTATTATTTATGTTTAATATAATTAATTATGTTTATTATAAAAGTTATGAATACAATTAACTAGTAATAAAGGTCAATTATTTTACATTATAACAGTTTTTCACTTATTTACAAAATATATTAAAAGAGGATTATATTTATAATTAATATACATTTTTTATTCATTTAATAATTAATTTAAGGTCCATATATTTTTTATTTTTGCTATTTTATTTTCGTGGTTATAACTAATTCTATTTCGAAAAAATCATTTAAGTTTGTTTAATATTTAATATTTTTTTAAATAAAATAATAACAAATATTTCATTAAAAATTAACTAGATGTGACATCTTTTTAATTTTTGAGTTATTAGAACACAAATTGTGACAATTTGATGGTTCTAAATCTCATAATTACAAATAAATTAATAAACTAAAAAAATCATAAACAAGTTAATCATAAAAATTATTTAAAGTTAATTTAAAAATGATATTTTAATCTTAGAGTTACGTAATACAAATTATACTATTTTGTTAGTTTTGAAACTTAATTTAAAAATAAAATAAAATATTCTTAAGAGGATTAAATTAGATGGGACATCTTCTTACTCCTTGAGTTTTGAGACACGAGCTGTACAATTCTATCGTCTTAAAATTCATATTTTAAAATAATTATTCAAATCAAGCAAATTTTCGTTATGTTTGTCAACATTAACTTTTTTTTAAAACAACAAAATACAATTTATTTAAAAGCAATCAACAAATCCATATTTTATACCAAGAACTATGTAGCTTTGATTTCTCCATCGCACCGGGAGATACGTAGGAGCAAGATCACACTCTTGTCAAGCACAATAATAAAAACTTTTTTTCTACTCTTTTTAACACGCTTTTATTTCAAGAAAATCATATTCATAAAAAATAATTTTATATCCATATTTAATAATAAAGAGAAACAAATATAGTTAAGTTGATATAATTTTGCACAATTAATTATAGGTAACCGTTTTTTAGCGGATGTCGTAGGGTGCTAATACCTTCCCTACGCATAATCGACTCCCGAATTCAAAATTTGGTATCAAAGACCATTTTTTTT
>JBBPBS010000207.1:9957303-9996642 GCA_037974835.1 Cicer judaicum | reverse complement strand
GTTTGCTCTGTTTGTTCGTCCGTTTCCTGATTTGTTTTGTTTAGGCATTAGCACTTTCATTTTATTAAGGGTTAGGGTATTATTTTTTAAATTATTATTATTATTTATGTTTAATATAATTAATTATGTTTATTATAAAAGTTATGAATACAATTAACTAGTAATAAAGGTCAATTATTTTACATTATAACAGTTTTTCACTTATTTACAAAATATATTAAAAGAGGATTATATTTATAATTAATATACATTTTTTATTCATTTAATAATTAAGTTAAGGTCCATATATTTTTTATTTTTGCTATTTTATTTTCGTGGTTATAACTAATTCTATTTCGAAAAAATCATTTAAGTTTGTTTAATATTTAATATTTTTTTAAATAAAATAATAACAAATATTTCATTAAAAATTAACTAGATGTGACATCTTTTTAATTTTTGAGTTATTAGAACACAAATTGTGACAATTTGATGGTTCTAAATCTCATAATTACAAATAAATTAATAAACTAAAAAAATCATAAACAAGTTAATCATAAAAATTTTTAAAGTTAATTTAAAAATGATATTTTAATCTTAGAGTTACGTAATACAAATTATACTATTTTGTTAGTTTTGAAACTTAATTTAAAAATAAAATAAAATATTCTTAAGAGGATTAAATTAGATGGGACATCTTCTTACTCCTTGAGTTTTGAGACACGAGCTGTACAATTCTATCGTCTTAAAATTCATATTTTAAAATAATTATTCAAATCAAGCAAATTTTCGTTATGTTTGTCAACATTAACTTTTTTTTAAAACAACAAAATACAATTTATTTAAAAGCAATCAACAAATCCATATTTTATACCAAGAACTATGTAGCTTTGATTTCTCCATCGCACCGGGAGATACGTAGGAGCAAGATCACACTCTTGTCAAGCACAATAATAAAAACTTTTTTTCTACTCTTTTTAACACGCTTTTATTTCAAGAAAATCATATTCATAAAAAATAATTTTATATCCATATTTAATAATAAAGAGAAACAAATATAGTTAAGTTGATATAATTTTGCACAATTAATTATAGGTAACCGTTTTTTAGCGGATGTCGTAGGGTGCTAATACCTTCCCTACGCATAATCGACTCCCGAATTCAAAATTTGGTATCAAAGACCATTTTTTTTATTTTTAATTATATTTTAAGTGTTTCCCAATATTTTCCCGATTTAAAATAAATTTTGGTGGCGACTCCATTGAATTCGAGAAAAACTCAAAATTTTAGGCCGCGACAATCACCATAATAGAAGGGACGTATAATATAATAAATAATTTTATTAGAAGGATTCCGACTACGGAAATACTTAGTTATTAAGTGGTTCTTTAACTCACCTCTCTTTCTTAGGAACTCCGCTAGTGCAGGACTTACTATTTGACCTGAACCTATTGTATGTCCGTGAATAAAATATTTCCTTATAACCCTAAGTTTACAATTATATCATAGTATTTTCCTAATTAGATAATTTGTAGGAAATATGATTGCTCATCACGCGAACTGAATAATTCTGTAGGGAGGAAGTGACATCACTAAGGCAATCCAAGCCATGAATGCAATGACCGCTGCAATAACCAAACAAGCTACAGTTCAGGCCAAACAAACTATAGTCCATGCTCAATTTAATGCGTAGAGGGATATGATGAAGGAAACAAATGTTGTAACAAGAGGACTAACTAAATTTCATAGATAAGATCTGCCAAAATATAAAGGGGAACACGACCATGACAAGACTCACCTTTGGCTGCAAGTGATCGAGAAGATCTTTGAGATCCTCCATTGCCCATATGAAACGAAGGTGGAGTATGTTGCCTATTTGCTGATCGGTGAAGCCGAATACTGGTGGTGAGGGGCGAGACAAATGATGGAAGGGAACCATAAAGAGCTAGCATAGGAAATTTTCAAGAAAAATTATTGGACAAATACTCTCTGAAGAGTGCTATGGCTGAGAAGGAGGCCCTGTTCCAAAAATTATATCAGGGAAGTCTCACATTGTCTGCATATGCAGCAAAGTTTAAGTTTCTAGCAAAACATTTCCGCTACTTTCGTATCCAAATAGATGAAGGATGAAGAATATATGTGTGAGAGATTCGAAAGCGGCGTCGGATACGAGATTATGGAGTATGTGGAACCCTTAGAGATACATCAATATTAGGTGCTGGTGAAGAAATGCAAAAAAATGGAGATCATGAAAGGAGGCTGCCTGAACAAAGGTGTTATTGATGGATCAACGAGACCTCTAGAAGAAATCAAACACAACCTAATCATTTTACTATGGAATTCTGTCTCTAAGTTTTAGTTTTGATGAGCCTAATGTGTCGTCATGAGGAGCCCTCGTATTATTAGTTAAGAAGAAGGATGTAAAGTCAAGATTGTGATTTGATTACCGATAACTCAACAAAGTCAAAATAAAAAGTAGAAACTCCTTAACCTATATTGATGATTTAATAGACCAACCCAGGGAAAAAAAATATGTTTTCTAAGATTGATATAAAGTCGGCTTACCATCAATTTCGGGTGAAAGAAGATGATATATCCAAGACGACCTTTAAAACGCGTTATAAGCATTATGAGTACTTAGTGATGCCTTTTGGAGTGACCAACGCGCCAACTTTATTCATGGATTATACGAACCGTATCTTCTATTGGTTATTAGACAAGATTATACGAACCATATCTTCCATTGGCTGAGTAGTATAAGATATTTATTGAGGGAATTGTCAAGATTGCAGGTTTATTGACACAACTTACAAAGAAGAACCACATTTATGCAAGGACTGAGGTGTGTGAGAAAATTTTCCAATTTATGAAAGTGAAACTTACTACGTGTCCAATGTTAGTATTTCCGCAACCTGAAGAGCCTTACAATGTTTATTGCGATGCATGAAGCAGGTTCATCTCTTTTAGGGAAAGCAAACCTGGTGGCTAATACCTTAAGCATGAAGCGAGTTCATCTCTTGTTTGGAATAATGAAGGGGTTGTAGTTGTTTGGGAAGTTCCTTGACTTAGATCTTAATTTGGATTCTTCATCAAGGAAAGTCAATTGTTGAATGATCATTATTGATAGTGAATTAATGAAAGAGATTTAAGTTCTCCAAATGACAAACATGTTGACTCAAGAGAAGAGGTTAAATTTCTCCAAATGACAAACATTTTGACTCAAGAGAAGATAAATTTGATTCAGGTCGGCAAGGCTTAAAATTTGAGATATAATGGACGTGTTTGTATACCTGAAAGCAAGCTTATTATTCACCCTAGTACCACCAAAATATATCAAGACCTTAAGCAGATGTTCTGGTGGCAGGGAATGAAGAAATAAGTAGCAAAATATATGGCTTTGTGTTTGACTTGTTAGAAAACCAACGTAGAGCATCATATGCTAGGGGGTATGCTAAGGTCATTAGATATATCAATATGGAAATTGGATAATATATTTATGGATTTCGTGGTAACATTCACTACACGAAAACAACTTTATACCAATGGAAAATTATCCACGGATCTTCGTTCGAGGATAAATTATTTAATATATACAGAAAAAATGTGGGTAAATTTGTTATTAGACAACTTAATTTTTGTTGATTGCATTCCACGGTTAATCCATAGGTAAAATTATAAAAAATCCTTGGGTAAAATTAAATAAAATGCAACGTAACTTAAATTGCCAAATTTTTTTTGTATTTTTTTTACGACTAATTCTACGTAGGTGAATGAAGAGAATAATGTTAAGTTGTCTATGGATTATCCGTGGTTAAAGTGAAAGTGAAATTTTATTAACTATTTTCATCTTTTTTTTTTTACAAAAAAAATTTGTTTTCTCAAAAAAATAATTTATTCTCACAAAAAAAAACTTATTAGTTCCAAGAAAAGTAAATTGCAAGACTTCACATACTTCACTCTCTCACAAAACTCATTCTCACTCGCAAAACCCTTTTCTTTTAATTGGCTCGTGTACAACCTAGATTACTACTGTCAATTAGAGTTCTTTGGCCGTCGATCAGAGCACTCTAACTGCCACTTCAAAGTCTCATTCACATGTTTGCTCTGTTTGTTCGTCCGTTTCCTGATTTGTTTTGTTTAGGCATTAGCACTTTCATTTTATTAAGGGTTAGGGTATTATTTTTTAAATTATTATTATTATTTATGTTTAATATAATTAATTATGTTTATTATAAAAGTTATGAATACAATTAACTAGTAATAAAGGTCAATTATTTTACATTATAACAGTTTTTCACTTATTTACAAAATATATTAAAAGAGGATTATATTTATAATTAATATACATTTTTTATTCATTTAATAATTAAGTTAAGGTCCATATATTTTTTATTTTTGCTATTTTATTTTCGTGGTTATAACTAATTCTATTTCGAAAAAATCATTTAAGTTTGTTTAATATTTAATATTTTTTTAAATAAAATAATAACAAATATTTCATTAAAAATTAACTAGATGTGACATCTTTTTAATTTTTGAGTTATTAGAACACAAATTGTGACAATTTGATGGTTCTAAATCTCATAATTACAAATAAATTAATAAACTAAAAAAATCATAAACAAGTTAATCATAAAAATTTTTAAAGTTAATTTAAAAATGATATTTTAATCTTAGAGTTACGTAATACAAATTATACTATTTTGTTAGTTTTGAAACTTAATTTAAAAATAAAATAAAATATTCTTAAGAGGATTAAATTAGATGGGACATCTTCTTACTCCTTGAGTTTTGAGACACGAGCTGTACAATTCTATCGTCTTAAAATTCATATTTTAAAATAATTATTCAAATCAAGCAAATTTTCGTTATGTTTGTCAACATTAACTTTTTTTTAAAACAACAAAATACAATTTATTTAAAAGCAATCAACAAATCCATATTTTATACCAAGAACTATGTAGCTTTGATTTCTCCATCGCACCGGGAGATACGTAGGAGCAAGATCACACTCTTGTCAAGCACAATAATAAAAACTTTTTTTCTACTCTTTTTAACACGCTTTTATTTCAAGAAAATCATATTCATAAAAAATAATTTTATATCCATATTTAATAATAAAGAGAAACAAATATAGTTAAGTTGATATAATTTTGCACAATTAATTATAGGTAACCGTTTTTTAGCGGATGTCGTAGGGTGCTAATACCTTCCCTACGCATAATCGACTCCCGAATTCAAAATTTGGTATCAAAGACCATTTTTTTTTATTTTTAATTATATTTTAAGGGTTTCCCAATATTTTCCCGATTTAAAATAAATTTTGGTGGCGACTCCATTGAATTCGAGAAAAACTCAAAATTTTAGGCCGCGACAATCACCATAGCCTGATTATGGCTTAAAAGGAGGTTTATTATTGAAGGGCTGCAATAATGCATGCTAGAGGGAAAAGTTAAAAATTGGGATTTGAAAATTTTAGTGGAATTAGAAATGTCTGACTAGTTTGTTTTGGGTTTTATATATATGTTGAATATTTGGAATTCAATATGTACTATGGCTGGATCTGATATCATAGTGTTTTTGGGTGAGCTTTTGATAAACATTATTTTGATTATAAATGATTTTTTGCAAAGTTGATTTGTTATAATTTTGATTTTACTCTGAAATAGTTTGGTACTATTGCTGGTCCAAAGTTCATCCAAATTTATTATTTACTGTAGGAGATAAATAATACTAAGCATATTTTGCTGCAGTTGTTTAAACTCAATTGTTTGCTATTCTTTAATTGTAAGAACACAATGCATAAGCTATTCTTCAATTCTTTGCTGCATGGACCATATTTTGTTGTTTAAATTCACATAATTAAGTGCATATTATGTCATGATATGCATTCTACACAGAACTACATTTCTATCATGTTTTGCTTCTTCTGATGGTGGTGATAGTTTCATGTGTGATTCTTCTGATGTTGGTGATAGTTTCAAAATGATTGCATTTCTATTTTGTTTTAAATACATTTTTTTATTATATTTTGTTATCTATACTTTTTTGAGTAATAACTTGTTTGAGATTTGTATAGATATCCTCCATTATCTGTTTGTCCTTCAAAATGTGGATGGCTACCATCTAGATTGTAGGTGAGTAGATGATAGACTTTATGTTCAACGAGGGGGGTTGAAACCAACTTTCATATAAGGTGTTGAAAAGTTTATACCAAAGGCAATAAGTTGAAATCAATTTATTAAAGATGGTGGCATCATATATCCTTGTCAAAATTGCATGTGTAGAGGTGTATTATCTGCAAGTGAAGTCAAAGTTCACTTGTATAGGTTTGGGTTCCAACCAAATTATTGGTATTAGACTGAGCATGGTGAAGAAGCCCGACATATTGGCCCAAAAAATGTTCCAAGTAGTAGTGGATATATTGATAATGATGATCAATTTACGTTAATGCATCATATGGTCGATGATGCATTCAGTCCGACATATGACTTCCAAAATATAGGGGATGAAGGCAACGAGGAAGAAATTAATGAATAGCCCCCAAATGATGATGCTCAAGACTTTTATGATTTGTTAACTTCTGCAAACAAACACCTTTATGTGAGGGGGGTTCTGATTCAAAACTTTCAATATGCGTGAAACTTTTAGCTTGCAAATCAAATTGGAATTTTCCCCAAAAATGTCTTGATTTGTTTGTAAGCATGCTTGTAGATGTGTGTCCTTTAAAGGATTCACTTCCAAAAAAAATTTACCAAGCAAAAGAATTGGTGACCATGACATGATTGAAGTCTAAGAAAATTAATTGTTGTGTTAAAGGGTGCATGTTGTACTACAAAGATAATAATTCACATCTAAAGATAATAAGCTTGGGATAGGTAACCACAAAGACATTCTAGTTAAGAGGATGTTCTATATGCCAATCACTCCTAAGTTAAAAAGATTGTATGCATAAATGGAAATTGCTGCCCAAATGAGATGTCATCAACATAATAGATCGAGTCTAGACATTTTACGTCATCCTTATGATAGGGAAGCATGGAAGCATTTTGATGCAAGATATCAAAACATCACAAATGAACCCATAAATGTAAGGCTTGGTTTATGTTCTGATGGCTTCACGCCATACATTTAGGCATCTTCACCCCCATATTGTTGTTGGCTTGTTGTTGTGACCCCGTATAATCTCTTGCTCGAAATGTGCATGACTAAACCATTCATGTTTTTGACTTCACTCATACATGTACCATCTAACCCAAAAGAAAACATTGATGTGTATTTACAACCATTAATAGACGAGCTTCAACAGTTGTGGAATGAAAAGACTTTGACTTATGATATTTCCATGAAATAAAACTTTTTCATGAGGGCAACCTTAATATGGACAATTAACGATTTTCCTGCTTATGTCATGTTATCTGGATGGAGTACTCAAGGTAAATTGGCATGTCCGATGTGTATGGACGGAAATAAGGCTTTTACCTTAAAATATAGTGGCAAAAATTCATGGTTCAATTGTCAAAGTAGTTTCTTACCTCATAATCATACCTTTAGAAGAAGTACAAAAGAGTTCACTAAAATAGGGTGGTTAAGGATGAACCTATGAAGAAATATGGAGTTTGTTTCACAATATTCCATGAGTGATAGATAGTGCAGTTTCTAAATTGTTTGGATATGGAGTTAGCCATAATTGGACTAAACGAAATATCTTTTGGGATCTTCCATACTAGAAATATAATTTATTAAGGCATAATTAGATGCCATTCACATAGAAAACAAATTATTTGATAATGTGTTTAACACTTTCATGAATATTAAGAACAAGACTAAGGACAATGAAAAAACAAGAATGGACTTGGCCATCATTTGCCAACATAGTGGTTTGGAGTTGGTTCCACATAACAATGAAAAAATGACAAAATCTTAGGCAAATTATTGCCTTACGTCTAATGAGGCAAAGTAAGTTTGTAAATGGATAAAAGAGCTTAAGATGTTAAATGAGTATGCCTGTAACTTGGCAAGATGTGCAAATGTCAATAAAGGACAAATAAATGGGATGAAAAGCCACGATTGTCACGTATTTATAGTGTTTGCTTCCATTTGCATTTAGTTCATTGCCTGACCATGTGTGGAAACCACTAACATAATTAAGTCAATTCTTTAAGGGCTTGGGCATCAATACCTTAAGATATGATGAATTGGTCAAATTGGGTGAAAATATTTCATTCATCATATGAAAACTTGAAAGAACCTCCTTTATGAGGCAAAACTTGGTGGTTTAGTTCAATATCGATGGATGTATCCATTTAAAATGTACTTTATATTCACCATTAAGGATTTCATTTTTTCTAGATATATCCATATTTATTAAGTTATTGCTCTCATTTTTCCAAAATGAAGGGTGATTTTAAGGGCATAGTGAAAAACAAGGCTAGAGTGGAAGGCTCAATATGTATGTCATACTTACATCGAGAGACAACATATTTGTGTTCCCACTATTTCAAAATAATCTCTTTGTTTGATAGAACTCAACGTAATGAAGAGGCAAAATTAAACGATGTTGCACAACAACATTGTCAATTAGCAATCAATTAGGACGTCCTAGTGAGAAGACACAAACACATTGGTTGAGTGATGCTAAAAGAAGATCTGCTCATGTACACATCCTCATCAATTGCAACGAGGTCAAGTCATATATTGAGTAAGAAGTCTTTAAGCACTCACCACACATAATTATAAAATATATGTAATAACAATTCTCTTATTATTGCCAGCGCCTTTTTGCATTCTAATTCCATTATTGAAGAAGATCCTATATCTCAAACTCGTATACATCGAGAATTCTCAGAATGGTTTCGTGCACATGTAAGTGCTTTATTGAAGTTTGTTGCAAATAAATTAGAACATTTCACCTAACTATTGTGAATATCGTGTTTGTATAGGCCAATGACAAGGCAAATGGTGTTACCGACCCTAACTTGTCATCATTAGCTTGGGGTCTTGAGTCAATGGTCAAAACTTGACACAAGTATTACATCGACAAAAGAGGTTCAACAATCAGAGCAACACACTATAGAGCTTTAGATGCAACTAGCAACATTGACAAAAAGTGTTGCTTCCATACAGGCTGAGTCTTTCTGTCGTCGTCGTCATCCAGGTTATGACGAGGATGAGTCTAACGATGATAACGACAAGTAGTAATACTGATTTCATTATCAGTTTTATTAAGTAGTTATGACCACATAATTTGCTTAGACTTGAAGGCAGTATCTATATATATTCTTACAGTAATGTCGTTATATGTATTTTTTAAACTTATGATAGTGACAATGTCCTTATTTTGAGAATTATGGTAGTGTAAATTGTCCTTATTTTGAGATTTGTGGTAGTTACAATGTGTATTTTATTTATATAATATTTCACTTTGTTTTGACAGTGATTATTTAATATGCTTACAATTTATTTTAAAAATACATTAAAAAAAAATACATGAAACAATAGAGTACAAAATAGAATGAATATCATTTTTTCATTACCCACATAAATTTCATGATTAAATGATAATTTACCAACGGACATGTCATGGATAAAATTTTAAATATCAAATAGAAATCAATAGAATTTTTTACGGATTGTCCGTGAGTAATGTTACTTGTGATTTTTCTGTCGGTAATTCGTATGTAATTTTACGTTACCTACTGACTTTTTCTGTGTAAAGATAAAATCTGCCGTAGGTAACAACAATTTTTCTCGTAGTGATTGTGTAAAACTCAACGGAAGTTTGACTCAGTTTGGGTGATTGTTGATAGGTTGGCCAAATTTTCCTATTTCATACCCGTGATGATTACTTATGATGTGACTAAGCTTGCAAAGATCTATATTTCCAAAATTGTTAGACTATGTGGGATACCCTCTAATATTGTGTCAGATAGAGATCCAAAGTTCATTTCTCGTTTGTGAGGACCATTACATGAGGCATATGGTACTATGTTAAGATTGAGTTCTTCCTATATTCCTCAAACTAATGGACAAACATAAAGGACTATTCAAACATTGGAAGATTTACTGGGGCGTGGGTGTTGGATGAGCGAGGAAGTTGGGATACTATGTTGCCTTTCGTTTAGTTTATCTATAAAAACAATTGTCATAGGAGTATTAGGATGACACCGTACGAGGCTCTGTACAAGCGTAAGTGTTAATCCTCCTTGTGTTGGTATCAAGATGGCTAGAACCTAATTGTGAAGCTATAACTGGTATATCAGACCACAAATCATGTTCGTTTGATCGTAGAAAGGATGAAGACAACACAAAACATATAACAAAGTTATGCTTGACAAATGGAGGACACTGTTTGAGTTATCAGAGGGTGAACATGTATTTTTGAGAGTGACACCTACTACTAATGTTGGTAGGGGATTGAAGTTTAAGAAGCTCACCCATAAATTCATTGGCCTATACCAGATCATCTGATGTGTGGGTATTGTAGCTTATCAAATTTCCTTGCCTTCGAGTTTGGCCAAACTGCACATCATGTTCCATGTGTCACAACTGAGAAAGTACGTGGTTGATCCTTCCCATATTATCATGCTAGATGATATGCAATTGAAGGAGAATCTTTCTTTTGTAGTTCCACCGTTGAGCGTTGGAGATAGGACTACTAAGCACCTACGAGGCAAGGAAATTGCCTTGGTCAAGGTGATTTGGGACCAAATGACTAGAGATGCAACTTGAGAATTAGAGGATTAGAGGATTAAATGAGAGAGCTCTACGCTAACCTTTTTATGACTTACTTGTTTTGAGGACAAAACTATTTTTAAGGGGGTGAATGTTGTAACACCCTCTAAATTTATTATTTAAAATAATTAGAACCCATAAATATTTCTTTTAGTATTAATTTATGTGTGATAATTATTTGTCTTACTTGAATTATTTTAGTTGATAAAATTGTTAGTAAGAGTTATTTAATCAATTGATAAGTTTATATATATATATATATATATATATATATTTATCTCTGGTAAAAGTATAATTTGGACTACGGATTTGTGGCTTAGTGTGACCGAACCTATATGAATGAGTATAAGATATTTTTGGTCCATCCATCTTAGGGAAAAAATAAATAAAGTGGGCTACACAGTTGTTTGAAATAAAAGTGAGATACTCTGTATCAGTTCTACTGCACAGTAGAAAACCGTTCTAGAATTACACCCTCAGTATGGCAGTCGAATGACTGCCACTCATAATATGGCACTAAGACCACTCGTAAGAAATAGAAGAAAAAGTAAGAAGGGGGAGAAAAGAGAAAAACCTTAGATATGAAGAGCTTTTGGTGTACTTTTCCAACTGAGGAGAACCCTTTATTTATAGAGGAAATCTGCAACTGGATATGAGAGAATCAGGGGATCCATCAGAACATGATCCATGGTAGGACCATAGAACGTGCGCTCAAAAATAGGACCTGCCAAAAATGTGCGCTTTGACTCTAATTCTTGTCCGGGCATTAACAAACACGTAAGTAAGACCAATATTAGGGTTTTGATCGGGCATTAACATACAAGTAAGTAAGACCAATATCAGATATGAAGACTGGATCAAATTAATGATGTTAACTCGGTGGAGGGCAATTACGTAATTAATGTATCAAATTGAGACAAAACGCAAGCATTTAATTAATTAAAATAAATAATTAATTTTCATATGCTAAAAAGTCAAGCCGATCAGATTAATGATGTTGACTCGATGGAGGGCAGTTACGTAATTAACGTATCAAATTGAGACAAAACGCAAACATTTAATTAATTTTCATATGCTAAAAAGCCGAACCGAATCGGGCCGGACAACAGCGGCGCGCGCGTGTGGTGGTCAATTTGCTTGCGTTCTCCCTCCTTCACAAAATTGGGGTGCCCCTTGGAGCCCTCCCCAAGTCCATTACCTCCACCTTACTTGCTAGTGAGTGTTATTTCTCCTATATAAGACTTCTCATTTTTTCCGATTTACAACAACACTAACTCTGATAAATGTCATCATTATTTCCAATAAATTTTCTTCATTTCCAACATCAACTTTTAAAAGTACAAGAAATACATAAGTGAATTTCCTTATGTTAGGAATAATTGTTTTTATTTGTTTTAGCCTCTGAAAACACATTTTTTGAGAATATTAAATAAACGTGGTTGTTATAATTTTTTAAATTAGTAGTAGTTAATATATTATTACTAAAAAAAGTTGTCATAATTTTTCATAGCAATAAATAATTTTAAGTAATATTTTAGATTAAAAAATTCAAGGGGTTACATCAACCAGTGTATTATCCCACCCATACATGAGAAATATAGGCAAATTCTGGAACAAAATCCTCCCACTAAAATTGCATGAAAAACTAACAGAACCTCCTAAGCATCCGACAAAGTGAGCCCCTGTATAGTTTTTGACCATAAAGAGTTCCTGTAGACATGATAATACTAAGCTCTTGATTGTTCAAATGTTACTGTATGTCTATATTTTTTGTTAATATAGTTATTTCATTTTATAATTTTGTTTACCTTATTTATATTTTTGCATTTCTTACTTTAATTTTTGTATTTATTATATAATAAATTTGTTGTAAAGTCGAGAATGACCCAAGAAACAATGCACCCCTTAATAAAGTTTGGTGGCGGTAATTTTGCAATCACCTCTATTTTGGTAGAGTCCACCTCAATCTCTTTAGCGGAGACTTGATGCCCCAAAATGTTGCACTTTTGTACCATCAATTGGAACTTTTCCCAATTCTGCGACACTTAACTTAAACTATGCAATAAATTATTATATGACGATCCCAATATCGTATAATCATCCATAAAAATATGAAATTATTTTTCAATCAAATCATAAAAAATAGCAATCACGCATCTTTGAAAAGTGGCACATTGCATTGCATAAACCAAATGCCATTCTTTTAAATGCAAAACACAATATGGACAAGTAAAAGTGGTTTTTTCTTGATTATTTAAATCAACTGGTATTTGCATATAACTAGAGTAACGGTCTAGAGAAAATATATTTATATCTTGCTAATCTCTCAAGCATTTGATCAAGAAAAGGGAGGAGAAAATGGTTTTTCTGATTAGTATCACTTAGTTTTATATAATCAATGCACATTCTCCACCCCATGGTCTTTCTCATAGCTATGGGCTCATTTTTTTTCGTTTTCTAAAATAGTACCCCCTTCTTAAGAAGGCACTAGAATTACCTAGTCTTAAGAACGCATTTCTATGAAAGTAAGTACCCCTTCTTAAGTTTATTTTTACTACATTTACACTTTAAAATATTTTAGAGATAAAATGTGTCACAAGACTCCACATACAAGTGGTTGACTCCTTATATTAAAAATATTTTTGACAATGACCGTCAATTAGTGCATTCCGTTAATGTTGGGTCTCAACTAAAATTAAAATATATGTATGACCAAATTTTATTATGTTATCTAAATCTTAGTTGACACCCAACATCAACTATTTAAATCAATCTTATTATGTTTAGTTTACAATTTTATTATGTTATTTCTACCACTGAATTTGTTATTTTTCAATACACATTTTTAGTAGTTTTATCTTATTTGAGAGTTGCTTTGTAACACTCACATTAAAATTGTATTTATATTTAATTTTCTGATAATTATTGTTGTGATGTGGAATTGTATTTTCTATTTAGCAATTTATCTACACTAACGTTTGAAATTCCTTAAAGTAATGCAGTTTTTTCTAAAAATAAAAAAATAACTCAGAAACTAATAAACAAAATAACAAAATTAATTAATGAAGACTTAAACGTAGGCTTTGTACCGAAAAGATAATATAACAAAAATAATCATGTCTATTAATTAGTCTTGTGTTACACTTCCCATAACCCATAATTAATATAATGAATCCATAAACTATCTATCCCATGGTACAATTAGTTTTTGCAAAATTCTTGAAACAGTGGAAGTGATCTCCTTTTAGTAGTTGGTTCATTGACAATGAAAAAAATGTATGCATCAACTTCCTCCTTTGATGGAATTCTATCTTGACAATTTGGGAGGACAATTTCAATCCAATCATCCAACGGTGACCAATCACTAATGATGTTCAAATCGGTGTTGACATCAACGCCGTCATCGATACAATGAGCTTGAGTTGAAGCTAGTTGCCATGTTGATGTGAGTTTTGTGGCTATCCATTGAGATTGATCAACTTCTTCAGGGTGTTAATGAATAATGCAGTCACTAAAACAAAGTAACACTTTTCGCAAAAAATCAAAAGTAGATTGCATCTTGTGTAACATTGTTACTTTGTTTTCGTTTTTCTTTGTTGCCGCAATTTATACTAGAGAATTGTAATTGGATAATATTATCTTTAATTGATTTGAATTTGTTTTATACTTGATTTAGATTTGATTTATTTTTAAATTTGAAATTAAAATTATGTTATCTTTTGTAAATATAGTTAATTAGTATCTAAGATATCTCCAATAAAGTCTACGAAGATACATTTTTTTTGAAATACCTGTTAAATTGGAATTGTCTTATAAATTTCAGTTTGAATTAGGATTAAGTTTAAAACTAATTATAATTTTATTTTTTCTTTGATCGAGATCTTTAGAGTCATTGGAGGAAGGACCTAGATATTATAATATCTTATTTTGAATTAATCAGTTTGATGATTAAACTATGACGTAAACAAAATATTGATGATTAAAACACATAAAGACCTAAAACAATCAAATTCAAAATTACTCCAAGTCTACAACAATTAATAATATAAAAAGAGTATTAATTTTGGGACATCTATGTACATTCAAAAATTGAAGTGTGTTGATATATTTGCTCTTTAAATAAAAAGATTAACTGTTATTTATTTTTATCCATTAAAGAGTTATTTGTTAATTTTTATATTTTTGAAAAAAATCATTTCATAAGAAAAAAATCATTTTATTTTTTATATACACGATACTAAAAATGTAAATTTTATTGCAAAAATGATTCATTATTCTGAATAATAAAATTTTATAAAAAAAATGAAATTTTATATTATTGAGATTTTTAATAAATAATGAAATTTTATATTATTGACATTTTTAATAAATAATATTAAGTTATTATAATTATATAAATGATAGAAAATAGTTTTTTTCTCAAAAAAATTCATTTAACTATTAATTTAATTGATACAAATGGAATAGAATTATGTATCATATAAATTCTCTTTTAATTTAAGTAACAACGATGATATAATTATGTATATACTATATATTAATAATAATTTAGTTCAACTAATAAATATCTATACTATTATATCATATATTATATCTCGAGTTCAAAAGTAGAACTCGCAGTTGTGGGAGTTTAAATGGTGTGTACCACTCCATCGAAAAACTAAAACCAAAATAAAATTTACAAGTAAAAACATATCATCATATGGATAGGGGTGAGAAAATGTTAGATGAGATAGGATTTGCATGGCTCGAGCCTAATTTACCATACTTTAACAGAAGTTTGATATGGTGTGCTAGTCTAATTAAAAAACTATTTTATTTTAAAATATTTGAATAAAGTATTGAAATATGAAAGTTCAAATTAGTCTTATTATAAGAGAGCTCATCCGAATATACTACTTTCCCTTATGGATTTGTTTGTTTTTGCTTTTTAGGCATTGAAGTAACCTTTACCTGGATCGACAAGATGCAATGGAATTGTCAGTACAAAATTGGAGGGAACTCTGTGAAGGAGGGCTACAAATGGATAATGAATTTAGTCCAACAATCTCCAATTAGTGATAATTTGCAAAAGGCCTTAAAAGTGTGTTTAATAGATGAAATATTTTTAGGGAATGTAATGTTTTAACGAAGTTCAAATCCTTCGGTGCAAATGACCTCTTTTTGGATAATAAATTAGAGAATTTCACAAACCACATTAAATTTAATAATTTCGAATTCTTTATGAATTGGACTACATATTTTTTAAATTTACAATTTTGACTCTATACATTTTAAAATTTTCATATTAGTCATGATATTTTTTTATTTTATTTTTAGCAAATTGGCCTCTAAAAATTTGTAAAATAATCACTCAACTTTTCCAAAATTTCAGTTTCCGTCCAAATTTAATTTTTAATTTTACCTCAATTTTTTTGTTTAGATTGAACAATTATTTATTTAAAGTTGGATTATTTTATTTTAATTTTCAAGAGTTTTGGGACAAAAATTAAAATAAATTTTGGGCTAAATTTGAAATTTTAGAAAAGTTTGGAGACTATTTTAGAAAAAAAATTAGAAAATCAACTTGCAAATTTGAAAAAATTTATATCAATTTGCAATAATAATAATAATATAGTGATTAATATGCAAATTTTGAAACATATAAGATGGTATTAGCTTTAATAAAATACCTCACAAAATCTTTAGTTATTAGGTGGTATTAAAAATTTTCTAATTTAACTTTAATAAAATACTTAAATTCCCAAAAATAATTACATTCTCTAATAAAAAATTCTCGAAATTTATTCTTCAAACAAAATAATTTATTTAAAATATTTAAATTCCCAAAAATAATTACATTCTCTTAAAAATTCTCTTCATTCAAACACACTATAAGGTATTATGTAAATACTTCATACTATCAAGCATTTGTGTGCGACCTCTTATTCTTGACAAGGGAAAACCTAACATATTTTGGTATTATTTTCGATCTTTCGCATCTAAAGTTGTGTGTTTTTCTTTAGGCATGTCGAAACTAGGAGCTTTTTTTCATTTTTTATTTATTTTATTTTTTTCACATGGCCTTTCTCTTGGACCGCCGTGGATAAGATGGAATATAATATGATGGCACATAATTTGTACCCTTGATTAGGGTGTGTATGGTTGATTTTTCAAACTATATTTATTTTAAAATCAATATATAGATATAAATTTATAATCAAATTCATTATTTGGTTTAAAATCAGTTATAAAAATCGATTGTAAAATTAGTTATGCTTAAATAATTAGTTTTAAAATATTCAATTTTAAAATTATTTTTTTTCTCAAAATCAATTAAAATTTAATTATTTTTTAATATTATTTTTAAAACATTATTTATTCATAGATTAAAAATCAATTATTTAAAAAAAATCGATTATTTTTACAAAACGAAAGCTCAATAGAAAATATACATCAATCATACAATTGTTTTCTCTTGTGATAGCAATTGAAATAATAACTTGTGATTAAAAAATGATTTATTACTAATTTCATTAAAACTACTTATTCTGATTGAGACAAATTCAATAAATTGTTTAATTACTACTAAAATCGTAGAAAATATGAACACTTAAAAGTTTATTCGATCTAATTTAACAATTATTACAGCATAATAAAACCGTGAAAAATTCAGATACTTGAAAGTTTACTTCCAACACCGAGATAGACACCACTACCACAAACTTATATATTAATTTATATATTAATTTTTGTCTTGAACATTTATAATTACGTTAAATTTGAGCAATATTTAAATATTTATATCATTTCTAAAGTAATATATTAATGTAACATTTAAAAAAAATCATCTTTTAAAAATTAATAATTTAAAAAATTATATTTAAAATATTTAGTCTATTATATTTAAATTCGATTTTGGATATAGGTCACAACCGTATCCTTGACAAATTTCGTACAATTTTATAGCTTATTGTTTCGAAAAAGAATGTAAAAAAGCTTATATGCTTGATTTAGTGCGCAACAATATGGTGCTTGTGGATGTTACATAATAAGATAATCTTCACATGTCGGTTTACTAACCCAAATAAAACTTTTCCAAAGAAGACGGGTTGTTGTTAGAACCTAGTGTTAAATCCCTTAAAATAGTGCAGGTTTTTCTAACAAATAAAAAAATAATGATAACTCCCAAACTATTAAATTAAATAAATAAAAAATTAACTAATGAAGGCTTTAACGGTAGGTTTGAAAATATAATATAACCAAGAAAAAATATTAAACTCAAAGAGTAACAGACTATCGACGAGAAAATAAAAAACAATATACAAAAACTAATCAAACAAAAATAATCTAAAAAGTTGGATTAAACAAGATGAACAAACTTAAATAGTTCATCACTTCAATTTAATCGATTGTATTTAACATGAAGAAAATAAAATAAACGGAAAAAAATCATGTTGATTAAGTAGGCTAGTAAAACTATAGCCATAATTAATATAATGAATCCAGAAACTATCTATCCAATGGGACTATTAATTTTTACAAAATTCTTGAAATAATGGAAGTGATCTCCTTTTAGTAGTTGGCTCATTGACAATAGAAAAAATATATGCATCAACTTCCTTTCTTGATGGAACTCTATCTTCACAATTTGGGAGGATAATTTCAATTCCATCATCCAACTGTGACCAATCACTGACGATGTTCGAATCGACAACGACATCAACGTCATTATCGATACGAAAAGCTCTGACGATGTTCGAATCGACAACGACATCAACGTCGTTATCGATACGAAAAGCTTGAGTTGAAACAGGTTGCCATGTTGATGTGAGTTTTGTGGCAATCCATTGAGATTGATCAACTTCTTCAAGGTGTTCATTAATAATGCAGTCACTAAAACAAAGTAACACTTTTCGCAAAAAATCAAAAGTAGATTGCATCTTGTGTAACATTGTTACTTTGTTTTCTTACTTTGTTTTCGTTTTGCTTTGTTCCCGCTATTTATACTAGAGAATTGTAGTTGGATAATATTATCTTTTATTGATTTGAATTGGTTTTATAATTGATTTAGATCTGATTTATTTTAAAATTTGAATTTAAAATCATCTTATCTTCTTGTAAATATAGTTAATTAGTTTGTAAAATATCTCCAATAAAATCTACGAAGATATTTTTTTCGGAAATACCTGTTAAATTGGAATTGTCTTATAAATTTCAGTTTGAATTAGGATTAAGTTTAAAACTAATTATGATTTTATTATTTTATTGTAATATCTTATTTTAAAATAATCAGTTTGATGATTAAACTATGACGTAAACAAAATATTGATGATTAAAACACATAAATACCTAAAACAATCGAATTCAAAATTACTCCAAGTCTACAACAATTAATAATATATAAAAAGAGTATTAATTTTGGGACATCTATGTACATTCAAAAAATGAAGTATGTTGATATATTTGTTCTTTAAACTGAAACATTAAATATTATTTATTTCTATCAATTAAAGAGTTATTTGTTAATTTTTGTATTTTTGGAAAAAAATCATTTTATCAGAAAAAAAATATCATTTCATTGTTTACAAGCACGATACTAAAAATTTACATTTTATTGTAAAAATTATTCATTATTCTGAATAATAAATTTTATAACAAAAATAAAATTTTGTTTTATTGACATTTTTAATAAATAATATTAAGCTATTATATTTATATAAATAATAGGAAATAGTTTTTTTTTTTAAGTCATTTAGCTATTCTTTTAATTGATACATGTCGAATTGACTCATGTGCCATAGAAATTCTATTTGAATTTAAGTAACAACAATGATATAATATGTATACACCATATATTAATTATAATTTAGCTCAACCAACAAATGCCTATATTATTATGTCGTACATCATAACTTGAGTTTGAACGCAAAATTCGCAGTTGTGCGAGTTTATGTGGTGTTTATCACTTCATCTTAAGACTAAAATCAAAATAAAAAAAATTGCAAGTGCAAACAAATCATTATATGAATAAGGGTGAGAAAATGTTAAGGTCGAGATAGGATTTACATGGCCCGAGTCTAGTCTACCATACCTTGATAGAAGTTTGGAATGATCTACTAGCCTACTCAAGTCTTTGAGAGAAAAACTAATTCCAAGCAAAGTTACAAAGGTTTTGCAAGTTGTACAAGTAATGATAACTGTGTTTGGATTAAAAAATTGAGCTCGAATACTAGGAGATAACTTTCAACACTGAGTTTGAAGCTTCAACACGTTTTGTGTGATTTTGTAAGTTGTGATTTTTGAGAGAATCAGATGATCTAGTTTCAGTTGAAGCATATGCAAGAATTTTATAATAATAGATGTCATTAGAGGATTCTTCTCAAGGAGCTTTTCTATAGACTTAACATACATAAGAGGATATATTGTTTGTTGTGGATGTTTTTATTATCAAAACATATTATAGAGTGTTGTTATCAAAATTAATTTAGTTCTAATAAACTGAGTCACAATATTTGACATTGAAAAGATGCAAAAAATTGTTCTTGTTCTTTAGGGGAGTATAATGACTTTCTAGACGAGCTTATTAGGAAAAAACAAACATAGAGATATTTAAAAAACACAATCAAACACAAGACTATAACTTGAAATGTCTAAAACCGAAAGAAAAAAAATCACGATTGTTGTCAAGTTACAATAAGAAAATAACATTTTGTGAAAAATTGTTACAACACTTAAATTTCTCTAAAAGCACCCCATAGTTTCCAGCACACTCACACTCTCGAAATAAAATATTTGAACTACAGAAAAAAAATTTGATACAAGTTTAAAGTATTTCTTACTACTGCATCTTGTAAGGAAGAATTACAACCCATATATATAGCTTTGAACTCTCTCTCCCTTTACAATTCCAAACAATGTGAGACTTTTACAATATTAATCAATTTAACCAACCTCAGCTTTCATGTAAAACATGCCAATTTTGAATTCTTCTTTCATCAAGCTACGCATCAACAATTCTCTAACTTATGTAGTGATATTTTATTTCAAACAATGAACTTGCTCAAATGAACAAATAAAATAAAGTAAATTACAAGATTTATTTAGTTAGAGGTAAAATTCAAGGCATAGATAACACTAAAATGATTAAATACTAGAAAATAATAATTCGCTCAAATTATTATAGTAAGAACTTTCTAGCAATAAATGCCGCTACAAAGTGACAATGTTGTATGAAAAAAAAATACACTTTATGATTGTTTAGGCTGCCACAACCTTTGTTGTCAGACCTAAAAAAGTATATTATTTATGGTTGTTATAACCGCCACAAAAAGATAATTTTATTAATAAAAATAAATTTAATAAATACAAAATTAATATTAAAAAAATATAACATATATATATAAAGTATTTTAATATAATTTTAAAATTGAACATATAATTTATAAAAATAATATATATAAAAACAACAATATAATTTTAATATTAATTAAATTACAATTATTATGAAAATAAAACACTCAATGTAACTTTTATCTCATACAAACCAAAAATAAAAATAGAAAAAATTATTCGAATACATCCATCGTCATTATAATTCATCTCATTAACTTCACTCCCTCTATCATTATTTTAAATTGCATGTCATCTTCAAGTACACCCCTTCTAATTGTCAGTGTCATAGTTGGTTGAGGTTGATTTAAATCTGGTCTAATCAAGTCACTTGTTGCCATAGTTGGTCGGTATGGAGTTTGATCGGCTAGATGTTAAGGAAGCTATTATGAAAGAGATGACACACGGTACCAACAATTATTACAAGATTATTGTTGCTAGAACATTGATTGTTGTTGTCGCTGCTAAAAATAGAGTTTGGAGGTTGTTGTTGCTGCTGCTAGAAGTTTAGAGGCCGTTGTTGCTGAGAGTATTGGTGGTTGTAATGGTTTAAGGTCTAGCACTAGAATTATGTTGGATGTTATAGTAGGCAGTTCGTTGAATTACAAAACTGCATTAGAAGCACATAAAACTATCGAGATCATGACATCAAATAACCAAATGATGTTGTATGATAAAGGTGGTGGGTCAAAAAGTGGTATGTTGGAATTGAATGTTATGGATGTTGGGTTGTCTCAAGTGAAGTTGCTCTTAAAACAGATAAAAGATGTTATTTCTGCAGAGATAAAGAAGGGGATGCCAACACTAAATATACAATCTTAAGTGGCTCCCGTCAAATTATTGAAACATATAGGTTGTAACTTTATTGGGGAGCACATAAAAATGGAGCTTGTGAAGTATCAAATGATGATGGTACAAAAGAATCAGAAGAGATGAACTTTGTGGGTAACAATGAGAAGCAGAACATGTGACACCCTAAATCCAAAATAATATATATAATGATTTATATCATATTCATATAAAATTTGCAGCAGATAAATAAAAATATATTTCCAAGAAAATAAAAACTTTATATTTAATTTAGGATATCACGTTTCTCAAAAATTAAAATTAAAACACTTTAAACTTATTTTATCCATTAAAATAGTGCAATCTCGATAAACTTGATTTAAGTATAAATTACTTGATTTAATTCTAAAAACTTACTAGTACTTCTAAGGTTGTCATACAAAAATTTGATTCAAATTAAATAAGTAAAATACAAATTAAAACCCTTATTCTCGGTTTCTCCTATCAGAGCGGAGTTCCTCCAAAACTTGAACTTCAAGACTCATTAACCTGTAATAATTGTGATTTCGTAAATGCATGGCCTAGCCAATCAAGCACAAACAACAAAGGAGGTGAGTTTCAAAATCTTGACGACAATATAATACAAGTAAGAAG
Organism: Cicer judaicum; assembly: GCA_037974835.1. NCBI lineage: Eukaryota > Viridiplantae > Streptophyta > Magnoliopsida > Fabales > Fabaceae > Cicer > Cicer judaicum. The sequence continues at coordinate 9,974,115 of JBBPBS010000207.1, read as the reverse complement.
AACACGCAAACAATCATAATAGAATCGTATCATTACATAAATATTCCATCAAGAAAATATCACATTCAAATGTTAAAATCACTCAAGGAAAATCAATAGACTTCACTGTAACATCAAATTGTCTAAGAGAAATCATCACCACACACGATACATATTATTAACAACAAAAAAATTACAATAAAATGCAATGCTATGCATGAGCCTAGACTATACTTCACAATGTAGTACCATTATAACTCTGAAGTACTTGGTTAGAAGGCTTGATACTATGCCACCATCCCGGTGAATGAACAATTCAAATTGGTCCTATCCTCATAGATCCCATCAACTAAACCTGAGACACATATACGTGACAGTCGAGCTAAACGTGTGTTGTGTGGTAGCTCCTGATATTTGGAGTACTACCTCCAAGTCACCTAGGAATTCTCCACCCGAATACCTCCAAGGTTTAACAATCTTGCTTTAAGACTCAACAGCAGACCGCCACGATCAGACTCATTCAGTTGTACGTCCCCAAAATCACTAGGCTTGTCAGGCCCTACCTATATGATGACAAAATAATCTTCACTTCAAAATTTCTCAATATTTATTTTCTCCCCTCGTTATTTATAATCTTCACTTCAAAACTTCAAAATAATCTTCACTTCAAAGACTGTCATCTCAAACACAAATTGAAGTCACAATTATTTCACCAACTATGGAGTTACTTCAATATTCTCATCACAATATCACTATCATTAATCATATCTCATCACATAAACTCATCACAAATTTATAGCATCACTATCATCAAGCATAAATTATCACATAGGCTTGTCACAAATTTATATCATCGTTATTATTAATTATACATCATCATAATCACATAAATGTATCAAAATAAATTCACTTTTTATTATCAATCACATAAACATGTCAAATCAAACATATACATAAAATTCATTCAACATCTCATATCACAATAATATCAAATATCTTACATTTAATAAAAATAAATCAAAAATCACAATAATATCGAATACCACACATTTAACGAAGTTAAATTAATCAACACCTTATAAATATTTCTATTCCATATTTTAATCTCACAATTCTCATATTTTAACATTAATTAATTTATCACTCAAAGGGCTACGTATTGCCGTACGTAGCGAGCCCCGAATGAATCGTTGAGAAATATAGTTTTCCCGTTCATCTCACAATATATTATACTCATGAATTCAAACGCTCTATCACCCCTTACTTTATTTTGATGCTTTCACACACGAATACGATTCGACAAGAAAAAAGACTTTGTTCATTGACTCTTTGTCCTTCAATCGATCTAACTTGATAGTTTATGCGTAAAAGATAAAAATAAATTATGAGAAGATACGCTAAAAACTAAATTCGAAATTCAGTCAAGGAAAATTACCATAAATCAGAAAACCAATCAATGGATAATATAGCCACTTTTCACACGGTCGTTTTGGCGTTGGTTTCACTCAAATAAGATTTACGGTGAAGGAGAACGGGGGAAAAATAACAAATTCTACAAACGAAGAAGTCATATATTTTAGAGAGAAATTGGGGTTGTTAAAAATTTAGAAAATTATGTTTAATTGACGAGTTAAATGAATGAAATAACATACTCAAATTTGGGCAAAAATGGAGAAAGTTTTCTAGAATAGTTATCGATCATTGGTGTCAAACTATAGGGTTAGTGTTGTGCTTTCTCTTTGGTTCTACGGTTGCCCTTCCAACTCCCTTCGTTTTTTTGTTTGTTTTATTTTATTAACAATTAGGGTTCATACATGAATCAAACCCATTGGTCTCCTTTTAGGTTTTACTAGTTTTATTTTATTTTTTTAAAATACAATTTCATTAATAAAGCATTATTACTATTTCAAAACTAATAATTTATAAATAAAAATGATTAATCTTTTAAAATACATTAATAATAAAAAATCTCATAATTTAAATAATTCCTATAATAATATTTATTTTTTTTTCAAATACTCAAATTTAAATATTACCATCATTAGAGAATAGTCAAAATTATAAAATAAATAAATATAACATCAATACTTTATATTAATTACTAAATCTTAATAAATATATATAAAATCACAATGTCATAACAAGCATATAAAAATAAAGTAAATCAAACACACTATCACTACTATCTCAAGATAATTATTTATAAAAAAATAACTAAAAATAAAAAATAGGTATAAATAATTTAAATATAATTACGTCCATACTTAACATTAGTCAAATGCACCTAAAAGTATTATATTAATTGGGTACACGTATATACACGTAAAATCGTATAATTTTTTTTTATAAATATATATATTACACTAAAATACTATTATTTTTTAAAAATATATCAAATTATAAAATATAATATTTATTATTTATATCGCTCATGTAATCTAAGATTTATAAAACTAGCACATCATAGAAATCACCTATATAACAAAAATTAGTCAGAAAATTTATTATCATATATTCTAAAATAATTTTAATATTAAATTAATTATTTAAAATTGTACTTAACCAATAAAATAGTTTAATATAAAATTTAGGGTGTTACAAAACAATCCCTACTCTAGAACGTACAATTTGGATTGGAGAATTCATCCAAATTTTTCATGGAAAGATCAATAGGGTGGACCTCAATCAAATCCAGCTCCATCTCGTAAAGCTTCTTGGGAGATTTCTCTTGAGAAGTTAACAACAAACACAAGTGCTTTCATTGAAGAGTCAAGAGTCGTCCATAAAAATCACTCAACTTCAACCTAGAATCTTGAGACCCAAATGGGTCAAATTGCTCAACAACTAGCACAAAGAGCGCTTGAAAATTTTCCTAGTGACACAATTTTGAATATGCAAAATAATGTCAATGTTGTGAGAACAAGGAGTGGTAAGGTAAGTGAACTAGTACCTTGAAAGTAAATGAGAGCTATGATTGATGTGGCAGATGACATATTAACCTTGAAAGTAAATGAGAAAACAATTACTTTCAATATTCTAAAAACCATGGAACATTCAAAAGAAAGAGAAAAATGCAATCGAATTGAGATTTTCGATTTGATAGTCAATGAAAGAGTTGAACGCCAAGTACCCATTTTGCCTTTAGAAAGAGTATTGTGCCTACCCCCGTGATGTCGTTAAGGATACTGATAATCCAAGACTGAAAGATGTTTTAGCCATGTTAGAAGCATCACCATCTTACTCTTTTTGCTTCTATACTAGATGGGAGGAGTTGAAAATGAATGAAGAAAAGCTTGTAGAGAAAAAAGAACGATGCGCCACAAGTTCAACTCAAGCAATTGTCACCTTATTTGAAATATGTATTCCTTGGTGAGAAGAATGATGATGTGTCGTTTCTATCATATATGCCACCTTAACAATGATTGAGGCGTCAAACTAATGACTTTAAAGAAGCGCTTCGTTGGACGCAACCCATACGTAGAGGTAACTTTTATTTTTGAAATCTTATTTTTGTTATTTGAATTTGCTTCTTTTTAATTGTGTGTAAACGTGCACTACGATGAAGAATTGTTAACATCTTGAAGTTGGTCTTAAGTTATCTATTTGGGATTTTGAAATTTAAATTTTATTTCTTTGCTCATGCCATTGCTCAATTTGATGAGTTTCACTAATGTGTACATTGTTGATTACTATTTGATTGTGGATGTCTCACTTGAAATTTAAAAATAATAATAATAATAATTTTGCACTTTCATGTTTAACATCATTTTGATAATTCATACTCTCTCTTATCATCCAAGTTGTGAGCTTTTGAACCTAAATACTTTAATTCTGTTTTGTGTGATTATCCAAACATGTGTTATCTGTTCGGAACTTAAACTAATTATGACTTGCATCGCTTGTGATTTATGCATACATTGAAGCAATATTGTTTGGTCCTTTGAGCCTTTCTAAGTACCTTGTGGAAATTTTATCCTTTGCTAGCCCCTTTGAGCCTAACCCTTTCTTTCAATTACTAGCCACAATACAGGCCAAAGACTTTACTGTAATTAAATCACCTTACTTGAAGTTAGGTAGGAATAAATAAAAGAAAAAAAAATGAAGAAAAAAAATCAAGTACCCATTTTGGTGGTTGCCAAAAATCAAAAATGAAAAGTAAAATAAATAAATAAAAGAAAAAAAATGAAGAAAAAAATTAGTTTATGTACTTTAATAAATAACATTTTCTAAGTTCTTTTGCCAATATTTTGGAATATCCACAATGAAAGAAAAAAGGGAAGAATAATTTGAAAATGTGTACCTAACTCCAAGTAGTAAACCCTACTATATCAAAATGTACTACCCTTACCTAAATCCCCATTACAACCTGAAAGTCCTCCAAAATGTATGTGTTTATTGTATTGTGATTGTTAACTATAATTTTTTCAAGTCTATGGTAGTGTGATGCAAGTCCTAGGATTTGAGTGATAAATTCATAACCCTTGCTGAACACTTAAGTGAAATTTTGTAAAGTGAGAGTTGAACTTGATTAATTAATGCTAATTCTAAAAATGGTGTTTTTATTTTTTTTTTTTATTTTTTAGATGTAAGCAACCTTTGAGCATGATGGATGATTTGTAGTAGCTGAAACTTTGAGTATTAACTTTGACTAGATATGAGGAATTGAGTTTAAACTTGTTTTTAGTTGTATCCAATATGAAATTAATTGTTGCTTGGGGACAAGCAAAAGACCAAGTTTGGGGATGAAAAAACTTGATAGCGTTTCAGTAAGTGTACTAAATTGTTGCAAGTAATACTTAAAATTGTAGTACCGAGTGTCGAACTAAAGGATTGTGTTTTACTATCGAATTGTATTTAATTACTAAAATTGAATAAAAAATTTCTAAATTAATTGAAATAATATTTGAAACTAACAAGAGTAATAGAATTGAACTGTTATAATAAGAAAAATGTTAGGGATGAGTTTCACTTCGAATCCAACATTGGTTTCTAATTTAATCCTAGTTATTAAATTGCTTTAATGAACTATTATCGAATTCTCTTTATTATCCTTTCCCTAATGTCTTAGTGACATATCCTTTAATTTCAAAGTAACCCCTAATTCTTTAGTGGATATAGGATTAGAATTAAGGCGCATAACATCTAATGTTTGACATTTATTGCATGTTTCTTCTCTTTTGATTCTGAATTCGGTTTCGGCATCTTTATAAAATTTGTAGCTATGGATATTAGCTTTCATTTTCACTTGGTTTGACTCTAATTGGACATCTACAACTCTAGCTATAACTAAAATACACTACATACGAGATGTTGATTTCTCACCAAAATTTAGCACTGCACTAAAATAAAGAAACAATCTAAAACTACGAAAAATCTCTATTTAATCAAGGAAACAAGAACATAAGCATTTTATTAAATCCAAGAATTAAAAAACAACATACATCAAACAACTCCTTAAAGTAACTAATGATTAAAGATAAATAAGATTAAAAACAATAAAAAATATGCATATGATTGAATAGTTTTTAAAAGGGTTGTGAAATCCATAAAATTTTGTGTCATGATACACACCATGATCTTTTTAGTGTCACAATATATATAATAATATTATATTATAATATATAGTATGATTTAAACATCATTTAGAGAAGACTTCTATCATAAGGCTTGTATATTTCTGCATCCAAATTCTAAAAGATTTTATGAATTTGCATTATTTTATTTACCCATGATTAAATCTGCAAATCCGAAAATCGGTTTATAAATATACTTCAAACAACTGACTATACTCTAGTCTTTTAGATCATGTGGCTTAGTACACTCAAGCTTTTAAGAAAAAAAATCACTACTAGACAAGGGTCTATCAAATTGTACAAGAATTGATAATTGTTTGTTTGTGGATGGAGAAGTGTATAAAAATATCTTCAAAATAATTCACAAGTTTTTTTCTTTGAAACAAGAGTCACACTAATTTTTTGATGTAGATTTTTGTTTGTAGCCCAGGTAAAATTGTTCGTTGGCTTCAAAAATTATGTTAGTAGGAGTGTTCTACTAGTTCTAGCATTTTGGAGATCGTATGTTCATGTCTTGTGATTTTTAATTACAAACTAAATTTACTTGTAGTTTTATTATATTTACGCTTTAAAATATTTTAGGGATAAAAGGTTTGCGAGACTCCGCATATATGTGGTTGACTCCTCATATTAATTTTTTTTTTTATAATAATTGTTAGATTGTGTCACCTGTTGATGTTGAATTTCAACTTAGATGCAAATATATAAGATGAAAAGGTATAAGTTTGAGGGGGAAGAAAACTCAGTTGAATGGATAAATTCACACTTGAGTGATGAAATTGTTAGTATACCAAGTGTGAGTAAGAATCTCAAATATAAATCTATTCAAAACTTATCCATCTTCATAATCAGGTTAAACTTCTTTGTATCTTCTACATGTATGACAATGACACATGTACAAAGAAGATGCATGACAATGACACATGTACAAAGAAGATGAAGTTGACAAACAACAAATAAATTTAAGTCAAATAAAAGTTTAATCTAATTTAATTAATATATCGATATAAGAATTACAACTGAAATAAAAATAATGGATCTTCAACATCAAATGTAATTAATATTCAATACTTTCCAAATTCTTTTTAAATATAAGTTGACAACGAACATACATGTAACTATTTGATTTATGATTTGTATATTTATCCACATAGTTCACATGATCCACATGATCGGTGAATTTGATTAACAAATACCTTTTCATATATATTTTAAAAAATGTTAGAGATTCATTCCCTCAAGAAACTTGGATGATGATAAATCCATAGCCTTTAAGAGACTTCCAATGTTAATTGTGTATTTTGTACTGCTCGAGAATCTTGCTATCATCTATTCTTTTGTTGCGTTTTTTATTGTGAAAATTGGCTCTAAGGATGTTCTTACTTTTTGGTGATTTATTTGGAAAGCAATGCAAGAAAGTGAAAGGTCTAATTTGGCTTGCTACTAGCTGGTGTATATGGAATTTGAGAAATAATGTCATTTTAAGGCAGGAAGACATTACTAGAAAATTGCATTTTAGTGGCCATAACTTGCGTCGGCCCTCGACTCTGACGGTAACTAGGGTCTGTCAAGTCGACTCTAACTAGCATCGCTCTAGCCGACGCTAAGGTAACAATTAGCGTTGGTGTAAAATAAAACAGACACTAGTTTATTTTTTTTTATTTTTTATTTTAACATGTAGCGTTGGAGTGGCCGACGCTAAGTTTTTGATTTTTTAAAATTAAATTTTTTAATATTTTGTAAGCTCATATTGTAAAATTAATAATATATTTTGTGAGCTCTTATCTCACACTTCATCATCATCACTATGAACCTTACATTTTGAACCCATCATCGATTCTCAACCCTCTCAACGTTGTGAATATCGTCGCCGCATCAACGGTTTCATCGCGTCACCCACTCGGTAGCCTAGCTATCAAACCCGCCCCCCTCTCGAACCCGTGACCCTTCCAAACCTGTCACCGTCACTCTCAGTGTCGACATCTTGCACTCGTTTGTGGTCCATTCTCAATGTAAGTGTTGTTGTCTCACTCTCAGTGTAGCCATTTAGGTTTTATCGCATTTCAGTTGTGTATTTGTTTGGCCAAATCAATTTGTATTCTTTGCCCTGACATTGTAGGAGCACAATAGTAGAATCATCATCGTATAAAAGTTAGTGTTGATCTGTAAGTTTCACAAGTAGGATAAATCAATAGAAACATAAAAATAAGAACAAACCTAAATAAGATATGAGTTTAATTTAGATGATTTTGTGTTGTAAGTGACAACTTTAATAGTACAAAGAAAACTAAAACTAATCTAAGGGCTCCTTCAGTGGTCCTAAGTAGGTAGCTCATTTGGTGCCCTAAGAAACACCAGAAAGATTTTTAAGCAGAAGGTCTAGGGTCTGAGTCTGAACTCTGAAAACTAACATAAATACTATCTTACTAACGTTTGTCTGTCTAAACAAAAAAGAAGATTAATAAAAGTTAGATTGAAGTATTGTCCACAATACTAACCAACAATATGTAAAATATCAAATAACTAAGGATAAAAAATATGATGAAACAAAGAAATTTGATGTACCTTAAAATGGAGAGCCTCACGTGCGCCACTGGGATATAGTAGAACATGAGATAACCAACAAATAAGACAAAACCTTCATCTGGAACACCAAATAGACCTTTTACAATGTTTCCATCCTCCAATGTAGAGAGAATCACAAATTCAGTAACAGAACAAAATAATTTGTTATTCACGTCACATCGGTAACATATTAGCAATGTAAACTGATTATTGCCATTTTATTTTATTAGAGTTTCACTAAGGAGGTTGGCAACAAACCAATAGAATCTTCCTGCAATAACATGCAAAGCATAATTAATCAAATAAGCAACTGTTGTTATCACAAAAGTAAATAGCTACTTAAAATTAATAAACATATCCAAATGTCCTTCTATTTAAATTGCTCCTGATTTAATGTTAGACTTCAGTTTTGCTACTTCAGACGTATATTTGAGTGACATAAAAATATATGTATTTTCTTTTCTTGTAAATTTATACTAAGATCAAGTAGATCTTAAATATTTCAATCGTGATCTAAAGGAGTAGTTCTTCGGAAATTCAATCACAAATCTTGATAACCGTTTACCATGAAAATTGCATATTTTTTGATATTAATTTTTCAAGAATTATATAAAAATTCTCAACAATGATTATCATTTGAGCAATCCTTTAGAGATGCTTTAATTGCAAACTATTATTCTTAATAAAAAATCATTCTTTGAACACTCATCAAGGTTGCTTTAATTTTAAAATTTTAGTTCTTTAGGAACTATATCACATATGATCTTCATAAACAATTATCAAGAAAAATCAATATTTGATCAATCCTTCATGGATGCTTTTAATATTAGATTCTTCTGGACTTTAACAAGAATACACACATAAATATATGATAAATATAAAAAGCTAAATAAAATTCTCAACAAAATTTATATACAAAAAAAAATAATTCACATGGATATTTTTTTGAGGAAAAAAATATAGTAACAAGATTATGATTAGATTAGTACAAATTAAGATATTACAAATAAGAAGTATTCTTGCAATATAACTTTCAAGAAATTTTTCCCATCATTCGCTTAGTAGATAATTATGTTGATAGCGTGTTATGAAGTTAACCTAAACTATTACGAAATATAGAACAATAGAGATAAGGGAGAAAGAGAGAATGAGAGAGTAAGAGATTATTCTATGATACTCTTCGAGGTGTATGCTTTACAATTTACATGAGTCCTATTTATAGAATATACATCTTAAAAATTACAAATACATGAATGGTTTATCATAATGTTCCATTAGCAATCCACTAGGTGCAAATCCAAGATGTAGAGGCTTTAATGTTTCTCTATTAGTTAAATGGTAGAGGTGTTTGGAGGATATAGAGGCTTTTTGGTTCGTATTGTTGTCCCATTGATATGGTAATTTAGCTACCCATGACATATTTCCTTAACTCTTTTCTATGTCTATTGATAAGTTTGGAACAATTGTTCCATTTATAAGTAAACAATCACCTTCAATTTTATCCTAGAATTTGATTTGGCAAAGGAAACATTTTCAATGGGAATTAGAATCTTGAGATGAGCTTCTCGATCTGGTGGAAAATATTGTTAATTACCCGGATCGGCAAAACGGTGAAGGAGGGCTACAAATGGATAATGAATTTAGTCCAACAATCTACAATTAGTGAGGATTTGCTAGAAGGCCTTAAAAATGTGTTTGGAAGAAGGAATTTTTTAGGGAATAATAAATTAGAGAATTTCAAATACCATCAAAAATTTAATAATTTCGAATTTCCTCTTTAATTTATAAAAAAATGAATTATGAATCAATCCCTATATCTTTTAAAATTTATAATTTTGACTACTAAAATTTGCATATTAGTCACTATGTTCTTTTTTTTTTAAAATTGATTCTTAAAAATTTGTAAAATAGTCACTCAACTTTTCCAAAATTTCAATTGTACCCCAAATTTAATTTTCATTGTTACTCTAAACTTTTAAAATTTATAAAACATTTTAAAAGAGCAATCCATTTATCCAAACAAAAAAAAATTAGAAATGAAATGAATTCAATTGAAACATTAGAATTGTCTATAGTTCTAATTTTTCAATAATTTCTAATTACCTCATCCAAAAGTGCGTTTGGATGGAATAATTAAAAAAATTTAAAATTTAAAGTTTTAAGCAATTCAAATGCTTCAATTGCATTTCCTTTATTTATAAATTTTGTTGTTTAGAATTGTTTATTTAAAGTTGAGCTATTTTATTATACTTTTCAAATGTTCTGGGACAAAAATGAAAATAAAATTTAAGCTAAATATGAAATTTTAGAAACTATTTTGCAAATGTTTGAGGATCACTTTGCAAATTTGAAAATTTTTAAGGACCAATTTACGAAAAAGTGATGAATAGTATAGAGTCTGTTATGTGATTCATAAATTATAAATAAATAAATAAATAAATGAATTTAAAATATCTAATTTTTAGATGGTATTAAAAATTCTCTACATTTAGCTTTAATAAAATATCTCAAAAAATTCATTTATTTTAAAAATTCTCAAAATTTATTATTTAAATAAAATAATTTATTGAAAACATTTTTAAAAAAATTACATTCCCTAAAAATATTATCTTATTCAAACACACTCTTAAAATATTGTGTAAAAAGTAAGCATTTGTGTGTGGCTTTTTTTCTCGACAAGTGAAAAGCTAACATCTTTTGGTATTATTTTCGATTTTCCGCATCTAGCTATGTGTTTTTCTTTAGACATGTCGAATTCAGGAGCCATCTTTTTTTTCACATGTATTTTCTTTTGGGCTGCCGTCTATAACATGGGATATAATATGATGCACATAATTCGTACCCTTGACAAATTTCTTACAACTTTGTAGAAAGCTTCGATGTTGATTTAGTGAGCAACAATCCGGAGCTTGTGGAGGTTACATAATAATATAGCAATCCATCTTCTTTAAACTAATCTTTACATGTCGGTTTATTAACTCAAATAAAATTGGTCTAAAGAATATGGGTTGCCGTTAGAATCTATTAATGTGTTATATCCCTTAAAATAGTGCAGGTTTTTCTAACAAATAAAAAAATAATAATAACTCACAAACTAAAAAATTATAAAAAAATAAATAAATTAAAAAAAAAAAACTAACTAATGAAGACGTTAACTGTAGGTTTGAAAAGATAATATAACAAAGAAAAAATAATAAACTCAAAAAAGATAGTAACAGACTATCAACTAGAAAATAGAGAAAAAACAATATACAAAAACTAATCAAAGAAAAATAATTTAAAAATTTTAAACGGATTAATCAAGATGAACAACCTTAAATAATCGAGTTCATAACTTCAATTTGATCAGTTGTAATTAACATAAGGAACATAAAATAAACGGGAAAAAAATCATGTCGATTAAGTAGGCTAGTAAAACTATAGCCATAATTAATATAATGAATCCAGAAACTATCTATCTAATGGTTCTATTCGTTTTTGCAAAATTCTTGAAATAGTGGAAGTGATCTTCTTTTAGTAGTTGGTTCATTGACAATGAAAAAAATGTATGCATCAACTTTCTCTCTTGATAGAACTCTATCTTGACAATTTGGAAGAACAATTTCAATTCCATCATCCAACGGTGACCAATCACTAATGATATTCGAATCGACATCGACATCAACATCAACATCAACATCAACGTCGTCATCGATACGAAAAGGTTGAGTTGAAGTTGGTTGCCATGTTGATGTGAGTTTTGTGGCTATCCATTGAGATTGATCATCTACTTCAGTGTGTTCATTGATAATGCAGCCACTACAAAATAGTAACATCTTTCGCAAAATATCACACAAAGATTGCATCTTGTGTAGTTACTATGTTTTCGTTTTTCTTTGTTGTCAATTTATAATAAAGAATTGTAGTTGGATTATAATATCTTTAAAGTTTAAAACTGATAAGAATTTTGATTTCTTCCTAAATTATCTCCACCAATATCTACTTAGATCTTTTTTTTGTTGTTGAAATATCTATTAAATTTGAATTATCTTGTATTTCAATTAGGATTAAGTTTAAAATTTAATAGAATTTTATTATTTTACCGTCCAGATCTTTAGAATCATTAGAGGAAAGATCTAGATATTATAATATCTTATTTTAGAATAATCAGTTTGATTATCAAAACATGACGTAAAAAAATATTGATGATTAAAATACATAAATATCTAAAACAATCAAATTCAAAATTACTCCAAGTCTACAAGAATTAATAATATATAAAGAGATTCTAATTTCAGGACATCCACGAACATTCAAATTTTAAAGTGTTTTTGTATTTTTATTTTTTTGAATTAAAAAATTAACTATCATTTTTATAAATCAGAATAATCAATTTTTATATTTTAGAAAAAAATCATTTCATAAAAAAATAATATCATTTCATTGTTTATAAAAATGATATTAAAATTTTACATTTTATTGTAAAACATATTTAATATTCTAAGTAATAAAAATTTAAAAGAAGGTGAAATTTTATTTGATTGATACTTTTAGTAAATAATATTTAGTTATTATAATTATATAAATGAAAGAAAATAGTTGTTTTATTAAATAAGATAAAAACTCATTAAACTATTAGGAATTCTTTTTTAAGTTAAATAACAACGATAATATAAATATGTATGCATCATATATTAATTATAATTTAATTCAACTAACAAATGTAGATATTATTATGTCGTACATAGGGATGGCAATAGGACAAGTCGACCGACGGCCTAGTTTACGTCAGGCTCAGACCAAATTTTTTTCTTAAACAAATAAGATCAAAGCTTCTAAAAAATATATTTAATAAAAAATATCAGATTACATGTCACATAAATAATAAACCTTTTAGGCCTATTAGGCAAACCTATTTAAATAAATATACACAATATTTTTTTTACTATATTAATTATTATATTCAATTATTTAATCTTTTTGTATATAAAGTCATATTCTTCAAAATGGATGTTAAATATAAAAATAAAAATAAATTAAAAAAAAATTAAAAAAAAAAACTTAATTTTATTGGCATGTTAACTCGTTAATCTATTTAAAGATATGTTTGATTACTTGTTCAAAAATGTTAAAATAAAATAGGCTTTTAAGTAAGATAATAGACCATATCATGTTTTTATCAATGCCAGATTCAGACCTAAAAAGTAATTCTATGACGGAGCACAGACCAAACTTAAGAGTAATTACAATAAAAGTACAATTAGATCATTTCACCAGTTTTTTATTTTAATGAAACTCGCATAGAAAATTCATAAAGTTGTATTTAACATCCTCCTAAAATTATTTTAAAAAGTCAAAGATGACACCATTAGATTCAAGGCTTTTTAAATTATTACAATCTCATACAACTGCCTTAACTTCCTCTTCCTTTTTCATCACTAATTGCTTGAAATTGAAAATTGTCCTCTTGGTTCCTCCTAAGTCGACTAGATTCAAAAAGATTTTTTAAATGTTGGAAAGTTTCACCCATCACCCACATCCACTTCCTCAACACAAGTACCTACAACGTCGATGCTCAAGATGTCATTTTGTCTTCTCTTAGATGAAATCACACCACGAAAATACTTTGAATATGCATAACCCTCCTTCAACTATCTCACTCTAGACTTTTGCCATTGACTACTACAAATGAACTCGAAAGTGAGAATAACTGAGATGAAAAAAACCGCATCTCCATAATCATACTCTCATTGAGGCTAACATGTTCACCCTTCACATCCAACCGAATAATACTTCCCTTTGTGGACCTCAACTGATCACTTAAATTGCAGCCATTATTTTTATGTCACCCCTTTAAAAATAATTTAATGCCTTCACTTTTTTACAAAATAAAGCCTCCTAATCTGACAAACGACATATCATACCAATTATTTTAAACAAGTTCATGATAACTTGTAAAGTTTGCCTAAAATTTCAACATTCTGAACAACTTAGGTCGCCAATCTCCCACTCACAAACAAAAAAATAGGACAACGATCTTATAAACATCTCTCTAACACCCATTGAGAAATAGAATGCCAAGCTTCCCAAAAGTTTTCGAACAAGAAAAAACAATTCAATCTACTAATACAAGCTCCACCCAACCTAAACCACGTAAACCTCCTCCTAACTGAAGGTAAATCCATCAATAGATTTTTATCAATGAACTCATTAAAGTTATTGATTGCCCCCTCTCTCGATACACCTTATGCACTTTTATGTTCCTCCACATCCTGAATAGAATTGAAATCATTGCAAATACATCAAGACCAATCTACATGTACCTCACTTTTGTGAGTGACATGAGACTACAACTCTAAAGTAATACTGTCAATTATAAGGAAAAGGTTTTGAATTATGATTTCCCATTTTTTTTTAAAAATCCTGTTAAAAAATAAAATGTTTAACTCTTGGTTACAAATGATGAACGTTCTTGGTTATTGAAAAACAATAATATTAACATATCTATATAAAATTTGATTAGAAGAAAAAAAGTAAATAGAGATAAGGGAAGATATATCACACATAGATGTATCCTGATTCACCCAACACGATTTACGTTCAATTCTCACAATTGTGATATTTTCTACTAAGTGTGCTCAAAGCAAGATTGTTAAAAAGTACTACCTTTTTTGTGATATCCTGATTCACACAACTTTTACATATCAATCTTGATCTATTACAAAGTACTACCTAAAAAGAATTTCCACAGGTTACCTTACACTCTTTGAGAAATGATTTTCACAAACTACCTTTTAAACATAAAAGGATTTTTACAAACTAATCAAACTATGTCAACAATATAGCCTTTAGTTACAAAGTAATGATTTTGAGAGTGTTAGAATCTGAGTATGCTCAACTCGTGTTTAAGAATAGATTCTAGATTTTAGAACTCAATAAAAATTGATTCTAATACCAAACTAAGAACAGAAGTGCAACTTAGAAATGATTGAGAAGCTCAAGAGGATTTTAGTATAATTGAATGAGTGATGTGTTGATTTGCACTTGAAGTTATGATATGTTCTTCTTCTTAAGGCTTTATTTATAGGCTTCAAGAGGACTTATGACAACTCATTTGGTCGTTGGAAATAGTCTAGTTGTCATGAGTAAGTGAGTGGATATGATCAGCCATAAAGCAAGAATGTTCTTACTGAAAGAATGAATGTTCTTGTGAACCAAGATCGATATTCGATTTTTCCTTAAAGATGAGGTGACTTTTAATCTTATCTTGATAATTGTGTGAAGTGATCTCATGTCTTCAATCACGGGTGTAAATCTGTTTGAATGTACAACAGAAGTGTCATTTTCAGCATGTTATCCTTGTACTTAAACTTGCTTAATTTGGAGAATCTATTATATATATTTAAAACAGACTCCCATGCCACCTCATAGTATTTCTTCCACATGTGCAAATATATGCCACCTCAGAAAAAAAACATATGTGTACGCCTTAGAGAGCTCTCTTGTGTTTTTATGTTTCACTTCATTTTTTTTCTACTTAGTTTCTAAATAATTTGTCCCTCTTTTAATCCCTCTAATCCCTAATTTTTTAATGACTTCATCTAACAATTTCTTCTTTCCTCTTGTGCTCCATCCTCGCAAAATCTTCTTCTTCGAAATCGTCGACTCTAATCCAAAGATACACTGAAATAGGTATGAGTTGGTTCATTGCAACAAAAAATTTCCTTCTCTTTGTCCATAAATTCAATTATATTCTATGCAATATTTGAAATCAATATGTCTCATAGTGACTTAATGTTATGTATAGTTTCTTACATCAAATTCTATCATTGTGACTATCTAGGAAATCCAAATTGGGATGAGATCGGCCGACAAACTTCACTATCCATCTTACCCAAGTTTCAATGCTATGACAAGGTATATTTATACATTAATATTTTTCCCTCACCCTTCTAAACTATTTTCCTTCTTTAGTTGTTTTTAAGTGTCACTTTGCTTTGTGTGTCTCATTCTTAGTTTTACTTCAATGTAGTATGTGTTGAGTAGCTTACAAATTGCAGTTGAAAAAGTTTGATTCAAATAATTTCAAGCATGTTTAGAATTGAATTGAGTAAATTAAATCATTTTAAATTTCAGAACACAAATATACATCTGTTGTAGAAATCAGCATCTATTGTGGTAATTGTGATTTTTTTTTTTTAATTTTAAATCGGATATACTAGAATTTTAATTTTCAAACATTCAAATTATTATTAATATTGGTTACAAAATATTTTCGTTCGAAAATATTAATTGTCAAACAATTATAAGTATACAAATAATTATAAATGAATTACTTTAATTTCATCTATTATATATATTTCAATATTTATATTTAATATATCCGATTTAAAGTTAAAATATTTGTATTTTATTTCTTACATTGAATATTGATAAATATATGTAATATATAAATATTTAGAAATTATAGACAAAATCGTTTCTCTTTAAATTTTGGTCAGTTTTATTAATTACATTTAATTTTTTATTTTATAGTGTTAATTGATATTAAATTAAAGTAATTTATTTGCAATTATTTGCATTTGATGTATATTTATAATTGATTGACAATTAATATTTTATAACCAAATTGTTATAAATTTTGAATTTCAGTTTTGAAATCAAAATATTAATTATTATGATTACTCTATTAATGTTAGTAATAGTTTAAATTTTT
>JBBPBS010000207.1:9782509-9943205 GCA_037974835.1 Cicer judaicum | reverse complement strand
AATTTTATAACATTATTATTTATTTATTCTTTATAATTTATTGTTTTATCCTTTATGAAATTATATTATATATTGTGTATAATTTTTTTTAATATGTAAATATTTATATGTTGCCCTTTATTACATTATTTATTTTATTGTTTATAATTTTCTTTATTGTTTATTTTATTTAACATGTAAATAATTTTTGTATTTATTTTTTATAATTTTTATAATATTATTTATAACATTAATTGTTTAGGGTTTAGGATTTAGGGTTTATAAATTTTATAACATTATTATTTATTTATTCTTTATAATTTATTGTTTTATCCTTTATGACATTATATTATATATTGTTTATAAATATTTATATGTTGCCCTTTATTACATTATTTGTTTTATTGTTTAATTTTTTTTTTTTAATATGTATATATTTTTATGTTGCAGTGTCTAGGATGAGAGGTGTTTTCGGCCAAATTATTCGCAACATTATAGGTGGCGATAGAGGTGATTTGATTAAAAATTAAACTTTTAATTCATTGAATTTAATAGGTTATATTTATATAAATAAATATGAATAAATTTAAATAATTAAATATGAAATAATAAATATGAATAAATTTAAATAATTAAATATGAAATAATTTGTTGCCTTTTAATATATATATAGGTGGTGATAGAGGAGATGGTGCAGAGAGAATTCCACCAACAGCGTCAAATAGACGACAAAACGAAGCAAATCGTCCAATGAGGCAGCGTCGTCGAAGACAAGACATCCATGATGATGTTGTCGAGTCTACTGCCCATGCACATATGGAGGAAGATGTCCCTGAGCCTCAGATGGAGGAGGATGTCCTTGAGCCTCAGATGGAGGAGGATGTCCCTGAGCCTCAGATGGAGGAGGATGTCCATGAGCCTCAGATGGAGGAGGATGTACATGAGCCGCAAATGGAGGAGGATGCCCCTGAGCCTCAGATGGAGGAGGATGGTTCTGAGCCTCAGATGGAACATGCTGATGATGCTCCTGCACATCTTGAATTTCCTGGAGGACCGTTGATGACACAGATGTTGACCGAGTATGAACACCACGTGGCTCGGAGGCTATGGGAAGGAGAGGTATATTTAAATTTATTAATTCAATTATTTCTTTAACTATATTTAAGAAATTATATATTTAAATAATATATTTATTCAATTATTAATTTAATTTATTTAATTTAAGTTTATATAATTAATTTAATTTAAGTTTATTTAATTAAATGTTAATTAAAATTATTAATTCAATGTATGTACTTACTTACAGGATCGTGGATCGTTAAAAGTAATTACTCATGGTTTGAAGTTGAAGAAGTTTGCCGAAGTACCTGTGCCAGATCCTGTAAAGCATTGGATTCGGGAATCTGGGCTGCTACATCTATCTTCGGCTTACCTCACTATGGTTGATGCTGGTTTGATCTCCGCATTTGTTGAAAGATGGCACAGGGAGACCAGCTCATTTCATTTGCCAATTGAAGAGATGTTTATTACTTTAGACGATGTTTCGACTCTCCTTCATATCTCACCCCATGGCAAATTTTTTAGTTCACCTGTGAATATGAACACTAACAATGCTGCAAAAGCTGCACATGAGTACTTAGGTGCAACATGGGAAGAATCTCTAGCTGAGATTAATTATAATAAATGTGCCCAATATAAATTGCAATGGTTACGTGATTTATATATTCGTCTCATTCAAACTAATCGGTTTGAATGTGCGGCTAGTACGTATTTATTGCATTTAGTTGGCAGCACAATTTTCGCCGATAAAACACATACGCGTGTGGAGGCGAAATACATAAGTTTATTTATTAATTTGGATCGTTGTCGAGACTATTCATGGGCTACCGCGGCGTTGGTTTTCCTTTATGATATCCTGGGAGATGGGGCTATCCACGACACTCGACAGTTGGGAGGTTACATGACTCTATTACAGGTATATCATATTGTTTAATTATTTAAGTTATTAAGTTTTATTATTTAAAATAAGTATGTATTTTACTAATTATTTATTATGTTATTTATGTTGCAGTACTGGATTTACGAACACTTTCCTAAGATTTGTAAGCGGGGCAATAAAGGTGATGTTCCTGCACATCTTCCAAGAGCATGTAAGTGGACTGCAAAACATGCGGTTGAAGGTGGATTAGTGACATATCGTCAGAGACTTGATGCATTGATGCTCGATGATGTAGTCTTTACACCATATGATGATGATCGAGCTAATCATCCATTTGAATCCCTTTCGATGTTCTCTGGTTATCTTCGATTTGGTGGAGTCTCAGTAACATATTTGCCGGAGCGATGTCTTCGACAATTTGGTCGTATTCAGTGCATTCCTCCTGATGAATCATCAATAGTCATGAATCATCAATAATAATAATAATAATAATACGTTTCCAATGGTTTTTGTATTCCAGTACTCATGAATCATCAATAGTAATAATAATACCTGATCAGTGATGAATTTTTCTGTATAATCTATAACATTTTTTGAAGCAGAAACATAAACTCTACTCATACCTAATTTCAATATTAGTAATAAATTTAATTAAAAATAATATTATAACATAAATATTGACTTATAACATGAATTTAATATAATATTAATTTATAAGTTAATATTAACTTATAAATTAATATAATATTGACTTATAAATTAATATTAACTTAATAATAATACCTGATCAGTGATGAATTTTTCTGTAGAATCTATAATATTTTTTGAAGCAGAAACATCAATTCTACTCGTACCTAATTTCAAAATTAATAACAAATTTAATTAAAAATAATATTATAATATAAATATCGACTTATAACATGAATTTAATATAATATTAATTTATAAATTAATATTAATTTATAAGTTAAGTTACTATTAACTTATAAATTAATATAATATTGACTTATAAATTAATATTAACTTAATAATAATACCTGATCAGTGATGAATTTTTCTGTAGAATCTATAATATTTTTTGAAGCACAAACATCAATTCTACTCGTACCTAATTTCAAAATTAATAACAAATTTAATTAAAAATAATATTATAATATAAATATCGACTTATAACATGAATTTAATATAATATTAATTTATAAGTTAATATTAATTTATAAATTAATATTAACTTATAAATTAATATAATATTAACTTATAAATTAATATTAACTTATAAATTAATGTTAACTTATAAATTGAGATAATATTGAGTTATAAATTAATATTAACTTAAAAAATAATAAAAAAAAATTTAAAAATTTCAATTCAAATAAATATTCGAAAATTTGCCTAAACCCTAAACTTTCGAACATCATTTCGAAAATTTGCTCACCCTTTCGAAAATTTCAATTAATACCAAAGTTTCGAGCATCAACAAAACTTTCGAGTCAATTGCATTTCGAACATTTCTTTGTTTACAAAACCTTCGAAAGTTTAAGCCAAATGCCATTCGAAACTTTGTGCAAACATCAAACTTTCGAGGAAGGTTTGATAAGCATTTCGAAACTTTGCTTCAACTTGAAACTTTCGAACAAGCCCAAAGTTTCGAAAATTTCCAACAAGCCCAAACCTTCAAATATGTTTTAACTTCGAAACTTTAACTACTTTCCTAAATTTTCGAATGTTTTTTTTTTTTGAAAAAAAATGCATTTCGAAAATTTGAAAGTTTCGAATAAACTTACCAAATTGGATTTCGAAAATTTGAAAGTTTCGATTCCTGTATATATTTTTCAAAATTTTCGAAAGTGGGCCTCAAACAAAAAATCCTCTCTTTTTATACTTTTTACAGAGAGTATAATTGTCATTACAAATTATTGGGGGGTGGCAGGTACAAGGGTGGGGGTGCCTGGTACATTTCCCAATAAGCTAGCTTTCTATTCTTGTGGGCTTTTTAGTTAACAATGGTTGTTTTGACTTTGACTCTCCTTATTTGGATAACTGTTCATCTCTTCTTGATGTTCAATAACATATATATAAAAATATCATCGAACTGGGTCGGACATAGACCAAAGCAAATCACTATTGGAATCAATCGTTAAAATATTAATATTATTAAATTAAATATTAGATTTAGTTAAACAATATCAATATTTTTTATTATTATTACTATTATAAAAGAAAATAAAGAGATAGATAGAATAGTGGTAATAGTCTAATCCCGTTGTTGGAGGTGTATAAAGGAAATTAATCTTTAATTCGAATTGGTAGAAACAATAGCCGTAAAATAAAAACAGAAGTACTGTGTTCTCGAAACAGAGCGCTGCGAGAGATGCAGAAGAGAACAATTTTGTTCCGGTAGATGCTTTGTTTTACAAACATTTCTATTTTCCCCATAATTTTAGCATGATTTTTTTACCTATCATTTTGATTTATTGAATTTACTGATATAGTATTGCATTTTTTCAGTGGTGTTTGGAATTAGAAATATATATAAGATTGATAATCATATTTTTAAAATTATACTTATATTTTTATTAGTATTAGTATTGTTAGTAATTGTTAAAATTATACTAAAAGTGAAAATTGAATTTCTGATATTTTTATTATTTTATTTTTTAATTTATCCACTTCATTTATTAAACCATCTTATATTCTTATACTATTATTCATGTTATATATAATATTTATAAAAAATTATAAATTTTATTACTATAATTTTATACTGATTAAACTTTACATAGATTAAAAATGTGCATAAATCTAATTATAATATATATATATATATATATATATATATATATATATTAATAAATATAAAATAATACTCGTATGAGAATAATATAACCTCTATTAGTCACCAAAGAATATTAGCTCTCTTTAGGTGGTTGTCTAGGGTTTTGATTGCTAGAACCGTCTCAACGAATATACAATATTTCTCTCACCTTTTAAATGTGATAAATGAAGTTTGAGATGAGAATAAACACAATAACAAATATTACACAATGAATATAAAATTCCTTCAAGTTGCAAGAACCTGTGAGGAGCAACAACAAATATATAGTAACAAACTAATTAAAATAAAAGAGCGTATAAAACTCCGATATTTTAACGTGGAAAAACTTTCAATGCAATGGTAAAAACCACCGATCGTCCAAACCAAAAAATTACTCTACTATAATCAAATAAATGTACAAGAGAGTCTCAAAATAATGCACAAATTGTGCCTACAACCAGTGAAAATAACAAAGCACTAAAGCCTACAAATGAAAAGCAAGAAGGAGGAAAAACACCCAAAATAATATGCTATTGTGCAACCACACTTTCTTTCCCCTCCAGACGTTGTTTCGTTGATCTAACCGTTGAAACCAAATACCTGAATGTTACGAACCTACTATCTAAAAATCAGCCCGATCCAACAGTTAACCAATGTGCAATCAATGTGTTTCTGAGACTGATGTAACAAAATTGGGAATATGATTACTCTTCTCTTTTCTCTTTTGGTGATTGTCTTTTATATCAAAATAGTCTCTATCTTATAACTCTAATTAGACCACTCTCCACTTAATAATTGAGACACATGAGCAACGATATTTGAGCATTTCTCCACATAGGAAGGGAGTCCAATGTCCAACATATCCCCCTCTCACAACTATGTGAAGATAATCGCGAAATCGACGATACCACAACAAGTTTCAAACTTCCCTCTTGGTAATGCTTTAGTCATCATATCATAACCATTATAATCAAACTTTAGCCAATTCCAACAATTTAGCTTCCAAAACATCACGTATCCAATGATACCTCACATCAATGTGTTTAGACCTGCTATGAAACGTCGAATTCTTATCAAGATGAATAACACTTTGACTATAAATAAATAATACATATTTGTCCTAAATAAACCCAAGTTCTTGCAAAAATTTCTTCAACCAAATCAACTATTTGCATGCTTCAGTAATGGCAATGAACTCTGCCTCAGCTGTAAACAATGTTACACATTTATGTAATCTAGATTGTCAAACCACAACTCCATTTGCAAATTTAATCATGTAGCTTGAAGTTGACTTTCTCGAGTCAATATCTCTAATCATATCTGAGTCGGAGTACCCCACCAAAATAGGTTTGTCACCTCCAAAACAAAGCCTTATACATGTAGTACCACAAAGATACCTCGAAATCCATTTTACAATATTCCAATGCTCTTTAGCTGGATTTGACAAAAATATAGTGACTATACCAACAACATGTGCAATATTTGGTCTTGTACCCACCATTGCAACACTATCTCAATATAATGTTCTTGTGACATCCAAAGTTTCTTCTCCTTTCTGTAACACATGATTCTTATGTCAATAATCTGTTTAGCTGATCCTATGTCTTTCATGGCAAAAGACTCGATCAACTATTTCTTTAACCAGTCAATTTTGGAAATGTTTTTCCCAATAATAAGTATGTCATCAACATATAATACCAGGATAATAAAATTATCGTTAGAAAATTTTCTAACAAATACACAATGGTTAGAAGTAGTTTTTATGTATCCTTGGTCATACATAACAAACTCAAAGAATTTCAAAAAATAAATGTTTTCTTAACTTTTTGTACCACTACCTTGGAGTTTGCTTCAAATCGTATAGACTATTTTCTAGTCAGGACACATAGTCTTCATCGCCTTCAACAAGAAAACCATCAGGTTGCTTCATGTAAATCTCTTCCTCCAAATCACCTTGAAGGAAAGCCGTTTTTACATCCATTTTCTCTACCTCTTAGTCAAGAGTAGCTTCTAAACTCAATATAGTTCTAATTGATGACATTTTTACCACATGCGAGAAAATCTCATTAAAATCAACACCCTTTCTTTGACGGAAACCTTTCACCATTAATCTGCCTTTATACCTTGGAAACTTTGAGTTACTCTCGAGTTTCACTCTATAGATCCACCTGTTTTCCAAAGCCCTTTTTCTTTTCAACAATTTCACCAGATCATAAGTGTGATTATCATGCAAGGATTTCATCTCATAATGCATTGCATCTAACCACTTTTGGCTTTCTTCACTCTCCATGGCCTCTCGAAAACATTCAAGTTCACCTTCATCAGCCAAATTCACATACTTGTCAGAATCATACGTTGTAGATGGTCGTCTATGCCTCTTAGACCTCTTTAGTTGGGTTAGAGATGATTCAGAAGCATCACTAAGATTCTCATTGTGTGACAACTCATGATATTCACTAGTTGAATTATCTCATTTTTAAGTCGATGATCATTAACACAATCATGTGGCTCTTCATTCTCAACATTACCATCAATAGTATCCAAATCAGGAACAAGTGATTGAACTGGATCACCATCAACTAAAACGTTATTTCTCTCAGGTGTAGTCTTCTCCACTTTATCAATGTCTTCAATAGTTTGGTCTTCCATGAATACTACATCACGACTTTTGATAACCTTTTTGTTTATAGGATCATACAAAGTGTGACTAAATTCATCCTCACCAAAACCAATGAAAATACACTGCTTTGACTTTGCATCTAACTTGAATCTTTCATCCTTTAAAGCATGCACAAAAGCCTTGCAACCAAAGACTCTCAAGTGATCATACTTGACATTCTTGTCAAACCATACCTTGTTTGGTACCTCACTATTCAAAGCGATAGTAGGAGTGAGATTAATAACATGCACCGCTGTTAAACACAATAACAAGTAATATGCAACAAATATAAAATTCCTCGAACTTGCAAGAACTCGTGAGGAACAACAATAAATATATGGCAACAAATTAATCAAAATAAAATAGCGTAAAGAACTCTGATATTTCAACGTGGAAAAACCCTCAATGCAAGGATAAAAACCACGAGTCGTTAAGATCAAAGAAATAACTCCACTATAATTAAATAAGGGTACAAGAGAGTCTCAAAATGATGCACAAATTGCGCCTTACAACCAGACAAAATAACAAAACACTAAAGCCTACAAATGAAAGCAAGAAGGAGAAAAACACCAAAAAAAGTCAGCTTTTTTGTGGGAACGATTTCTCCTCCTCGAGACGTCGTTTCCCCGATTCGATCGTTGAAACCAAAGACCTGAATGTTACAAACCTGATGTCTGAAAAGTAGCCCGATCCAATTGTTAACAAATGCGCAATTGATATTGTTTTGAGACTGATTTAACAAAATCGAGAATAGGGTTACTCTTTTTTTTTCTATTTTGGTGATTGTCTTTCCTATCAAAATAGTCTATCTCTTATAACCCTAATTAGATCAATCTCCACTTAAATAAGTGAGATACATGAACTACAATATTTGGGTCTTTCTCCACATATGAAGGGAGTCCAATACCCAATAGTTTAAACGGTGAAAATCCTGACAACCTAGCTACAACCTATATTAAAATTATCAATAGTTGTTTTGGAGTTTGAACTTATGATTTAATTGAATTATGGACAATTGGCTGACTCTAATGAGTCCTAGAACAATGGGTGTAAGCTAGAAAGAAGCCTTACCAATATCTCTCAAATGTTCCTTAGTCGAGTCATAGTAATAGCTTAAAAATCCTTGTTTAAATGCTGCCAACACCCTAATGCTTGATTTCTAACTTGGAAAGACTCAGAAGGGTAAGACGAGAAATAAAATTTAGGCTTAATTGCAGTTTTGGTCCCCCTATTTTAGTTGAATCGCGAAAGTAGTCCTCCTATTTTGTTTCTCCTTAGTTTTGGTCCCCAAACAGAATTATAGTCCAAAATTTAATGAAATTTCATATTTTTTGCATTTATTTCAGTTACAGTATGCCTCAAGATCTCATTTACAACAATTGTACATGAAATCTATTATGATAAATGGTGTAAAACACCTTTAAGAAATGAAATTTCATTGAGTTGTGGACCAAAATTCTGTTTGAGGGACCAAAATTCTATTTGAGGGACCAAAACTGAAAATAAACAAAATGGAGAGACTATTTTTGCGATTCAGCTAAAATAGGGGGACCAAAACTGCAATTAAGCCTAAAATTTATGAAAGCTACATAGAGTGTGGGATAAAGAGTGTAAAAATTAGTTCTATAAAATTTATATATAGTAATTTAATTAAATCAATACAAACATTAGATCTATAAAATTTTGAGGTTAAATTTAAAAAGGATTAAATTAACTAATATTTTTTCAATTTAACAGACTAAATTAGTTTTTCAAAGGATATATAAGATATTAAATTAATCGATTCTTATAATTTTAAGATTAAAATGCTGATTTAGCAGTTATTATGTTCCTTGTTATTATTCTTTAAAATTTCTTACCCTACGAAGCTTCTTTGATTGTTTTCTAATGATACAAGTTCAGTTTCAAAGAATAATTTGGACTTTTTTTTTATAATTTTTTTATATTTTCAACCATGTTCTTTCGCAATGTTCCAAACGTTTAGATACTTATTAAATTAGCTGCTGTTTTAATTATTGCAACAACCAACTTTGCAATAAGAATATATAGTTGAAAGAATTTGAAAACTGAACAAATACTAGTCTAACTAATTTCAAATTGACGTTTTTTAATATTTATAGGAATAGACGAAAAGAAGAAAGAATTTGAAAATTGAAAAAAAAAATCATTATACTTGCAAAGTTCAACCTATAACCTCTAAGGGACTAATTTGAAAAAATTGAAACAAAATCAATCTATTTACAAAAGTATTATTTTGATTGATATTATATAGTTAATTAATAAAATTGAAGAATTAATTTAATCAATACTTCCAATTTCAAGTACTAGTTTGGTCTATTCACTGTTTATAAATTTGTTGTTCATTTTTCAATTCAAACCATTTAAAAAAATCAGAAGGAATAATACGTGTGAACTGAGAATGGAATGATGATATACACAAAGCTTAGTTGAAATAAATTGAAGTTTAGTTGCCACAAGTTAGTAACTAGATCTATGGTCAAAATAGAAATAATGGGTGAGTTATTTGCAAATCTATCTTTTTATTTTTTATGAGTATCTGCAAATCTATATCTAGCTACCATTAGTTTTCATTCGTAAAAAAAATGGTTAGTTTTATTTATTTTTAATAAAAAATAATAATATTTATTAATTTAAATTATAAAATATTTTAATACAATATAAATATAAATTTATTTATAAAAATAAATATATAAAATCTAAATTAATATCATAAAACGACAATATAATTTATAAATATAACAAAATTATATATCTAAAAAGTATATATATTTCTATATTTATAAAATTTACGACGTTAGCGTGAATGGTTGAAATATATAATCGAGTAAAATTATTCTATTAATATAAACAAAAATATAGTTCGCACAATGAGAAAACGTGTAACTCTTTTAAGTCTTGCAATCTTTTAACTCATTTTACTTATAAAAGAAATGGTCCTGAACCACCAAACTCCGAAGAAAAGAACCTATGGCTTGGGAAAGAGTGCCCGAGACATTCTATCAATTGGTCAATTTTTGAAATGGTGTCAAGATTTTATTCCAAACAACCATAAAATAATTAGAATGAAGAACACATTCACGATGTCCAGTCTCAATTAAATTAGCCACAATATTAATAATATTAATGTAGGTTTTGCAATCAATTCAAATTTAATCAAAAAGATAATAACTCAATTCAATTCTCAGAAAATAAATTCCACTCAATATTGTAAACATCTTGTTAGTAGGAAATACTAAATACCTCTAAATAAGAATTCATTGAGCTTTAAGGATTTTTTCAACACTGGCAAATGCTCGAGACTTTATTCGTCTAATTTTATTTTCAACAAAAAACATTAACCACAACATTATTATTATTATTATTATTATTATTTTTCGAAAATCCACAATATTATATTATATTAAATTAATAATTTAATAAAAAAATAAAGTACTGTGCATAACTAAAAAAAAAAGGTACTGTGCATAACTAAAAAAAAAGGTACTGTGCATGTGCACCATTAATCATGTGTACCTCGACATTCCGTCATTATATCTCACACATTCATACATGAAGATTAAAGAGTAAAAACCATTTCTAGCTTCCATTAATTTGAGCTTTCTCACGTGAACAGGTCAATGTCAATAACTATTAAATTGAGACTTACCAAACATGCATTCTAAACCAAATCAGCCGTCAAAATCCTCATAAATCATGATACAAAACAGTAGAAATCTTAAATAAGACATTTATTAAGAATCCAAAAGTTGATAATTTTTTTTTTTTAGAATCTATGTGATTTATATTTAGGAATTGTAATGTAATTTTTTACTCAAAATTTTTTTAACTTTTTATTTATTTATTTATTAATAAGTATCTGGTCTTTAGAAAATTTGTTATAATGAATTAGTACTTGAAAAAAGAGTTTAAATTTTAATGTCTATAAATGTCGTCTTTTAAAATTAAATATCAATGGTTGTCATCATTTCCATAACTGAGATAGTGATTTTAAATAACAATAATTTGATAAAAATAATTATATATCTCATAGTGTATCGATATCAATCAGATCAATATATTTTTCATAAGGACAACAATGATCATAAACTATTACTTCTTTAAGAGTATCGTTAACCATCGTTATAATTTATGATTTTTAAGTACTGAGAGACGATAATAATTAAAGAAACAACAATTAGAATGGAAACAACAATGACAATTCTCAATATCTTGATTCCTATTATGATCATTCCTCTAAAAACGCTGTGATAGTATACGTAACTCCGAATTTGTCAGAGGAGAACTATCATGATTAGGAGATGAAGATGAGAAACACGTTGGCTAGGAAGAGCAAATTCAAGTTCATGGATGGATAAATATAGGTTATGAAAGAAACAAAAAGTTAACAAATTATAAAATAATTAAATTGAATGCGAGCTAACTACTAGTTGAATAGAAAATAGAGAGTTTTTGTTTTCCGTGGAAATCGAACCCAGTACTTGTGAATAAATATCATTGTTCACACATTCCCACTACTAATTGATGGTAATGGAAATAAGTGGACGATGGTACTTATCCCAAATTCGCTACTTCCTACTTTCCTTTTCTCCGGTCCTTAAGGTCCTATGGTCGACAAAGGGATAATGGAGGTACTCAAGGCAATGGAAAGGTATGCACCTACTCTTGAAAGATAGGTCAATTTGTGGAAGTTTGCTTCAAGAAAGATGGACAACCTTCAAGTTTTGGATGTGGAGGTGGTAGTCCATATGCTAATTACATTGTACTGAAGATACAAATGCAAAATCAATTAGCCATGGTGTATGAAATGAAGAAGCTTACATTATGTCTCTAACAAAGGAGAAGTGCCAAAGCCTGGTAGAAATGTTGGAAAAGAATTCAATGGAATGAAAATGTCCAGCTAATGCAATTAAGGGAAGCTACTCATAAGGTAAAACTTTATCAATAGGCTCTAACTCAAAATTAGTGGATCCTAATTGGATATTAGACACGGTAGCCATAGACCACATTTGTTTTTGTCTGGACTCTGCAAAATAGTCATGATCATTGACTTTCCATCTTGATTGATGTGTGATACAAGGAAGGAGGATGGTTTGGTTAGACAATTGAATAATCTCTCTTACTTGGAGTTGAACAACAAATAAGGTTTTATTTATTAATTAATTATTGTTGAGTGAACTCATTTTCTAAGTAAAATCCAATGATTTTATTATTATTAT
The DNA here is from genome assembly GCA_037974835.1 of Cicer judaicum. Classification (NCBI taxonomy): domain Eukaryota; kingdom Viridiplantae; phylum Streptophyta; class Magnoliopsida; order Fabales; family Fabaceae; genus Cicer; species Cicer judaicum. The sequence continues at coordinate 9,930,576 of JBBPBS010000207.1, read as the reverse complement.
TATTATTATTATTGGTGTTGTTGTTGTTTTTATTATTAAAGAAAGAAAATAAAGAAAAAAAAATATCGAAGTGTACTATTGGGTTTGCTACATGTGAAAGAAAAATAAAAGGGATTTAGAAATCTTTAAGGAATATATAGCAATAATGCCACACAAAGGTAGAAAAAAAGTGATGGCAACATAGAGAATCCCTATTTTAATATATAGTCTAAGTAGTTTTACCTTCTCTAAGAATTACTTTGGAATATCCACTTTAGTGGAAGGTTATAAAGTTGTAGTTATTGTTATTAGGAAGACTCTGGTGTACCCATTAATTATTATAGTGGAAGTTTTTACTGACTATGTCTCGTGATTTTTATTCTCTCAATTTGAGGGAATTTTTTTCCACATTAAAAATTGTATTTGTCTCATATTTAATTTTATGCCAATTATTTTTGCTTTGTAGAATTGTATTTTCTATTTGGTCATTTATCTACATATGTGGAGAGAAAAATATTCTGCATTATTGAGATAATTATCTCTGGTTTTTCTCAACAAAGTGGTATATAGAGCTCGATTAATTTGATTTGTGCATTTAAATGGAGGAGGAAAATAAAGGTTCGAATATGATTAAACTCAATTCTTCTAATTACACACTTTGAAAGACTCTCATGAAAGACATGTTATACAATAATGATTTGTATGATCCTATTGAGGGTTACACTGCTAAACCCATAAATAAATCTGATGTTGACTGGAAGAAAATGAATAGAAAGTCAGTGGCATTGATCAAATAGTGGTTGGATCCGAGTGTATATCCACATGTTAAAACTGAAATAAATACTAACAAGATGTGAGAAAAATTAAAAGAGTTGTATGAATGAAAGAATGTGCGAAATAAAACATTCTTGATTCGGAAGCTGGTGAATATGAAATACAAAGATGGGGATTCAATCATAGAGCATATGAGTATTTTTTAAAATACGGTGAACTAGTTGACAACCGCAAATATGAAATTAGATGATGAGTTATAAGCGTTGTTATTGTTGAGTTCCTTGCTTGATAATCGAGAAGTCCTTGTTGTGAAAATATCAACAGTTAAAGAGAGCATGTTGAATGAAAAAGCTCAAAGAAAGAAGTGTGTTTTGATTGGTTCTTCCTCATAGTCAGAAGCACTAGGTACAGAATCACGGGGGAGAAGTCAAGTTAGAAACTTCCATAGACGCGACAACTTTGAAAGTCGTAGCAAGTCGAGGACTAGAAAAAAAGTTATATGCTATAATTTTTGAAAACTGGGTAATATAAAAAGAAAATGCAGGTTCCTTAAGAGAGATCAATCAAGGGAAAGAGATGAAGACAAAGAGAAGAAAAATGATAAAGATACAACAGTAGTTGCACCTGTTAGTAATGTCTACAAGATAATTCCATAAACCTTGCATGTCAAGATTTAACTTAGATTATTGATTCTGGTGTCTCATATCATGTTACTCCTATGTGTGATTTCTTCTCATCTTTCAGTGCTGGTGATTTTGGCATGGTAAAAATGAGAGATGAAGGATTATGTAAAATCATCGGTATGAGAGATGTTTGAGTTGAAACTGGGATTGGTTGCAACCTTCAATTGAAGAATGTTAGACATGTTCATAATATTCGTCTCAATTTGATTTCGATGAAACCCTTGGATATTGAAGGTTATCACACTTACTTTGATGGTGGTTGTATATGTAAAATCACCAAAGGGTCCATAGTGGTTGAAAAGGAGCAAAATTCAATTTCTCTCTACATGATACCTGCGAAGCTATGCAAGGATGAAGTGAATGTAATTGAAATGTCTCTTCTGATTTATGGCATATGCGCCTTAGCCACTTGAGTGAGAAATGACTCAATATACTTACGAATAAAAATTTTCTTCCTATGAAAGGTATGTCTTTAAAAATTTGAACTCATTGTTTTGCTAGAAAACAACATAGAGTCTCTTTTCATAATACTGGTCCTCATAGGAGGCCAAATATTCTTGATTTAATTCATACTAATGTTTGCATGATAAATAGTAAATATTTTAGTGGTGCATCGTATTTTGTTACTTTTATTGATGACCACTCTAGAAAAGTGTGGACATTTCCTTTGAAATCTAAAGACCAAGTACTTGGAGTCTTTAAGCATTTTCATGCAAGTGTTGAAAAAAACAAGGGAAAGAAATTGAAATGTGTTCAATTAGATAACCGTGGTGAATATAGAGGTCCATTTGAAGAGTATTGTGGACAATATGGAATTAGGCTTGAGAAAACGGTTCCAAATACACTTGAGTAGCTAACCATCTTCTTTGTTCATTTGAGAATTTAACTTGTAACAAAATATTGACTATATTAGAGGTTTTATATTGAGCTTTCTTCTTTTGCTCTTAGAGTAAGAAGATTACCACGAGTCTTTAGTTATAAACAAATAATCATTGTACGGTTCTTTTCCTTTGTTATCAAAGGGTCAATTATTAACTTGTATTTTCTTTGTCTTTAACGCTTTGACTCAAACGGTAGATTTATCAAATGCTTCTTGCAATACTTTTTATTGATATATTATGACTTATTCTATTTGTAGACATAGTTACCTGTTTATTATATGATAATATTATGTGTTAAAAACACTTAAATAGATAATCATTAATATTAATTTTTGTCTTCTAACTTAATATCTACACTAATCAAATACAGTTAGGAGATAATTGTTCTTATTTGTTTGTTTTATTATCATCAAAATATTAATAAGATGATTGTATATAAAACCACTTTTGCACTATCATTGGTGAACTTTTTCCACACGTTCAATCCATTAATATAGATACTTCTTAACAATTTTGTATGATTATAATATGCATGTTTGTATAGTTATATATGTTGAAATTAAAGTTTGGAATTACCGATAAAGTTAAGAGTTTCATCTCAATGGTAGAAACTCAATTTGATAAGAATGTAAAAGTTATAATAAGTGATAATGTACTAGACTTCATGCTTTCTAATTTTTAATTCTCAAAAGGTATTTTAAATAGAAACACATTTTGAACATTAGTAGTGTCCTAATGTTGAGTCCAAACTATCAAAACAATATTGGTCTTACTCTACTCTCCATGTTGTCTTACTGATGAATAGGATTTCCACTAGTATTATGTGAAACAAGTCTTCCTATGAGGTCCTTTATTGAAAGTGCTCTGATCTCAGTAGTTTGAAGGTTTTAGGATCCTTGTTCTATGCATCCACTTTGCCTAGTAACAGACTCAAATTTGATTAAAGTGCTCGCAACTGTGCCATTTTAGGATATTTAATTTAACTAGAATAATTTTATTGCTCATTTGAAAAAGCACAATGTACTGTTAAATTACATTGAGAACATAAATTATTTTAATTTGTATATGTATAGTAGAAATCAAATTATATAAATAAAACTGTAATTATAAGCTAATATTTTAGCATTTTTAATTATATCTCCGTAAAAAAGAATACTACTTTTTCCAGAGAAAAAAGGAAAGCATTTGATCTACAAGTCTCCAATTCTCTCATGTCAAATATGACCGTTAGCTTAATCTAACAATTAAGAGATTACTTTTGTCCACCGTTAAATTAACTAAGAGAAAAATGAACTTTATTACAATTGATATAAGATGCACTTTATTTAGTTATTGTATTTAATATTAATCACCTTGGTAACTACCTACATTTAACAAACTTCAACCATATCTATACAACACACAGTTTCAGTAAAAAAAAAAAAAAGGGATGGAAATCATGTTGTATGAGAAAAAAATTGAATGAAAGATGAGGTGATGAAGATTGAAATTTTTATCTATAATAACTTAAAATCATCTCTTCAAGATAAATGTCATGACTCTCAAACCATGTTGAAAAGCATGCTAGATGTCAACAAATAAAAAAATTAAACTAAAAGAAAGATGAACTTTAAAATTGAACGAAACTGAAAATATTTATTACAATTTATTGAGCAAACAAAGTTTAAATAATTACTTCATACAATTGGTGCAGAATACACTTTATATAGAGATCATAACTAAACTATTGAACTTTAACTTATAAATAATATGAAACAACTTGTAACTACATTTAACAAACTCTAATTATATCTAACAACTCACTAACCTAATCAAATTGAAAGTTAGAACTTCAAATATTCCATGTTAAAAAAAGTAGGAGGAAACAGTAATATGTAGTAACACAAATTGGCATAATCTTAGTTAAAGTTGCCAACAAATTGAGAATTCCAAGAACAAATTTAAACTACATTCCCCAACTAATTAAAAAAATATAAGCAAAAAAATAAAAAAATGAACACATCTAATCTAATTTTTAAACTAGGTAGATCGATTTTCTTTGACTTATATTTAAAATCGAAGTAATATTTTAAGCCACAAACATATAAACATGTTGTATTACTGCTCTAAAACTACAGTACTATATCCAAAATTTTAAATTGAAATTAAAATGCAACTCCAATTCACATTATCCAAATCTACCCTAAACTCTTACAATCTACAAAATATCTATTTAAGATATGAAATCATAATTAAAAAAACTTGAGTCTATCTATACCTCTATTGTCTTTCTAACTTGTTTAACAGAGCTGTTATTAAAGCATCTCTCTTCTCAGCTCTAGCTTCTTCTCTAATCCTCCTTAGTTCTTCCCTTTCTCTCCATCTTTGTTCCATCAATATCCTCTCATTCTCCAACACTTCCATTTGTTGCCTCCACTCCATTTCCCTCAACCTCCTTTCATTCTCTCTAGCTTCAAATGATTCCATCCACTGTGTTTCAATTTGTAGCATTTGCCTCATGAAATCATCCAAGATTTCCTTCAAATTGTTGTTGCTAACGCCGCTGCTTTCGCTAACTGTCTTAGCTTTTTTATTCTTTCTATTGCTACCCTTTTCAGATACTGTCTCATTCTCTTCGTTGTCATTTTCGTTGTCGGTTGAAATCTCTTTCGCCTTTTTCTTCGATCCATCTTCAGCTTCGGCCCACAACATTCTCTGCATCCTTGCTTTGAAAATTGATTGAAGTTCATTGTAAAATGGAAATTGATGTCTCAATACTTCTGTGTCCATTGTTTCATATCCCTTCACATTTCAAATATACAAGCAGCACTTTTAATAGCATATATAAAAAATCAAAATTGAAGCTTGCAACAAAAGTTTTCAACAATAGTATATAATCAAAGTAAATTCTAGGGTGGACCACCTTGATTGGTGGTCATCGTGGATCGACGCAATGATTAAATATCATTGGAAATTCTATCGACGATTATAGACACTTCGAAAGTGTTTGAAACAATATTCAAAGAATCCAAACTTATTGCAAAAAAAATTGTTTATGATAAAGGAGTAAGAATGTTTATCCTTGTGCCAATTAGTTTAGAAAAATAAATAGTGGCTCATAATGAAAAAAAAAAAAAATTTGTAGTTAAGGTTTGCTAAACTGCTATTCGCAATGGTAGATACTACGTGTATATTCGGATTCACAGTAAATTTTAAAAAAATCACAGTGACAGTAAAATTTCAACTTCAAAGTGTAATTTTTATTAATATTATTGTCGTCAATTGTTTATTTTGATAAGCAAAATTGTGATTTTGTTATCTAACTACATATCTAATCTACACTAATATAAAGGAATTGAGATCTATTTTAAGGGTTAATCTATAAAAAAATTTCTTTTATATGAACTGATGAGAGATCAAACCTTAAACTGAATATATGGAAAAAAATTGAATATACCTTATAGCGGGTAACAAGGTTTTTCCACTTGCACTTGCACTGTTCTGAACTTCTATAATAGCCATTTTCTTTCATATGGTTAGAGATAACTTCCCACAATTGTTTGTTCCTTTTAGTCTCCATGAAAGCTTGATCTAGTTCTCCTCTTAACATAAGAAACACCTTTGTCTCTTCGATGCTCCATTGAGGGAATCTATCAGAAACATCAACGTTAACCGTATTAATATTCTGAGGAAGATTTTGTTGTTGCTGTTGTTGTAGTCGCCTTTGATTTTTGTGATGAAATTGATGACCCTCCATTCAAATTGAATGAAGAAAATATGAAAATATTATAGTAGTGACCAAGAATGCTTTTGAGTTCTAGAATGAAAGAAAAAAAAGGTAATCTCTCATTACACGGAAAAGGATGAGTTTTTTCTTTGAGAAAGTAAAAGAAAGATTTTATATGTTAGCAGTGTGAATACATGACGGGCAGTTGTGATGTGAATGGATTGAGAAGGAAAAAGAAAGATTTGCTTTGCAAGGAAATGTTTTATGTTTCTAGAAAATATTACACGAACCACAATAGTAGTAATATAAATTTTTTAATAAGCAAATTATATTTAATCATATTCATTCCTCAATTGTAAGAATCATATGAAATTAAATTAATGTTATATTTGAAATTCAATGAATAATATTAAAGATATTTATCCAATGACAATTCAAGATAAAGAAATAAATTTTCTTAAAAAAAAAAAAGAGATAAACTTATTTAATCTCTATAATTAAAAGGGATACAAGTTTAATCTCTATAAAAAAACAAATACTTGATGTAACTTTTCAATTTTTACTTTTATTTTTTAAACATTAATTTTTTTTTCGTTAAAAAAATGTTACACGGTCACTAATTTCTTATAAAAAGAAAATACATCCTCTCCATTCAAAACAGCTTCATTTTGAAAAATTAATATATTTTACCCTTTCACTAGTCTCTGTATAGCAATTTTGTATTCACATCATAATCAGAATTATAAAAATATTGTAAAATCCATACGGAAGTATTTGATAATTATAATTATGAATTATTTTTAAAATATTTAATTATATTTTAAAGATTAAATTAATACAATTTTATATACCAAATTGAGTATACACACAATATTTTGTAGATCTTATCCTCTATAATTTTTCTGTATTTTCTTTTGTTTTATTATTATATTTAACTTAATTTAATTTACTTGTCACAGACTCAGTAGTTTCGCTTATTCTAATCTGTCTACGCGGAAACTTTGTGCCCTGTCTCTCTCTCTCTCTCTCTTTCTCTTTCTCTCTCTATATCGTACTACTTTCTGTTTTGCGTTCCCATTGCTTGCTTCGTGTATTGTCACGCTGATCAATGCTGGCACATTTATTCTTCTTGACCATTATCAAAACATTACTTGGATGGAAAGTTTGCTTCTTATTCTTTCCAAATTCCTAATATTTCCTCTTTATTTAAAAATAAAATAAAATAAAATTTATTTTTAAAAAAAATCACTTTTTACAATTTTAATATAGTGAATGTACTATTTTTTAAGAGAATATTATGTCATTCAGTGCGTTAGTAAATATCTCAAAGATACTTTTTAACCTTTTTCTTAATTATTTATTGCAACTAAAAATTTTCAAATAGGTAAGTTACCGGCCGTCCAATTACACTCTTAACCAAAAATCTATTTAAAATTATCTAAAAAAATTACTACATTTTCTCTGTATGTAAATGTTTGATTTCTCTGATCAATGTCGAAAAATTAAAAAAACATAATTTTCATATTAAATTTGATAATAATATACATTATTAAGAGATAAGTAGTTGATATTTTAATTTTTAACTTTTAATTGGGAATGTTTTATGAGAAACTAATTAATGATTCTTGTAATTTGAAGTAGATTATATATAAAAGGATATTTTTTTTTTTTTTACAGGATCTTACATAAAAGACATACGTAGTACGTTTAATGATCTTCCTAGTAACCATTTTCTTTTTATATTGAAAAATATTCATAGTACTATTTCATTAGTACAATTGCAGGTTGTATTATACTAATAAGAGGAATGTCTCTTCCATCGTGCTTGAACAAGATGATCACTTTGCATACAAACCGCTAAATCGCTACAAAAAATCATTTATTTTGATGGATTAAGATAGCCATAAATAATTCGATCATAAAACTTTGTGACAGCAAAAAATATTAATTTTTTTTTTGTTAGTATTTCTAAGAGTTTAGACTGCCACAAAGGAGAAAACTTATTAAATCTACATTTTTTGAGACTAAGGCCTCTAAAAATTATTTCTTTGGTGAGAATTTATGCTGCCACGCAGGATGAAACAGTGAGAGTGTAGACCTCTATAAAGTGTCCTATTTGTGACCGCCACAAATAGGTAAGTTTATTAAAAAAAATATAATTTTATAATTTTATAAAATTATAAATTATTAATAATTTTTTTTAATAAAATTATATTATATATAAAAAATTAGTATTAATATAATTTAAAATTGAAAATATAAACTTAAATAAAATATTGTATTCAAAAATAAAAATAAAAATGATATTAATTAAAATGTTACTATCAAACTAAATAAAATATTTCAAAATTAATAAATTATATCATGCAAGTCAAAAATAAAACATACCATAGTTAAATAATAATGTAATATATGCATGCAAACCAAAAATAAAAATAGAAAATATTATTTGAATATATCAATCATCATAAAAATTCCTCTTATCATTAACTCCGCTCCTTCCATCATTATTTAAAAGTTCCTTAAAAGTATTATTAATTGATATTGGAGACAACATAGTTTAAAATTGCATTTCATCTTCAAGTACACAACAATCATTCGACGGAGCCATAACTATAATAATAAAAAAAAAAAACACTTTATCAATATTTTAAAAAATAACTACATTTTAATTTGAGTATAAATTTTATAATTTAAATATTTTACTAGTACTCTTTTTAACAAATCTTTCTAACATTAAAGTTTTAAAAAAATATTATAACCAATTTTAAAAATAGTATATTCTACATTCTAAAATAAAATATGAACGGTCTAGAAATAATTTATAACTATTTATTTTTTTTAATAATTTTATAAATTAATAATATATAGTTAAAATGCATTACATACTAACTTGATGTTGGGTAGTGTTTGACTTGAAACTTACGAACAAATAAAAATTCTTCGCAATCAACAAAATAACACCACTATCAAAACAAATTTAATTAAATAAATAACTTTAAAAAAACATTAAATAAGATTTATCGAACCTCAAAAGAGAAGGTAGAGAGAAAAGTTGGAGATATTCTAAAATCATTTTACATCTAAATTACTTCTTTTTATTTTAGTTATATAATTAAAAGTTGTTTACAGTGTTCATCAATTTAAATAATTATATCAGTTTCATTACATATGACCTATTGTTTATCTATTTTAACACCCAGACTATAGATATATGCTATATTTATTTAACAATATGTGATTCTGTTTTATTTTAGTTAAAATTATATATTTATATTATGTTAATATATTTATAAGTATATTTAGTATTAATATATTTCTGAATTATATTAGAAATAGTAAATAACTTATTTTTATTTGGTTGTTGTGTTGCTTTATTCCTCGCGGACTTTTAGAGACGACGACTGAAGAAGACGCGACATTTTAAATAAGCAGATTGGTTTCATTGGACAAAATCTTCAACTAAGGTAAGAGGTGAAAGGAGGTATGCTTTTATGAGTATAATATCACGTGGGATGAACGAGAGTGCCGTAATTCCCAAAGATTCATCTAGGGCTTACTACACATGGTCAAACCCTATTAAGTAATAATAATTAATTAATAACATATGAATGGTAACAGTGAGGACTAAAATATAATTTAGAAACCTATAGAATTGCCGTTAATTAATTTATATCAAGATTGCATGATATTTGATTTTATGGAATCTTATACTAACTGTTATTGATGGAATAATATGTATTGAGTGCTCTTGTTTATGATTTTACTTGACTGCACCACTTGTTTGATTTTCTATTATGTGATTGATAGGACTAGATTGTGCATTGTGAGTAGTGTAGACTAAATATTGGGATTTTATTGAGATTGACTGATGTACATATATAATTATGTAAATTTTGATGATTATTGTGAAATGACTGATATTTACGTAGACGTAAATTTTGATGAATGTTGTGAATTCAAATTGAGAATGGTTGAGTTGTTATAATCGAATAAGTATGAGCTAGATGTTGGAAATTGTTGGAGTGAGGATTATTTTGTCATCATACAGGGAGGGTCTAACAAGTCTACTGATTCAGGGAAACACAATTGAATGAGCTTGATCGTGGAGGGCTACGGTCGAACCATAAGGTAAGACTAATAGACCTAGGGGGTATCTCTGGTGGGGAATTTCTAAGTGGATTAGTGGGTCATCCCTAAGGTCGGGAGGTACCGTTCAACACATGAGTATCCCAACCATCGCACGTATATGTGTCTCATGTTGAATTGAGGAGATCTATGAGGACTTGGTCATTGATGAATTATTCGTTCACTCTTGTAGTGGCACAATATCATGCCTCATAATCAAGTACTTCATAGTAGAATGGTACCAAATGATGAAGAAGTATATATTATAGGACATGCATAACATTTCATGTTTGCAATTGTTTTATTGTGATTGATTTTGATTAACCTTTGATATTATGTTCTTAAATATGTCTCATGCTTGTGCCAATTTGACTACTTGTATGTTCTTCTCGCTTATCTTATATATTGTTACATGATTTTGAAACTCACTCTTCATTGTTTGTGTTTGGCATTTGTGATGGAAGCAAACGAGCTGTAAGTTGCATATGATGACTAGTACCCTTAGTATGTTTCGAGGTCATCTCATCTTGAAGACTTTTATTATATGTCTTTTGTTAATTTCACTTTTGAACATTCTTTAATTTTGAGAATTTCCGCTCTGATAGTGACATATGATAGGGACTATATTTATAATTATTACTAAACTTATTTAAAGAATTTTGTTGTCTAATATTATGACTTTTGAGTTGTTAAACTTGATGGATATTTTTGGATTAATGTGGAGTGCTAAGTGATTATGCCATATTCTTTACCTTGTAAAAATGTTTGATTTTTTTTTTTTTGAAGAATTTCACTACTTAATGTCAAAATTCAAAAATATTAATTTGAGGTTTATGGTGTCAAATATATTGACAGTTGAAGTGTATCAATATTTCTAAGATCCTCTAGTATTTTTTGAGAAAATTCAAACTATAGTTTGACTCTGTCTATTTGACTTCTAATTTCTTGATATAAAAAACAATTTTTGAAAGAGAAGTTATATTTCATTTAAAAAAAACATTTTTTTTGAAAATTATTTACAAATATATTCTCCTTTCAAAATGATATATCAATCTACATTCTTTTTTGGGTTTAGTAGGAAGTTTGCAAAACGAGACTTTGTTTATGCCGCCTGCTTTAGCCTACTTTTACAATGACAACTTAGTGTTACTTTGTTTTTATTTTATGTTATTTAATATAGAAGTTGTCTTTTTAAAAAAACTTTATTTTATTTATTTATTTTTTATATAATTCATTCAAAGAAAACAACAAAACAAATTTTACAAACGATATAATTAATGTTGTAGATTAATATTGAAGGTAGTCTCCAGTACTACATTGTCGAATTTTCTCACACGTACAAGATTTTGATGATATTTATGCTAATATATTTTATACTAAGTTATACTATATAATTTAATGTAGGTTAAATATGTCTTTACTCCTTATAACATTTTTTTATTTTGGTCTAATTTTTTTTTTTTTTAGTTTATATCCTGCAAATATAGTTTCATTTTAAAATAGTTTTTCAGACCAAAGTCTATTATAAAAACTCTAATACCATTAAGGTGATCACTTACTTAGCATCATCTTGGTATCATCATATGGTGATGAATTTCTCAGACGTACGAGATATTAACGACATATATGCTTATATATTTTATACACTAAGTTATACTATATAATTTAATGTAGGTTTAAATATTTCCTGAAAATGGCACTATTCGGTTAACTTGAAAGTATTGTGCAAATGTATAACGCTCCAGATTTCGATCCAAATCATTAGCTAAAAATATTTGTATTCTTTTAAAAACGACTATAATTTTCTTTTTCTTAGGAGTGGTTCATTCTGTAATAAATAAAAGATGTCCCAGAAAATAACTTGATATATTTTTTACTAAAATATTATTTACTTATTTATAAATTTAACCTTTCAATTAGGTTGATGTTCATTTAGGCTCTAAAATAAATTAGTTTAACATAAACTATGTTTCAATTATTTTCTAGCGAAAGAAAACCAACTTCCACATTTCTATTTAAAGTTAACAATGAAAAGAAAATAAATTTAAAATGTACCACATCAGTTTTATTAATATAAAATATTATTTTTAAGTAAAAGTACCATTTTTCCACATTTGTGTGCTAAGTAAATATCATTCATGCAACTCTTTGCGATCATTAGTATCTAAATGTTGATGTAAGGGGTGAGTTATTCCCACGAAAAAAATTAAACTAAATAATAAGTTATTAGCAATAAAATATAAATATAACATCTTTTTGTATTAAAAGATTTAAAGAAATTGATTTTTTAATAATTCACAAAGATATATCAAAACACAAAATGCATCTAAATAAATCAAGCAGCATTTCACCTTAGAATAAATAGTTAGATCAAAATAAAAATAACAATAAAATGTTTGCAAGTTATGTATGCTTCTAAAAATATATGATTCGAATATAACTAGCCACTGAGACATCCACATAGAATTTGACATCAAATTTATATTCTCATGGGTGATCAAAATCAAGAATCATTCATTTTGCTATCCCAAATATAGAATAAATATACATGTAAATAAATGTCTCAAAATTACAATATTCATTTTATAAACTATAAAATTCGATTTGGCGACGTGTTATTAGTAGACATTAAAATTTAAATGACAAAGAACACATACAAATAGAAACTTTATTCCATCTAGTGTAAAATTTCTCCCATTATTAGTCATTTAAGAATACAAATCAAAATTTACACTAAATGTATTAGAATAATCAACTGAATCATGTTGTCATAATTAAAATTAATATTTTTCACTAATTCTCTTAAAACTCATGTAGTGTTAATAAAAATTAAAACATTGAAATTAAATAACACAAAAATCAAAAATATAAATCAAATACATCCTAACAAATATATTATTCATTATATCATAATTTTATAATTAAGTACATTAAAAATTTCTTTTATCATATTATAATAATAAAAATAGAACTTTATAATTAAATTCATCAAGACAAACATATTACTCAAAGAAATCAAAACATTATAGTTAAATTCTTTAAGACCAACATAAAATCGATATTTTTCTTTTACAACATCAATACATCATATCAATATCTTACAAGCTTAACTTTGCATGGGGAAAAATCCTTACCTTAGGCTCTTTACTTCCTAGCAACTTGTTCTAAACCCCACGAATCAAAGAACAAAAAAAAGGTCCAAACTTTACTTGAGATGATATTAAAAGAAGAAATAAAATTGTAATTTGACTTGACGATAATGATGATGATAATGATAACGATAATGATGGTATAAGAAAAAGGAAGAAGACAATGTTTCTCTCTTTCCTTTCTTTCTTTTGTTTGTGATGGAAAATTTGAGAACTTAGGAGAAAACAAAAATAAGCATGAGAATAGAATAGGAAGGTGTGTAGACTACCTTTTAATTTTGTTTGCTAAATAGTTATGACATCAAAAATTGCCTAGACTTGGTTTTGTATAGAATTGAAATACAATTATAATCTTGGTTTATCGGAGAGGGAGGTGTGAGATATAAATCAAATGAGGAGATTCTTCTTTTTTGTCCTATCTTAATTGCACAAAAAATATCAGATCCATAATTAAATTTGTATCATTTCTTTAAAGAAATGAATTAAAGTTTTAAGAATGAGTGAATGTACATTATCTCCTCTCTTAATTGGTTGAGACAAGGACATGAAGTCTATATTATGTCAAAACAACACCATTAATTATCATAAATACTTGTTATGAAGGAGAGGAAAAGAAATGAGGTAGTCACATTTTTTTTATACTAAATATGGGTGGACCTAAAATGTTGTCAAGCAAGAACACTCATACATGACCCAACTATCTCCTAAACCGAATACTTATTTAAAGGTGCAAACACGAGAAGGGTGATTGAATTGTGTTTCCCAAAGTTGATCAATTTTTGCTAATTTGGTGAAGGTTGGTTGGTTTTTATGAATTACTTAGATAAGAAGTAGTTGGATTCAGAAGTAGCAAACAATGAAAGCATAAATAATTTGACACATATATTTATCTTGGTTCACTATAACTTGGCTACATCCAGTCCCTACATTCAGAAAGCTTTAATCCACTTAGTCAAATACCTTGACTAACAAGGTACCTGACCCTCCAAGTCAGTCTTCCCAAATAGCCTAACAACCCCAGACTTTTGAGGAACTAACCACCTTGACCCTATAAGTCAAGTCTTCTCCCAACAACCTGAAAACCCCAAATTGAAGAAAGAACTAAACCACTACCGGGTTGGAATACAAAAGATTGGAACTTTAAGTGTTTGCATCTAACAAAGTTGATAATAATAATAATAATTATCGCAATCTAAGAAAAGAACACTTAGAAAATATTTCTAACCTTAACAAGTGTTTCTCTCTTTGAACTCTAAGATAAATTTGATATTTTGATCTTGAGTTCTTCTACTCTTTTATGTTTTTCGATGATTTTCTTCTTCAATCTTGAGTATCTATTTATAGTTAAAATTTGGGCTTCAATTTAGTCCTTGTTTAATTATTAATTGTATTTCGTTCAGATTGCATTTGTAAATTCATCCAATTGATTATGTTCTTTTTTTTGTAGTAGATAAATCTTGATCAAATTATCTTCAAATATTCTTCAAATCTTGATTATATCTTCTTTTCAACTTGGACAAGGATTATAAATATGAATCAAATCTTAATCTAGATTTTGATAACTTATAAATTTGAATCAAATCTTATTTTATATTTTCTTCAATTATAAAATTGAATCAAATCTTATTTTAGATTTTCTTCAATTGTACATTTGAATAAAATCTTATTTTAGATTTTCTTCAAATACATGAATCTTTTTTCATACTCTTTGAAGTCAAATATATTATTCTCATAAAATACTGTTGTTATCATCAAAACTCTAAGTATAAAATCAACTTGATTCCAACAATCTTTCCATTTTTTATGATGATAAAACTTGTATTTTTTTATAATTTGTTTTTAATATTTTTTTGACTCCTCCTAACATAAGGCTCCCCCTCTGTCTAAGTATCATTTTTTTCCCTCTTTATCAAATATTTTTCTCCCCTTTTTATCATCAGACAAAAAGACTTGAAAGTGAAAATTTGTCTCTCTTTGTTTTTTTTCCCTTTTCGTTTCTCTCTCTTTTTTTAATAAAATTAATATAACATAATACAACAAAATATAATAACTAGTGTAAAACTTAACTACTTTTGAGTGATCACAACATCAGTCGAATATGAAGGTAAGGTTTAGATTTTTCTTGGAGAAGTTAAACCTATCTTTAGGTATTGGTTTGGTGAATATGTTAGATCATTGGTTGTCAGTGCCTACAAATTGAATCTTTAGTACCCTTTTGTGAACAAAGTCTCTAATGAAGCGGTGTTTGATCTCTATGTGTTTAGCTCTAGAATGTAGGATATGGTTTTTGGTTAGAAAAATGGCAGAAGCGTTATCACTATAGATGGGAATGTTGGATTCTAGAATTTTGTAGTCTTCAAGTTGATGCTTCATTCAAAGTAGTTGAGAACTACAGTCAATTGCTGAAATGTACTCAACCTCTATTGCTGTCATTGTAATAGTGTTTTATCGCTTACTTGACCAAGATATTAGGTTGTCTCCAAAAAATGTGCAGTTGCCACTAGTACTTTTTCTCTCAAGTTTATCTCCAAGATAATCAAAATAACAGTATCCACTAAGTTAGTTTGTTCTTAGGAGATTTCTTGTAGAACAACGTAAGGTTGGTAGTTCATTTTAGGTATCTAAGGATTCTCTTAATAGTTGTTAAACGTGGTTCCATAAGGTTAACTTGAAATCTTGGGCATACACTAAATCTGATGTAAAATCTAGATGCGGTAAGGTAAAGTAGGATTCCTATCATTCCTCTCTATAGGTTTTTTCGAAATTTTTTTGTCTAAATCATATTTTTAAGTGAACTAGTAGGGTACATTGGTGTAGCTATAGGTTTGCAATCACTCATCTTAAACTTCCTAAGTAGCTCTTTTGTATAATTAGTTTGATGAATGTATACACCTTTTTGACTTTGCTGAATTTGTATTTCTAAGAAGAACTTAAGTTCTCTCATTATACTTATTTGAAATTCAAGCTGCATGAATTTAGAAAATTCTTGGCAAAGAGTTCCATTAGTAGATAAAAAAATAATGTCATCAACATAAATTTAAAAAATAAGAATGTCATTTCCCATTGATTTTCTAAAGAGTGTATTATCAACTTGTCCTCTTTCAAAGTTTTTTTTAAGCAAGAAGTTACTAAGTCTATCATACCATGCCCTAGGTATTTTTTTTAGATCTCACATAGATTTCCTATGTTTATAAACATGATTTGGAAATTCAGTACTTTCAAAACTTGGAGGTTGTTTAACATAGACTTCTTCACTTATATAACTATTTAGAAAAAGCACCTTTAGCATCCATTTGAAATAATGTAATGTAATTATTTGCAGCAAAATAAAGTAGGATACAAATAACTTCTTACCTGATGACTAGAGAAAATATCTCAGTATAATTAATGTCTTTTTCTGACAGTAGCCTTGTGTAACAAGTATTGCCTTGTTTCTGAGCACTTCACCTTTTTCATTTAGCTGGTTTTTAAAAACCCAGTTGGTTCCAATGATATTCTTCTTTGGTCTAGGTACTGGATCTCAAACATCATTCGTCTTAAATTAATTTAATTCTTCTTGCTTTGCATGAATTAGTACATCATATGTCAATGCTTCATCAATAGATGTAGGCTCAGTTGATAAGAGTAAGCCAAACAAACTGGTATCTTTAGGTGATGTCTTGGTCTTCAAATTTGCACTTCCAATTATTAGAGTTTTAGAATGAAATTGACGGTGCAAACATGAAAAGAGAGTTGAATTGTGTTTGATAAAGTTAATAACTTTTTGCTAATTTGATGAAGGTTGGTTGGTTTTTATTATTACTTAGATAAGAAGAAATCATATAGAATTAGTGAAAAATGAAAACATAAATAATTTGACACTTATATTTATCTTGGTTCACCACATACTTGGCTAAATCTAGTCATTTCATTCAGAAGTCCTTAATCCACTAACTCAAATACCTTGAATTACAAAGCATTTAACCCTCCAAGCCAGTCTTCCCCAACAGCCTGACAACCCTAGACGTTTAAAGAACTAACCACCTTGACCCTACAAGCCAAGTCTTCTCCTAACAACCTGACAACCCCAAATTGAAAAAACAACTAACCACCTTGACCCTGCAAGCCAAGTCTTTTCTTAACAACTTGAAAACCCCAGATTGAAGAAGGAACTAAACCACTATCAGGTTTGATACAAAAGATTAGAACTTGAGTGGTTGCTTCTAACAAAGCTAATAATAATAATAACTCTCACACGCTGACCTGAACAAGTGATTTTGTCTCTTTGAACTCCAAGATGAGTTTGTAAATTTTAGCTTATGAGTTCTTATGCTCTTTTATGTTTTTCGATTCTTTCCTCCTTCAGCCTTGAGTGTTTATTTATAGTGAAACTTTGAGATTCAATTTAGTCCTCGTTTAATTCTAAATTGTATCTTGTTTAGATTGAGTTTGTAAATTCTTCATATTGGTGCTATTTCTATTTTGTTTAGATTGAGTTAGTAAACTCTTTAGATTGATTCTATTTTAGTTTTGTTTAGATTGTGTTTGTAAATTCTGAAGCTAAAATCTTCTTCAAATCTTCCTCAAATGTTGATCAATTATTCTTCAAATATTTTTCAAATATTCTTCAAATTTTGACTATATCTTCTTTTCAGCTTAGTCAAAGATTATAAATATGAATAAAATCTTATTTTAGATTTTCATCAATTATAAATTTGAATAAAATCTTATTTTAGATTTTCTTAAATTATAAATTTGAGTCAAATCTTATTTAAAATTTTCTTCAATAACATGAATCTTCTCTCATACTCTTTGAAGTCAAATATATTATTTTCATAAAATACTTTTGTTGACATCGAAACTCTAAATATATAACCAACTTGGTTCCAAAAAAGATGACTGATACTTCCATCCAGATTTTTCTTCTGACTTATCTTGACTATTTCTGACTTAAACAGATTCATCCTTTGATGGTTTGTCATATTCATTTGATTTTCTTGTATCATGTGAGTTTTCAAGTTCTTCTGGTTTGTCTGCATCTACTTCCTTTGGTTCCGATAAACCTGCACCATTATCATCTTACATTAACTTTTCAAGGCCAAGCTGTTTGTCATCAAATTTAACATGTATGGATTCTTCCATAATATGAGTGTCCTTATTAAACACTCTATAAGCCTTGGATCTTTCAGAGTATTCAATGAAGGTATACTTTTGAGATATAAAATCAAATTTAAATATAACAAGTACAACCAAATTGTTTAAAATAAGATATGTTAGGCTTTTTACCTTTCCACAATTCATATGGTGTTTTATTCAACATAGTTCTAATATAGATTCTATTTTGAATATAACATGCAATATTCATATAATTTAACATGGTTCTGGCCTTGGAGTGGTTTATTCTTTCTTTCTACAACTCCATTTTGTTTTGGTGTTCTAGGAGATGAGAAGATGTGAGAGATTCCATTCTCATCACAAAAACTTTAAAAGAACTTGTTTTCAAATTCTCTTCAATGATCACTTCTAATTGTTACAATCTTAAGACTCTTTTTATTCATTATTTGTTTGCAAAATGTGATAAACACTATGTGGGATTCATCCTTACTTCTTAAAAAATTTACCCATGTCCACCTAGAGTAATAATCTACTATAACAAAGCCAAATTTCTTTCCACTTAGAGGCTATTTTCACTAGCTCAAAGAGATGATATATATGTAAGAGCTCAAGGGGCATTGAGGTAGAAACTGAATTCTTAGGGGTAAATGAGTTTTTTGTTTGTTTTCCCTTTAGATAAGCTTCACACATGATTTATGTTTTGTAACTAAGCTTAGGTAGACCTCTAACTAGTTGAAGTGTATTTAGTTTTGTTTAATTAATATAAGGGTTGCATGACTTAATCTTTTGAGCTAAATTAGTTTCTATTTATTTACTGACATACGACACTTAACCTCCTTTTTCTAAATACTAAACATATTTATCTTATAAATATTGTTTTGCCTTTGACCTATAAAGAGTACAAATCCATCCTTCTGACTAATTGCCTTGCATTTTTTTTTATTGAATATAATATCAAAATTATATCTTAGTTGACTAATACTTTATAAATTATTTTTTAAGACCTTTAACAAACAAGACATTTGTACAAGAAGGGGAAGTACCCTTACCAATTGTACCTCGACTCATGATTTGGCCTTTTTGCTTTCCTCCAAAAGTCATTGAGCCTCATTTGCTCAAAATTAGTTCTTGGAACATAGACTTTTCCCATGGATTATATCGCGACCATCCACTATACCAGTACCATGATTGATGTTTTAACTTAATTGTTGAGGACATCTGAAACAAAGATAATTTTGTTCTTAGGTAACCAAATTTGGTTTGGTCTTGGTTTGTTAGTCTTGAAAAGTTTCTTGTCTTTCTTTGTATTTAACATGGCATAAGATAATTTGGAGTGACCTATCTTAGAGCAAACAATACACAAGATATCATAGGGAATAGGTTTAGGTTCAGTTACAGCTTCTTCAAATCATATACCTCTTTTAACATGTTTACTAACCCCAGAAATCATAGATGCATATTAGGAACCTAAACTATGTAATATTTAGGAAGAGATGGTGAAGAACTGAGAGTAATAGGTTGACGTGTTGAGTTTGGTGTTTCCATAATTGATTGATTTCCTTCCTTACTCACTCTCTATATTATATCCATATCATATGAACCCCTTCTTCTAGTTAAGGCTCTGATACCACGTTGGCCGAGAGCCTTACATATTATGAGATTAGTCTTAAATATATAGTCAAGTGACAAGCAACAACCTTTCATAGGTAAAAAGTCTCAAGCACAGACCAACCTCTAAAACTATCATCTCATAATAGAGAGGATCGTAGCATGGATCAATAGTCAGATGTTTTCTAATACACAAGATTTTCATTTCTGAGGTGAGTGTAGAGCATTGATCATAGCATTTGGGTACATGTTTTTAGGTTTTTAGTTTGGTATTTTAAAAGCTATTTATAGCTTAGATTAATATTTTTAGCTTGTTTCTAAACTTTGGGTCGAATTTGAATTATAATTTTACTATTTGTATTTTAATTTTATTATTTACATTTTGACTCTTTCTCGCTGTGTAAGTTATAACTTGAGCTCTGGATATCGGATTTTTACATATGAGCAGGTGTTGGAAAGATAAAAATTTGAGATATAACTTTTGTGTTGGAAGGAAAGACCAATTCCGAACTTTACTGGGCCGAAATTGCAAATTTCGTAATATGAATTTTTGTAATAATTTTAATTAGCGGGCCACTTGTTTTTAAACCCTAAACCCTAAAGTCCAATATCAAGTACTATATATTGACATTTTTGTTTCTTTTCTAAGGACAAAAAAATTAGGATTCAAATTGCTACAAGAAATAAATTGTGTTATTTTAATTTCATGGAAGGCTAATTTTATAAGATTAATCCATGAGTTCAGAGTTTCATCAACACCTTGAGATTCAGGTTACACTGTCAATTTTTATTCATGATTCTATTCTTGTTTATTTGATTAAATTGATATTTTGATTGCTTAAATTGAATTTCAATAGGATTGATTAAATTTATTTGATAGAATTTGGTTTCGGTTTCTAATTTAAATGAATTATAATTTGGCGATGCTTGATCGTTAATTGTAATATTTTGATGATTGTGATGCTTAATCCAATCAAAGAAACCAAATTCACATAGGATTGATTACGCTTGTTTGATAAGTTCTATAGTCAAATAAGAATATAATCATAAATTAGAAATTAAACTCATTGATAGAATCTGTGATAGGTCTGAAACTCGAATAAGTGGTTTAATCGTTTTGCTCATCTGTTAAATAAAAAAATATGAAAAACCCCTTTTTAATTTCAAATTTTAAATCGGTTATCATTATTATATCAGAAGTCCTTGTGAAACGATTCGAGTTATTACCTTTATTTACATTTTATCAATTGTATTTGACCCGTGTGCGACAACAGATCAAGCATAATTACATCTTTTATGGGGGATTTATGATATGAACATAATAATTAGAAATTTCAGAAAGAAAAGAAAGTCTAGAAGAACATGTTTCTACTGAAGCACACCAATGGTTTTATTTCAATTGCCTCTGAGTTCATATGTTACAATATATCTCCTTTTATGGAAAAGAGTTACACCAAAGGACATATTCATAACTCTTTTGACTCATTAGTCTTTAAAGATAGGCTTGTGACTTGGAGAAAAATTCTGATCAGATAGGTATTCCTTTGAAAAGGAGCTAGGGGAATAATGTGACTCATACTGTCAGATGTCTTCTAGCATTTCTCTCTAAGTTTCTTCATTAGGATTTTTTGAAGTATCAATATCCATTGAATTTTCTTCAAAATTCATTGTTGCAAATTATTGTTCAATTTTTATTTGAGAGTTTTGTTAAAAGGTGAGTAGTTTGATCAGAGCTTTCTCCAATTTCTTGTACTCTCACTATCTGCCACTGAGATTTTTTAAGAACTCTATGACCTACACATGAAAATTCTTGTGAACTAATTGGCTGTCATAGGGATGGAAGATTTACATGACTAATGCAGGTCGTATCAGCTTCGGTTTTTCCTCGATTAGAGAGATTAATAAAATTGACATAATCCATTAACTATTTCACAACTCTAAGTCTTGGAGGATAATTATCAATGGTTTCCATAAATCAGTATCATTTGTGCAAGTGAGGAGTTTAGTCTTCGAATCTATCTGATATGGCCTGTGTAGGATGAAAATCGTCTTAAATTTGCTAATAGCTTCTTGTGTTAATCTTTTTTCCTTTGACCTCATTTAAGACTGGTTCTAGTTGTTTTCTCCACCATTATAGTGGAGAGTACCATCCAAGTGTAGTCCAAATCAAGGAGTTGTGGTTCTTTAGATATGTAAGGTGTTTGTACATTACTTCAATTGGGACAAAGATATGCATAACATATAAACTATTTGCACACTAAATATACCATAAATGATTTTCAATAAACTTAAAATTTGGGTCTATAATAAATGGTAAATAGAAAGGTGTCACGAAGAAAAGGGGAGTGGTTTGAAAACTTTTTTTTTGTCTTTTTTTTTATAATCTTTGCCATAAAATAAAAAAGATTATTTCTGGTGTATTCTTTGAGTTGGGATGGTGAGAAAGACGAATCTATTCTAGGAGGAAAATTCTTGATCGTAGAGCCATGGGCTGGTAGTAGTTTGATCATGAGAATTAATGGAAAGGTGTGTGTTTTAGTGATGATATGAATAGGTTTCATATGTCTTGAATGTAAATCAGGAATCAAATTTTGATTTCCTTTGATATGTTTTACAGTAAAATCATATCTTGAAAACCAATCTTTGAGCCTAAGAGTTTGGGGATCTGGAGGCATTTTATTTTTAAACTCGAGGATCCTAGGAAAAGAAGAATTATCCATTTAGACTTCAAACTGATAACCCCTCAGGTGGAAATAAAATTTTTGGATACCCAATTTGATTGCATGTGTTTCCTTGTAAGTTGTGTGGTAATTTTTCTTAGCTTCTTTGAATTGACCATTAGTATGACCGTAATAATGTTTTACTCCATTAATTTCTTCTATCAGGACTAAACCCCACTAATGATCAATGGCATCAGTTTGTAGAATTCTTTTTCCATTTCCACGAATTTTAAGGGCATGTGGAGTTTGTGCAACCCTTTTTAGGGCTTTGACGGCTTCAGTATGCTTTGTTTCCCATGGTGGAGGATTTTTCCTGAATAATTTTGACATTGGACTTGTGTATTTTGCAAGCTTTGGGATAAAATTCTTGATATAATTGATTATACCAATAAATTGCTGGATTCTTTTAATGGTGAGATTTTGATCAAGAAAATTAAACAATTCTTGAGCAATACGAGGTTTAGGTTGATACATCTCTTGAGAGAAATGCATTCCTTAAAATTGATGTCTGTTTGGGCTAATTGACTCTTCTTTTCAAAGAGCATCATTCCATAGTTTTAGGCTATTTGGGAAAATTGGCACAGTAAACTATTTATAAGCCTTTTCATCCTTCGCGAATAACAACAAGTCATCGGTATAGATGAGGATACTATTGAGAATAGGTTCAAAAATTGTAGTCATGGGCTTTTGAAATTGTGAGGGAGCTATCTTGAGCCCAAATGGTAATATTGTCCATTGGTATTGGGTATTAGGAATGCAGAATGTCGTTTTGTAACAATCCTTAGGACCATTACCCAATTGCCAAAATCCTGACTTCATATCAAACTTGGAATAAATCTGAGCATCTTTGAGGAAGATGTTTAATGAAGAGGTTTTCAAAATGGGAAATTTGTCATCTTTAAGAAAATGATTAAGAGGTTTATAATCAATTACCAACCTCTTTTTCTCTCTTATTTTTTCAGATCTCTTTTCAACATAAAATGCTTGGCAATCCCATTCAGATTTTGTGGGTTCTATCAGACCTTGTTTGAGTAATTGGTTGCATTCTTCCCAGAAGTTGGACAAAAAAGTCTTTTTTTGTCTATAAAGGTTTTGGATGAGATAATTTTCCAGGACTGTTTGCACAAAGTTTGAGTAGTTTGGACTTAATTACTTCATAGTCAGCAGGAACTTTAAAAAGAGAATACAACTTTAATATTCCTGAATAAGGTTTAAAGTATCGTTTAAATTTGATTCATGTAGAGAGAATGGGAAGCCTATTTATTGCTGAATAAACATCCATACCCACAACAATATCTTTATTTGGGAGGCTACTATCAATGACCTTTGTTCAAACTATGCTTTAGGGAATAATCTGATTCCAACTTTCTCCTTTGTTATTAAATGTGTTTAGAATGGTTTTCCATCTACTACTACAAAGTATGCAACATGTTTCACCCATGCTTTTATAGGGAGGATGCTTAGGTTGATCAGTGTTATTTGGGCACCAATATCCATATAGGCAATAACTTTCTTGGGATGAGAAAACTTTGAGGTGAGGACATCGATTTCCACACAAGGGAGAGGAGGAGTAAGTAATGTACTTCCTACTTCTTTGAATAAGTAAATAGGAAAACATCTACCATCTCCTGATTCAGCAAATGATGATTCATCTGAAAAAGAGTTATCTGAGGAAGAGTTTTTTAGAGCAAAAATTATTTCTTCATCGGCAAAGCTTTGTTTAGAATACAAGTATTCTAGATCTCCTTATAGAGGTTGAAGAGAGCTGATCAGCTTTGCGGCTTTGTTGGTTTTATTACGATATCTCTTAGAAAAATGTGTTTTTTCTCCAAAAAAAAAAAAAAATCTTTGATTTTTCTTTTCACCTCTGAATTGCTTCGTTTTAAAGAACTTCAAAGCTTTCATTTTCCTTTCATTCTTGAAGATTCTAGAAGGTTTAGTGTATCTTTGCCGATGATGTTTCTTTTCTGTTGAATAGTTGAATTTGTTATCTTTGCACTTGATTTCCAGGTAAGGCTTTTTGCATGCCTTGGTAAATTTGGATTTTTGTTCTACAATTTCTGAGAAATGTTGGTGCAATCTACATAGCTTTTCAAGTGCCTCAAATTTTATTTGATGTATTTGGCTAAGACTCATGTCTTCAATATCTTTATGAGTTGTTGCTATCATCCTATGAATTTTTTGTTGGAGTTCTTGGAGTAGTGAGGAGATATATGTATTTTTTAGACTATTAGCATTAAATAATATCTCTGGGTCATTCGTTGATAATGTTTTCAAGATCTTTGACTCTAAGAGAACAACATCTCATCTTAAAGAATTCTTGTCTGCTTTTTCGATCAAATATCTCCATATCACCGATGAATTCGTTGTGAAGAATTCCAAGGACATAAGCAATTTTTTCTAATCTGTGTAATTTGTCTGGTTTGAATGTACCAAGATTATGGTACAATGCCTTGAATGTGCTTGCCATTCTACAAGAAAATTCTTCAATGAGCTTATAAGTGTCTTCACCTATTTTCATCATCTAAGTCTCTAGCCAGACACCAAATTCAATGTACTTGTCATTCTACAACAAAATTCTTCAATGATCTTATACGTGTATGCACCTATTTTGATCATCTGAGTGCTTAGCCAGACCCCAAATTCAAGGAGTCTCTTTCTCCAACGGCTAGGTGGTATATCATCAGGCGTGAACCAAGGTCCACTATTTATTTTTGTTTTTCCAGAGACTGGATTTTCTTCAATTGATTCTTCATAAAGGGATCCTTTCTTTTTTACATTCACCATAAAAAGTCTAGAAATGTTCATGTAATTCCTTTCAGATTCTGATTCTTGTTTTGATACTGAAGAAAAGGATTAAGATCTTTCATCAGCTGATGTATCTTTGGAAGAATTATTTTTCTCAAAGGTAAAGGAATCTTCACTTTTTTTCTTGAGAATTGTGCAAGAAAATTATTTCCTTGTGGAAATCCATGGTTTTTTATGATTGTCATGGCTTGGAAACTTTTATCGGGAATTTCTTCCTTTTGGATTTTTGGAGGAGGTATTTCAGGAACATCTTGCGAGTTAGAGAATGATACACTTAAGCAAGCGGTTTTTTCTATGGACTTAGAGGTTGACGTTTTTGTAGTTCTAACAGATTTTTGTCTATAAGTTGAGGGTGTGTACTTGAAATAATTTGGTGGTGATGATGCAAAGGTAGGGTACAGAGGAGATGGCTTTCCTGGTCGTGTGAATTAAGTAGGAAAATTAGGAGGATTAAAGAAAAGATCTTGAACAGGTTTAGGTTTTTCTTCTTTGGAAGCTCTCAAGAAATCATCAATCTCTTTCACTTGGCTTTGTAACTTTCTGAGTTCTCTTTCTTTTCAGTCAAAATCTTGGCCAAAAGTTCTTTCTTATAACATCCTTCTTAAGCTTTTAAGGTTCTGCAGTGTTTTTGCATTTTTTGAGATAGAACTTTGAGATTTTCATCTGTTTGTGATTGGGTCCACTTTTCTTTCTAGAGCAGGGAATTATTGATCATATTCTGATATTGAAGCTGAGAACATAAAACAAGGGATTGGTTTGGTAATTTTTGGAGTTTTTAATGGTTTACAATAGTCTGAAGGTGACCAGTTAACAAGAGTAGGATCGTTAGGTGACAAGAGCTTGTCCTTTTTGAGGATTTTAAGTGCTTCTCTGTAGATAGGAAGAGGTTTCTTTTTTATCATGGATTCCTACCCATGGACCATTATAAAGATCTGATTTTTTACTTGGTGGAGGAGATGGTCTGCACGTCCCTTTGCTTTTAGGGAGGATGATATCTCTATAAATATCATTATCATGCATCGAACAATCACATACTGGGTCACACTTATCGGAATCTACGTCCTAAATAAAATGGCCATTTATCTTGTTAGTATAGATAGGTTCTCCTCTAGCAGTGACAACATGAATAGGACACCAATCTTCTTTTGGTATTGGTTGTATCATCATGGTCTTAAAAATAGGAGAGATTGAACTTGATCCTTCATCTGGTTTTTTGAAAATTATTTTGACTAACCTATCAATGGATCTCTTGAAGGTGTCTTCTTGACATTGTATTGGTATTTGATGAAATTTTTCATAGTTTGTTATCCATTTCAGGGGAATTAGTTGAGCTAATTCCTCCCTTGTGATTCTCCTTGGGATTTGGACAATGGAGGGTATATCTTCTTCTCTATTGGTAACAACCAACAGTGAATTAAAAGAACATCAAGGGAGAGTGGCAAATCTATGGAGTGATTTTGGAGGCGATAGATTATTTGATGATGAAGAGTTGTTGACAAAGGTTCTGGGACTTGATCAAATCCAGTGATTTGGATTTGGACTTTCAACCTTGTCGAAAGAGTGCTGTCATTGAGACTTATATTATAATTTGGGAAGATGGTGAGGAAAACACTTCCAACATGGAGTGATTTTAGAACAATCCCTATTACAACATTTTAATAATGAGGTTAGCTTGAATCTAAAAGAGTTATTTTACTAAAGACAAGCTCATTTTTTCGTCCATGAAGGGAGAGGATTAGCCTGACAACTCCAAAATGTAAAGTTATGTGTCCTTCAGATTTCCAGTAGTTTATGAGACCTTGAGGAATCTCTATATCCACATATTGTTCTTGGTTTGTTGCTCTCATATTACATTGGTTTAGTTGAGATGACTGAACATATTCTTTCATATGAGGGCTATTTGTAGAGATTAAGTTTTTGATAGATCGGGTGATTGATCTTCGTCTTTTGAAAATGTATAAGCACTTAAAAGGGGAATAATTTCAGTTATTTGAGCATATTCTGAGACATAAGAGTAATAGGTTGATGTGTTGAGTTTGGTGTTTCCATAATTGTTGATTTCCTTCCTTAGTCACTCTCTATATTATATCCATACCATATGCACCCCTTCTTCTAGTTAAAGCTCTGATACCATATTGGCCTTAATTGTACAGCTAAGTGAGACATCAACAACCTTTCATAGGTATAAGTCTTAAGCACACACCAAAACCTAAAACTATCATCTGATAATAGAGAGGGCTGTAGCAAGGATATATAGTGAGATGTTTTCTACTACACAAGATCCTTATTTCTGGGGTGAATGTAAAGCATAATTACATCTCTTGTGGGGGATTTATAATATGAGCATAATAATTAGAGTTTTCAAAAAGAAGAGAAAATTTAAAAGAACATGTTTCTACTTAAGCACACTGATGGTTTTATTTCAATTCCCTTTAAATAGAAACATGTTCTTCTAAATCTTCTCTTCTTTCTGAAAACTATAATTATTATGTTCATATCATAAATCCCCCATAAGAGATGTAATTAGGCTCTACACTCACCTCAAAAATAAGGATCTTGTGTATCAGAAAACATCTGACTATTGATCCGTGCTACGGTCTTTTCTATTATGAGATGATAATTTTAGTTGTTGGTCTGTGCTTGAGACTTTATACCTATGAAAGGTTGTTGTTTGTCTCCCTTGACTGTACAATTAAAGACTAATCTCATAATATATGAGAATCCCGACCAGTGTGGTATCAGAGCCTTAACTAGAAGAAGGGGTGCATATGGTATGAATATAATATAGAGAGTGACTAAGGAAGGAAATCAATCAATTATGGAAACACCAGACCCAACACATCAACCTATTACTCTCACTTCTTCGTTATCTCTTCCTAAATATTGTAAAAAGACTGATTCCCACAAAATAGAAAACCTTGTTGAGTATTCTTATGTCCTAGAAGATGCTCAAACAACTGAAACTATACCTCCCCTTTTAAGTCATTATAATATTTTCAAAAGACGATGATCAATCACCCGATCTATCAGAAACTTAATCTCTACAAATCGCCCTCGTATGAAAGAATATGTCCAGTAATCTCAACTAGACCAATGTAATCTGAGAGCAACAAACCAAGAATAATATGTGGATTTAGAGATTCCTCAAGGTCTCATAAATTACTGGAAATATGAAGGATACACAAATTTACATTTTGGAGCTGTCAGGTAATCTTCTCCCTCCATGGACGGAAAAATCAGCATGTCTTTTGTAAAATAGCTCTTTAGGATTCAAGCTACCTTCATTATGAAAATGTTGTAATAAGGATTGCTCTAACATCACTCCATGTTGGAAGTGTTGTCATCACAATCTTAAGTCTCAATGACAACACTTTTTCAACAAGGTTGAAAGTCCAAATCCAAATCACTGGATTTGAAAAAGTCCCAGAACCTTTGTTTGCAACCCTTCATCATCAAATAATCTATCGCCTCCAAAATCACTCCATAGATTTGCCACTCTCTGGATGTTCTTCTAATGTACTGTTGGTTGTTACCAATAGAGAAGAAGATAAACCCTCCATTTTCTAAATCCCATGGAGAATCATAAGGGAGTAATTAGCTTAATTAATTCCCCTAAAATGGATTGCAAACTATGAAAAATTACATCATGAACGAAGACCAATACTATCTCAAGATGCCACCTTCAGGAGATCCATTGATAGGTCAGTCAAAACAATTTTCATAAAACTAGATGAAGGATCAAGTTCAACCTCTCCTATGTTTTAGAACATGATGATACAACCAATACCCAAAGAATATTGGTGTCCTATTCACGTTGTCACTAGTAAGAGAACTTATCTATCCTGAAAAGATAGATGTCCATTTTATTTAGGACTTAGATCCCAGTAAGTGCGACCCAATATGTGACTGGTGGATGCATGATACTGATATTGACAGGGAAATAAAATTACTGAAAAAATAGACGAAACAAATGAAAATCTTAAAGTTCTATCTAAAAAAAAGCCAAAACTTTGCAGAACCTTAAAAGCTCAAGTCTGTCAGTTGGATCATGACTTAAGAAGGGTGTTAGAAGAATTAACTTTTGGCCAAGATTTTGACCGAAAAGGAAGAGAAATCAGAAAGTTACAAAGCCAAGTGAAAGGGATTTTGATGATTTCTTAAGAGCTTCCAAAAGAAGAAAAACCTAAACCTGTTGAAGATCTTTCCTTTAATCCTCCTAATTTTCCTACTTATTTCACACAACCAGGAAAGTCATCTCCTTTGTTCCTACCTATGCTTCATCATCACCAAATTATGCAAAGTACATTCTCAAGATGTTCCTGAAACACCTCCTTCAAAATTCCAAAAGGAAGAAATTCCTGATAAAAGATTCAAAGCCATGACAATCATAGAAAACCATGAATTTCCACAAGGAAATAATTTTCTTGCACAATTCTCAAGAAAAAAGAGTGAAGATTCCTCTTCCTTTGAGAAAAATCATTCTTCCAAAGATACATCAGCTGATGAAAGATCTAAATCCTTTTCATTAGTATCAGAACAAGAATCAGAATTTGAAAGGAATGACATGAACATTTCTAGACTTTTTATGGTGAATGTACAAGAGGAAAGATCACTTTATGAAGAATCACTTGAAGAAAATCCAGTATTTGGAAACACGAAAATAAATAGTGGACCTTGGTTCACGCTTGATGATATACTACCACCCAGTCGCTGGAGAAAAAGACTCCTTGAATTTGGTGCCTGGCTAGACACTCAGATGATGAACATAGGTGCAAACACTTATAAGATCATTGAAGAATTTTGCTGTAGAATGACAGGCACGTTGAAGGAATGGTATCATAATCTTGGTACATTCAAACACGACAAATTACACAGATTAGAAAATACTACTAAACAAAAATAAATAGTGGACCTTGGTTCACGCTTGATGATAAACCACCTAGTCGTTGGAGAAAGAGACTCCTTGAATTTGATGCTTGGCTAGACACTCAGATGATGAAAATAGGTGCAGACACTTATAAGATCATTGAAGAATTTTGTTGTAGAATGACAAGCATGTTGAAGGAATGGTATCATAATCCTTGTACATTCAAACAAGATGAATTACACAGATTAGAAAATACTACTAAACAAAAATAAATAGTAGCCCTTGGTTCACACTTGATGATATACCACCCAGTCGCTGGAGAAAGAGACTCCTTGAATTTGGTGCCTAGCTAAACACTAAGATGATGAAAGTAGATGCAAACACTTATCAGAGCATTGAAGAATTTTTTTTGTAGAATGACAGGCACATTGAAGGAATGGTACCATAATCTTGGTACATTCAAACAAGACAAATTACACATATTAGAAAATACTACTATTGTCCTTGGAATTCTTCACAACGAATTCATTTGTGATATGAGATATTTGATAGAAAAAGCAAATGATAATTCTTTGAGATGACATGTTCTCTTAGAGTCAAAGGTCTTGAAAAACATTATCAAAGAATGACCTAAAGATATTATGTCTTCAATGGATTTAATGATCATAGTCTAAAAAATACATATATCTCGTCACTACCCCAAGAAATCTAACCAGAAAACCATAGGATGATAGCAACAACTCAAAAAGATATTAAAGCCATAAGTCTCAACCATATACATCAAATAACAGTGGAGGCAATTGAAAAGCTATGTAGATAGCACTAACATTTCTTAGAAATTGTAGAACAAAAATCCAAATTCTCCAACGCATGCAAAAAGCCTTACCTAGAAATCAAGTGCAAAGATAACAAATGCAGTTGTTCAACAGAAAAGAAACATCATCGGTGAATATACACTAAACCTTCTAGAATCTTCAAGAAGGAAAGGAAAAGGAAAGCTTTCAAGTTCTTTAAAAGGAAGCAATTAATAGGGAAAATGAAAAATCAAAGATGTTTTGTTTGTGGAGAAAAAAATACATTTTTCTAAGAGATGTCCTAATATGCCAACAAAGCTGCAAAGTTGATCAACTCTCTTCAACCTCTAGAAGGAAATCTAGAATCCTTGTATTCTAAACAAAGTTATGCTGATGAAGAAACAGTTTTTGCTCTTCAAAACGCTTCCTCATATAACTCTTCTTCAGATGAATCATCGTTTGCTGAAAAAGAGGTTAGTAATTGATTATAAACCTCTTAATCATTTTCTAAAAGATGATAAATTTCCCATTCCAAAAACCTCTTCATTAAACATCTTCCCCAAAGATGCTAAGATCTATTTCAAGTTTGATATGAAGTTAGGATTTTGGAAATTGGGTGTTGATCTTAAGGACCGTTATAAAACAACGCTCTCAACTAGAGAAGTTAAGAAGAGTTAATTAGCCCAAATAGAGATCGATTTTTAGGAATGCATTTCTCGCAAGGGAAGTATCAACCTCAACCTCATATTTCTCAAGAATGGTTAAATTTTCCTAATGAAAATCTCACCATTAAATAAATCCAGCAATTTCTTGGTATAATCAATTACATCAAGAATTTTATGTCAAAGCTTGTAAAATACACAAGTCCATTATCACAATTACTTAGGAAAAATCCTCCACCATGGGAAACTATTGTCTAGGAGCCTTCCATATCATGAGAATAGTCTTAATTGAATCATCAAACCGAGATTACAAACAATCATTCCAAGGCTTACAAATCTCGTGGCACAAACTATCAATTAAAACTAAAATCTTATGATAAAAATGATCGTAGTGAGGATCAATAGTCAAATGTTTTTTGATACACAAGATCCTCATTTCTGAGGCGAGTGTAGAGCATACTTTTCATCTCTTATAGAGAATTTATGATATGAACATAATAATTAGAGCTTTCAGAAAGAAGAGAAATTTTAGAAGAACATGTTTATACTTAAGTAGACTTATTGTTTTATTTGAATTGCCTCCTAGTTCATATGTTACAATAAATCTCCTTTTATAGCCAACAAGTTACACAAAAGGACAAAATACAAACTATTCATAATCATGTCATTATAAGCATTAGTAGAATGCTTTACCATTATGAAAGCATAATCATGACACATTTTGACTATTATGCCATATAGACACAATCATGGCACCTTTTGAATATTATGCCATATTATTAGCATTCTTTTACACAAGAAAACTAAATTACAAGTATTCATACTGATAGCGTTTCAACAAGTGTACTGAATATTGCAAGTAATAATAAAACAGTAGTACCGAGTTTCGAACTCAATGATTGCGTTTTACTATTGAATTATATTTAATTATTAAAAATTGAACAAAAAGTTTCCAAATTGGTTGAAATAATATTTAAAATTAACAACTGTAATAAAATTGATCCTTTATAATGAGAAAAATGTAAGGGATGAGTTTCACTTCGAATCCAACCTTGGTGTCTAATTTGATCCTAGTTACTGAATTCCTTTATTGAATTATTACCGAATTCTCTTTATTATTCTTGCCCTAATGTCTTAGCGACAACCTTTAATTCCAATGTAACCCCTAATTCCTTAGTATATTTAAGATTATAATTAAGCATTATCGTATAGGAATCCTCTTTTTAAACTATTGTCTTTGCAACTAATTTAATTGGTTTCATGACCTGCACCTATCCATAGACTACAAATTTATGAATTTCTCATCTCAAGCATTCGTAAAGTCCATTCCCATTTCAAAATACGAATCGTAGAACATTTTAATGTTGATCAAGCAATACAAAGCATTATAAGCATAGAGATGAGAAAAATAATTCAATAAACTCATTCATATAAATAAAAATCAAATTAGAAAAAATAAGGGTTTCATCTTGTTACACTCATCTCTAACATATAGGGTTTAGTTACTCATGACAGAGATATAAAAGATAAAGATTGTAGAAGAATTACAAGAAAGATTCATGAATGATTCTTGATAAAACTGCTCCAATGTTGTTAGAAATGGTTGTCTTTGAGTTTCTATGCTAGGGCACAAGTCTCTCAACTTCCCAATAGTCAAAAAGATGCCTAAGAAAATGAAAATTAGTGTTTTTAATGAATGATGTCACGTCCATGCGCCTCAAGCGCAGAAAACATGATTCAGGTGCGCACTGGCAGTGCTGAAAGGCAACAAATGCGCCTTAGGCGCAGAAAACGCGCTTCAGGCGCACAACATTTATTGTTTGAGTTATACTACCTTTGTCTCCTTTCTCGAGTCAGAACTTGGTTCTGGTGTCTTCATGAAAGTTGTAGCTATAGATCTTAGATTTCGATTGCACTTGGTTTAACTTGAATTAGACATCTACAACTCCAGATATGGCTGAAATACTCCACATAGGTCATGTTGATTTCTCACCAAAATTTAACACTGCACTAAAACAAAGTAACAACACAAAACTCCAAAAAAATCTCTACGTAACCAAGAAAATTAAAACATAAAAATTTCATTAAATCGAAGAAATAAAATTAACAAAATATATCAAATAAATTCTTAAATTAACTAATGAATAAAAGATAAATAAGACAAAAAACAATAAAAATTATGCATATGATGAAGAGTCATCACATACAATAATAATACAAGACAAATTCATGACTCTTTTGACTCATTATTCTTTAGAGATAGGCTCGTGACTTGGGGAAGAATTCTGATCAGACAAGTATTCTTCTGAAAGGTAGCTCGGGGAATAATGTGACTCATATTGCCAAATGTCTTCTAGCATTTCTCTCAAAGTTTCTTCATTAGGATTTTCTGAAGTGTCATCATCCATTGAATTTTCTTCAAAATTCATTGTTGCAAATTGTTGTTCAATTTTTATTTCAGAATTTTGTTCCAGTTGAGTAGTGCTTTCTCCAATTTCTTGTACTCCCACTATCTGCCATTGAGATTTTTTAAGAACTTTATGACCTACACATGAAAATCCTTGTGAACTAATCGGCTTCCACTGGGATAGAAGCTTTCCATGACTTATGCAGGTTATATCAACCTGGGTTGTTTCTTGATTATGGAGATTAATAAAATTGAGATAATCCATTAATTGTTTCATAACTTTTAGACTTGCAGGATTATCGTCAATGGTTTTCCTCAACAATGCTTTACTCAATTAATTTCTTCTATCAAGACTGCACCCCAATAATGATAAATGGCATCATTTTGTAGTAATCCTTTTCAATCTCCATGAATTTTCAGGGTAGGCGGAGTTTGTGCAACCCTTTTCAAGGTTTCAATATGCCTATTTTCCCATGGTGGATGTTTTTTCTTAAGTAATTGTTACAATGGACTTGTGTATTTTGCAAGCTTTGGGATGAAATTGCTCATAAGTTGATTATACCAAGAAATTACTGGATTTTTTTAATGGTGAGATTTTCATCAGGAAAATTTAACAATTCTTGAGCAATGTGAGGTTGAGGTTGATATTTTCCTTGAGAGAGCATCATTCCATGATCTTGGGATATTTGGGAAAATTGGCCCAATAACTATTTATGAGCCTTTTCATTTTCTAAAAATAATAACACATTATCGATGTAGATGAGGCTTGGATCATTAAATCCATACAACACATAAAATTTCTAAGACATTCTCTAAAAATGTTTTTCCAGGTCTTATACCTTAAGTGAACAACATCTCATTTCAAAGAATTCCTACCTATTTGTTCTGTCAAATATCTCCATGTAGAACTTCAAGAACTGCGACAACATTTTCTAGTTTGTGCAACTCATCTTGCTTAAACTTACCTAGATTATGGTACCATTCTTTCAAGGTTCTTGTCATTTTGCAGCAAAATTCTTCAATGACTTTGTAGGAATCTAAACCATGTTTCATAAGGTGGGTGTCAGGCTGTGCTCCAAACCACAGCCAATAAAGAGATCAAATCCATGAGCTAAGGCCAAATTCACCAAACACCTTTGGAAGCTCTTGAAGATTTATGTAGATTGCACCAACATTTCTCAAAAGTGGTCGAACAGAAATCTAAGTTCAAAAAACCATGTAAAAAGCCTTATTTGCAAATCAAGTGCAAAAAGGACAAATGCCATTGCTCAACCAAGAAGAAGAACCATCAGTCTACTTACTTAAAGCATCTTCGGTCCTCCAAAAAGAAAAGAAAAAACTTGAAGTTTTTCAAGAAGAAACCATTTAGGGGAAAAAACAAAGGACAAAGATGTTTCGTTTGTGGTAAAAAGGGGCATTTTTACAAAAATTTCCCAAAAAAAATAGGCAAAGCCTCAAAGTGGATCAACTCTCTACAACCTTTAGAAGGAGTTCTAGAATCCCTATACTCAGATCAAAGTTATGCTGATAAAGAGACAATATTTTCTCTTCAAAGCTCCTCCTTTGAAGAAAACTCACCGGTTGAATCAAAAAAGGAAGACGAATGCATTCCTGTTTACTCTCTCAAAGAAGTAGGGAGCACATTGCCTACTCTTCCTCTTCCTTGTGTTGAAATCAATGTCCTCGCCTCAAAGTTTTCTCATCCCAAGAAAGTTATAACCTATATGGATATCGGTGCTCAAATAACCATGATGAACCCAAGCATCCTCCCCATAGAAGGATGGGTGAAACATGTCGCATATTTTGTGGCAGCAGATGGATAAACTTTCAGAAAAAATTTGATGACAAAGGGGAAAATTGAAATCAGATTCTTCCCCAATTGCATAGTATGGACAAAGGTTATTGGTAGTAACCTCCCAAATAAAGATGTTGTTGTGGGTATGAAAGTTTATTCAGCAGCAAATAGGCTTCAAATATGAAGTTCCCGCTAAATCTGAAGAAATTAAGTCCAAATTGCTTAAACTTTGTGCAGACAGTCATAAAGAATTCTCTCATCCAAAACCTTTATGGACAAACAAAGTCTTTTTTGTCCAACTTCCTTTAAAGCTCAATGACGATATCAATCCAACTAAAGTTACTCATCCAAGAATTAGTCCTTCAGATTTAGCATTGGTACGGGATAAATGCAACCAATTACTCAAACAAGGTTTGATAGAACCCACAAAATCCGAATGGGCTTGCCAGATATTTTATGTTGAAAAGAGATCTAAAAAAATAAGAGGGAAAAAGAGGTTAGTAATTGATTATAAACCTCTTAATCATTTTTTGAGAGATGAAAAATTTCCCATTCGGAAAACCTCTTCATTAAACATCTTCCTCAAAGATGCTAAGATATATTCCAAGTTTGATATGAAGTTAGGATTTTGGCAATTAGGTGTTGATCCCATGGACCGTTACAAAACAGTGTTTTGCATTGATGTGCTGTTATTTTCAAAAGATGAAAAGGCTCATAAACAGTTATTGGGCCCATTCTCCCAAATAGCTCAAGATCATGGAGTGATGCTCTCTGAAAAGAATAGTCAGTTAGCCCAAACAGAGGTCGATTTTTTACGAATACATTTCTCTCAAGGGAAATATCAAGCACAACCTCACATTGCTCAAGAATTGTTAAATTTTCTTGATGAAAATCTCACCATTAAACAAATCCAACAATTTCATGGTATAATCAATTATATCAGGAATTATATCCCAAAGCTTGCAAAATACACAAGTCCACTGTCACAATTACTCAAGAAAAATCCTTCACCATGGGAAACGAAGCATACTGAAGTCGTCAAAGCCCTGAAAAAGGTTGCACAAACCCCACTTGCTCTAAAAAGTCATGGAGATGGAAAAAGAATACTACAAATGGATGGCAGCGATCATTATTAGGGTGTAGTTCTTATAGCAGAAATTAAAAGAGTAAAGCATTATTGTGGTCATGCTAGTGGTCAATTCAAAGAAGCTGGGAAACATTACCACACCACTTACAACGAAGCACTTGCAGTCAAATTAGGTATCCAGAAATTTAATTTTCACTTGAAGGGTTATTAGTTTGAGGTTCAAATGGATAATTCTTCTTTTCCTAGGATCCTTGAGTTTAAAAATAAAATGTCTCCGGATTCCCAAACTCTTAGGCTCAAAGATTGGTTTTCAAGATATGATTTTATAGTAAAATATATTAAAGGAAATCAAAATATGATTCCTGATTTACTTTCCAGACCTATGAAACCTATCCAGATCATCACTAAAACACATACCTTTCCATTGATTCTCATGATCAAACCACTACCAGCCCTTGGCTCTACCATCAACGATTTTCCTCCCTGAATATACTCATCTTTCTCACCATCCTGACTCAAAGAATATGCCATAAATAATCTTTTCTATTTTATGGCGAAGATTGTAAAAAAGAGAAGAAAGTTTCCAGGCCACTCCCATTTTCTTCTAGACACACCCTTCTGTCTACCATTCATGATAGACCCAAATTTTAACTTTACTGAAAATCATTTATGGTTGGTGTATTTGGTGTGCAACTTGTTTGTATGTTAAGCCTATCTATGTCCCAATTGAAGCAATGTATAAACACCTGACCAAAGAATCACAACTCCCTGATTTGGACTCCACATAGATGGTACACTTTATTAAATGGTGGAGAAAACAATTAGAACCGGTCTTGGATGAGGTCAAAGGATACCCAATCCAGTCTCAAGATGCAACTTTCAAAAATAATAGGCTCTAATACCACACTGTCCGACAGCCTTCTATATCATGAGAATAGTCTTAATTGAATCATCAAACATAGATAACAAACAACTATTCTAAGGCTTACAAATCTCAAGGCACAAACTATCAATTAAAATTAAAATCTTATGATAGAAAGGACCGTTGCAAGGATCAATAGTAAGATGTTTTCTAATACACAAAATCCTCATATTTTAGGCGAGTGTAGAACTTACTTGCATCTCAGAAAGAAGAGACATTTTAGAAGAACATGGTTATACTTAAGCACACTTATAGTTTTATTTCAATTGCCTCTTGGTTCATATGTTACAATACGTCTCCTTTTATAGCCAAGGAATTACACAAAAGGACAAAATAAAAACTATTTATGATCGTGTCATTATAAGCATTATTAGAATGCTTTACCATTATGGAAGACATAATCATGAAACCTTTTGACTATTAGCATTCTATCGCACAAGCAAACAAAAGTACAACTATTCATACAATAATTATACAAGACATATTCATGACTCTTTTGACTCATTATTCTTTTGAGATAGGCTCGTGACTTGGGGACGAATTCTGAATAAACAAGTATTCTTCTGAAAGGTAGCTAGGGGAATAATGTGACTCATACTTCCAAATATCTTCTAGCAATTCTCTTAAAGTTTCTTCATTAGGGTATTCTAAAATGTCATGATCCATTGAATATTCTGAGTTTAGTCCTAGAATCTATAAAATATGGCCTACGTAAGATGAAAACTGTCTTAAGTTTTTTTATAGCATCTTGTGTTAATCTTCTTCCTTTGAGCTCATCTAAGACCAGTTATAATTGTTTTCTCCACCATTTCAGTGGAGAGTACAATCCAAGTGTAGTCTAAATTAGGGAGTTTGTACATTGCTTCAATTGGGACATAGATAGGCATAACATACAAACTAGTTGCACACCAAATATACCATAATGATTTTCCGTAAACTTAAAATTTGGGTCTATCATGAATGGTAAATAGAAGGGTGTGTTTGGAAGAAAAAAGGAGTGGTCTGGAAATTTCTTCTCTTTTTTATAATCTTCACCATAAAATAGAAAAGATTATTTCTAGCGTAATCTTTGAGTTAGGATGGTGTGAAAGACGAGTCTATTTCAGGAGGAAAAATCCTTGATGGTCTACCATGGGATGGTAGTAGTGAGATCATGAGAATCAATGGAAAGGTATGTGTTTTACTGATGATTTGGATAGGTTTCATAGGTCTGGAATGTAAATCAGGAATCAAAATTTGATTTCCTTTGATATATTTTATTGTAAAATCATTTCTTGAAAACCAATCATTGAGCCTAAGAGTTTGGCGATCCGGGGGCATTTTATTTTCAAACTCGAGGATCCTAGGAAAAGAAGAACTATCCATTTTAACTTCAAACTGATAACCCCTCAAGTGGAAATCAAATTTTTGGATACCTAATTTGATTGCAAGTGCTTCCTTGTAAGTGGTGTGGCAATGTTTCTCAACTTCTTTGAATTGTCCACTAGCATAACCACAATAATGCTTTACTCCATTAATTTCTTCTATCAGGACTGCACCCTCATAATGATCACTGACATCAGTTTGTAGTATTCTTTTTCCGTATCCAGGAGTTTTCAGGGCAAATGGAGTTTGTGCAACCTTTTTTAGGGATTTGAAGGCTTCAATATGCTTCGTTTCCCATCGTGGAGGATTTTTCTTGAGTAATTGCAACAGTGGACTTGTGTATTTTGCAAGCTTTGGGATGAAATTCCTGATATAATTGATTATATCAAAAAAATTGCTGGATTTGTTTAATGTTTAGATTTTCATCAGGAAAATTTAACAATTCTTGAGAAATGTGAGGTTAAGGTTGATATTTCCTTTGAGAGAAATGCATTCCCAAAAAATCGATCTTTGTTTGGGCTAACTAGCTCTTCTTTTCAGAGAGCATCATTCCATGATCTTAGGCTATTTGGGAAAATTGGTCGAATAATTGTTTATGAGCCTTTTCATATTTTGAAAATAACAATACATCATCGATATGAGCATCGTTGAAATTTTGAGGGAGCCACTTTAAGCCCGAATTGTAATCTTGTCCATTGGTATAGGGCATTAGGAATGCATAATGCCGTTTTCTAACGGTCCTTAGGATCAACTACTAATTGCCAAAATCCTAACTTTATATCAAACTTGGAATAGATATGAGCATCTTTGAGGAAGATGTTTAATGAAGAGGTTTTCGGAATGGGTAATTTGTCGTCACTCAAAAAATGATTAAGAGGTTTATAATCAATTACTAACCTCTTTTTCCCTCTTATTTTTTCAGATCTCTTTTCGACATAAAATGCTTGGCAATCCCATTCAGATTTTGTGTGTTCTATTAGACCTTGTTTGAGTAATTGGTTGCATTCTTCCTGGGCCAAAGCTAAATCTGATGGACTCATTCTTGGATGAGTAGCTTTGGTTGGATTAATATCCTTATTGAGCTTGAAAGGAAGTTGGACAAAAAAGTCTTTGTTTGTCCATAAAGGTTTTGGATGAGAGAATTCTTCATGACTGTCTGCACAAAGTGTAAACAATTTGGACTTAATTTCTTCTTATTCAGCGGGAACTTCATAAAGGGAATACAACTTTAATATTCATGTATAGGGTTTAAATTCTCGTTTAAATTTGATTCCTGTTGGGAGAATTTGAAGCCTATTTGCTGTTCATTTAACATCCATACCCACAAAAATATCTTTATTTGGGAAGCTACTACCAATGACCTTTGTCCAAACTATGCATTCGGGAAAAAATTTGATTCCAATTTTCCCCTTTGTCATCAAATCTGTTCTAAAAGTTTGTCCATCTGCTGCCACAAAATATGTGACATGTTTCACCCATACTTCTATAGGGAGGATGCTTAGGTTCATCAAGGTTATTTGAGCACCAGTATCTATTTAGGCTATAACTTTCTTGGAATGAGAAAAATCTGAGGCGAGGAAATGGATTTCAACACAAGGAAGAGGAGGAGTAGGCAAGGTGCTCCCAACTTCTTTGAGAGAGTAAACAGGAATGCATTAGTCTTCCTCTTTTGACTCAACCGGTAAGTTTTCTTCAGAAGAGGAGCTTTGAAGAGAAAATATTGTCTCTTCATCAACAGAACTATGTTCTAAGGATTCTAGATCTCCTTCTAAAGGTTGAATAGAGTTGATCAACTTTGAGGCTTTGCCTGTTTTGTTTGGGAATGTTTTTGAAAAATGCCCCTTTTTACCACAAACGAAGCATCTTTTTACCACAAACGAATCTACATAACTTTTCGAGAGCTTCCAAAGTTGTATGGTGAATTTGGCCTAAGCTCATCATAACTTTATTAGATGTGCCTATTAATCGGTGTATCTATGGTTTAAGTTCTTGTGCTAAAGAGGAGACATAAGTATGTTTGAGGCTTGGATCATTAAATCCATTCAACACATACAATTTCTGAGACATTCTCTGAAAATGTTTTTCAGGTCCTTTACCTTAAGTGCAGATCATCTCATTTCAAAGAATTCCTGCCTTTTTTTTTTTGTCAAATATCTTCAGGTTAACTATGAATTCTCCATGTAGAACTCCAAGAATTGCGGCAACATTTTCTAGTCTGTCCAACTCTTCTTGCTTAAACGTACCCAGGTTATGGTACCATTCTTTCAAGGTTCCTATCATTCTTCAGCAAAATTCTTTAATGACTTTGTAGGAATCTAAACCAAGTTTCATAAGGTGGGTGTCAAGCCATGCTCCAAATTCTAAGAGTTTGGAGACATAGAAGGAGGTATATCATCCATAGTAAACCAAGGACCACTGTTTATCTTTGATTTTCTGGTGGCATGTTCATCTTCAAACGATTCTTCATAGAAGAAGTCTTCATTTTTAATTTTTACCCTCAAACATACTTATGTCTCCTCTTTAGCACAAGAACTTAAACCAGAGATACACCGATTAATAGCCACTGCTAATAAAGTTATGATGAGCATAGGCCAAATTCACCATACAACTTTGGAAGTTCTCGAAAAGTTATGTAGATTGCACCAGCATTTCTCAGAATTGGTCTAACATAAATCTAAGTTTAGAAAAGCATGTCAAAAGCCTTATTTAGAAATCAAGTCCAAAAAGGACAAATGCTATTGCTCAACCAAGAAGAAGAACCATCAGTCTACTTACTTAAAGCATCTTCGGTCCTCCTAAAAGAAAAGAAAAAACATGATGTTTTTCAAGAAGAAACCATTCAGGGGAAAAAAAAAAGGACAAAGA
The DNA here is from genome assembly GCA_037974835.1 of Cicer judaicum. NCBI lineage: Eukaryota > Viridiplantae > Streptophyta > Magnoliopsida > Fabales > Fabaceae > Cicer > Cicer judaicum. The sequence goes on along the minus strand of JBBPBS010000207.1, from coordinate 9,888,282 downwards.
TGCTTCGTTTGTGGTAAAAAGGGGCATTTTTGAAAAAAATTCCCAAAAAAAATAGGCAAAGCCTCAAAGTTGATCAACTCTATTCAACCTTTAGAAGGAGATCTAGAATCCTTAGAACATAGTTCTGTTGATGAAGAGACAATATTTTCTATTCAAAGCTTCTCTTTTGAAGAAAACTTACCAATTGAGTCAAAAGAGGAAGACTAATGCGTTCCTGTTTACTCTCTCAAAGAAGTAGGGAGCACCTTGCCTACTCCTCCTCTTCCTTGTGTTGAAATACATGTCCTCGCCTCAGAGTTTTCTCATCCCAAGAATGTTATAGCCTATATAGATACTGGTGCTCAAATAACCATGATGAACCCAAGCATCCTCCATATAGAAGTATGGGTGAAACATGTCACATATTTTGTTGCAGGAGATGGACAAACTTTTAGAACAAATTTGATGACAAAGGGGAAAATGGGAATCAAATTTTTCCCCGAATGCATAGTTTGGACAAAGGTCAGTGGTAGTAGCTTCCCAAATAAAGATATTTCTGTGGGTATGGATGTTAATTCAGCAGCAAATAGGCTTCAAATTCTCCCAACAGGAATCAAATTTAAACGAGAATTTAAACCCTATACATGAATATTAAAGTTGTATTTCCTTTATGAAGTTCCCGTTGAATAAGATGAAATTAACTCCAAATTGTTTAAACTTTGTGCAGACAGTCATGAAGAATTCTCTCATCCAAAACCATTATGGACAAACAAAAACTTTTTTGTCCAACTTCCTTTCAAGCTCAATAAGGATATTAATCCAACCAAAGCTACTCATCCAGGAATGAGTCCATCAGATTTAGCTTTGGCCTGGGAAGAATGCAACCAATTACTCAAACAAGGTATAATAGAACCCACAAAATCCAAATAAGCTTGCCAAGCATTTTATGTCGAAAAGAGATCTGAAAAAATAAGAGGGAAAAAGAGGTTAGTAATTGATTGAGTGACGACAAATTACCCATTCCGAAAACCTCTTCATTAAACATCTTCCTCAATGATGCTCATATCTATTCCAAGTTTGATATAAAGTCAGGATTTTGGCAATAAGTTTTTGTTCCTAAGAACTGTTACAAAACGGCTTTATGCATTCCTAATGCCCTATACCAATGGACAATATTACCATTCGGGCTTAAAGTGGCTTAAAGTGTCTTGTCAATATAGATTGATTCTCCTTTAGCAGTGACAACATGAATAAGACACCAATCTTCTTTGAGTATTGGTTGTATCATCATGGTTTGAAAAATAGGAGGGGCTGAACTTGATCCATCTTCTGGTTTTTGAAAATTATTTTGACCAATGTATCTCTTGAAGGTGGCTTCTTGGGATTCTATTGGTCTTCTGTCTTAGTCGAATTTTTCATAATTCATTATCCATTCCAGGGGAATTAGTTGGGCTAATTCATCTCTTGTGATTCTCTTTGGGATTTGGACAATGGAGGGTACGTCTTCTTCTCTATTGGTGACGACAAAGAGTGGCAAAGCTATGGAGTGATTTTGGAGACGATAGATTATTAGATGATGAAGAGTTGCAAACAAAGCTTCTGGGACTTGATCAAATCTAGTGATTTGGACTTGGACTTTCAACCTTGTAGAAAGAGTACTATTATTGCGACTTACATTATAATTTGCTAAGATTGTGAGGACAACACATCCAGCATGGAGTGATGTTAAAACAATCCCTATTATAGCATTTTTATAATGGAGGTAACTCGAATCTAAAAAGGCTATTTTACAAAAAATAAACTGATTTTTCCTTTCTGAAGGGAGAGGATTAGCCTAACGGCTCCAAAATGTAAAGTTGTGTATCCTTCAGATTTCCAGTGGTTTATGTGACTTTGAGGAATTTCTAAATCAGCATATTGTTCTTGGTTTGTTACTCTCATATTACATTGGTCTAGTCGAGATGACTAGACATATTCTTTCATATGAGAGAGATTTGTAGAGATTATATTTCTGATGGATCGGGTGATTGATCTTTGTCTTTTGAAGATATTATAAGGACTTAAAAGGGGAGGTATAGTTACAGTTATTTGAGCATCTTTTGGAACGTAAGAATACTCAACAAGGTTTTCTATTTTATGGGAAATAGTCTTTTTACAATTTTTGGAAGAGATGGTGTAGAAGTTAGAGTAATAAGTTCATGTGTTAAGTCTGTTGTTTCCATAATTTGGTGGTTTATTCCTTACTCACCCTTTCAATTATATTCATACCATATGCACCTCTTCTTCTAATACTGGCTCTAATACCCCGCTGGTCGGGAGCCTTCCATATCATGAGATATAGTCTTAATTGAATCATCAAACCGAGATAAGAAACAACCATCCCAAGGCTTACAAATCTCAAGGCATAGACTATCAATTAAGACTAAAATCTTATGATAGAAAGGACCGTAGCAAGGATCAATAGTCAGATGTTTTCTGATACACAAAATCCTCATCTCTGAGGCAAGTGTAGAGCATACTTGCATCTCTTACAGGGAACTTGTGATATGATCATAATAGCTAGAGCTTTCAAAAAGAAAAGAAAACTTAGAAGAACATGTTTTTACTTAAGAACACTTATGGTTTTATTTCAATTACCTCTGAGTTCATATGTTACAATACACTACTTTTATAGACAAGGAGTTACATAAGAGACAAAATACAAACTATTCATGATCATGCCATGATAAGCATTATTAGAATGCTTTACCATATGGAAGACATAATCATGATAACTTTTGACTATTATCCCATATAGACATAATCATGACACCTTTTGACTATTGTGTCACATTATTAACATTATTTTGCATAAGCACACGAAATTACAATAATTATGCAACACATATTCATGACTCTTTTGACTCATTATCCTTTAGATAGGCTCGTGACTTGGGGACGTATTCTGATATGACAAGTATTCTTTGGGAAGGTAACTAGGGGAATAATGTGGCTCATACTGCCAGATGTCTTCAACATTTCTCTCAAAGTTTCTTCATTAAGATTCTCTGAAGTGTCAACATCCATTGAATTTTCTTCAAAATTCATTGCTGCAAATAGTTGTTTAATTTTTATTTCAGAGTCTTGTTCTAGTCGAGTATAGCTTTCTCCAATTTCTTGAATTCCCACTACCTGTCATTGGGATTTTTTTAAGATCTTTATAACTGACACATGAAGATTATTATGGACTAACAGGCTACCATTGGGATGAAAGATTTCCATGACTTATGTAGGTTGTGTTTTAGACTTGGAGGATAATCATCAATGGTTTCCCATATATCAACATAATTTGCGTTAATGAAGAGTTTAGTCCTAGAATCTATATGATATGGTCAATGTAGGATGAAAACCGTCTTAAGTTTGCTTATGGCATCTTGTGCCATTCTTCTTCCTTTGACCTCATCTAATACTAATTCTAATTGTTTTCTCCACCAATATAGTTGAGAGTACCATCCAAGTGTAGTCAATATCAAGGAGTAATGATTCTTTGGATCTGTCAGATGTTTGTACATTGTTTCAGTCGGAACATAGACTAGCATAACATACAAACTAGTTGCACACTAGATATACCACAAATGATTTTTGGTAAACTTAAATTTTGGGTCTATCTTGAATGGTAAATAGAAGGGTGTATCTAGAAGAAAAGAGGAGTGGTCTAGAAACTTCCTTGTCTCTTTCATAATCTTCGCCATAAAATAAAAAAGATTATTCCCAGCGTATTCTTTGAGTCAGGATGGTGAGAGAGACGAGTCTATTCCGGGAGGAAAGTCCTTGATGGTAGAGCCATGGGCTGGTAGTAATTTTATCATGATAATCAACGCAAAAGGTGTGTTTCTTAGTGATTATCTGGATAGGTTTCATAGGTCTGAAAAGTAAATCAGGAATTAAATTTTGATTTCCTTTGATATGTTTTACCGTAAAATCATATCTTGAAAACCAATATTTGAGCCTAAGAGTTTGCGGATCTGAAGGCATTTTATTTTTAAACTCGAGGATCCTAGAAAAAAGAAGAATTATCCATGTGGACTTCAAACTGATAACTCCTCAGATGGAAATCAAATTTTTGAATTCCTAATTTAATTGCAAGTGCTTCCTTACAAGTGTTGTGGTAATGCTTCTCAGCTTCTTTGAACTGACCCACTAGCATGACCACAATAATTTTTTATCTCATTAATTTCTTCTATCAGGACTGCACCCTAGTAATGATCATTGGCATCAGTTTGTAGAATTCTTTTTCAATTTCCAAGGATTTTCAATGCAGGTGGAGTTTGTGCAACCTTTTTCAAGGCTTTGACGGCCTTAGTATGCTTTGTATCCCATGGTGCAGGATTTTTCTTGAATAGTTGTGACAGTGGACTTGTATATTTTGCAAGCTTTGGTATGAAATTTCTGATATAATTGATTATACCAACAAATTGTTGGATTTGTTTAATAATGAGATTTTCATCTGGAAACTTTAACAATTCTTGACCAATGTGAGGTTGGGGTTAATGTTTTCCTTGAGAGAAATGCATTCCCAAAAAATCAATTTTCGTCTGGGCTAACTGGCTCTTCTTTTCAGATAGCATCATTCCATGATCTTGGGCTATTTCGGAAAATTGGCCCAATAATTTTTTCTGAGCTTTTTCATCTTTTGAAAGTAACAACACAACATCAATATAGATGATAATACTATCGAGAATGGGCTAAAAAATTCTAGTCATGGCCTTTTGAAATAGTGAGGGAGCTACCTTAAGCCCAAATGGCAATATTGTCCATTGGTATTGGGCATTAGGAATGCATAACGTCATTTTGTAACGGTCCTTAGGATCAACACCCAATTGCAAAAACCCTGACTTCATATCGATCTTGGAATAGATCTGAGCATCTTTGAGGAAGATGTTTAATGAAAAGGTTTTCGAAATGGGAAATTTTTCATCTTTCAGAAAATGTATACAAGGTTTATAATAAATTACCATCCTCTCTTTTCCTCTTATTTTTTCAGATCTCTTTTCCACATAAAATGCTTGGCAAGCCCATTCAGATTTTGTGGGTTCTATCAGTCCATGTTTGAAAAACCGATTGCATTCTTCCCTGGCCAAAGCTAAATCTGACGGGTTCATTCCTAGATGAGTAACTTTGGTTGGATTGATATCCTCATTGAGCTTGAAGAGAAGTTGGACAAAAAAGTCTTTGTTTTTCCATAAAGGTTTTCGATGAGAGAATTTTCCATGAGTGTCGGCACAAAGTTTGAGTCATTTGGACTTGATTTTCTCATATGCAGCAGGAACTTCAGAATGGAAATACAACTTTAATATTCTAGAATAAGGTTTAAATTCTCGCTTAAATTTGATTCCTAGAGGGAGAATTTGAAGCCTATTTGATGCTGAGTAAACGTCTATTCCCACAACAATATATTTATTTGGGAGGCTACTACCAATGACCTTCGTCCAAACTATGCATTCGAGGAAGAATCTGATTCCTATTTTTTCTTTTGTCGTCAAATCTGTTCCGAAAGTTTTCCCATCTGCTGCTACAAAGTATGCAGCATGTTTTACCCATGCTTCCGTAGGGAGGATGATTGGGTTCATCATAGTTATTTGTGCACCAGTATCCATATAAGCATAAACTTTCTTGGGATGAGAAAACTTTGAGGCGAAGACTTAATTTTCAACACAAGGGAGAGGAGGAGTAGGTAAAGTGCTTCCTACTTCCTTGAATGAGTAAATAGGAAAACATCTATCATTTCCTAATTTAGCAAATGATGCTTCATCTGAAGAAGAGTTATCTGAGGAGGAGTTTTGAAGAGCCAAAATTGTTTCTTCATCAGTAGAGCTTTGTTAAGAAACAAAGGATTCTAGATCTCCTTCTAGAGATTGAAGGGAGTAGATCAACTTAGCGGCTTTGTTGGTTTTATTAGGACATCTTTTAGAAAAATGTCATTTTTCTCCACAAACAAAACATCTTTGATGTTCCTTTTTCCCTCTAAATTTCTTCGTTTTAAACAACTTCGAATCTTTCCTTTTCCTTTCCTTCTTAAAGATTCTAGAAGGTTTGGTGTATGTTCACCGATGATATTTTTTTCCTGTTGAACAGCTGCATTTGTTATCCTTGCACTTGATTTCCAGATAGAGCTTTTTGCATGCCTTGGTGAATTTGGATTTTTATTGTACAATTTCTAAGAAATGTTGGTGCAATCTATACAGCTTTTCAAATGCTTCTAATGTTATTTGATGTATTTGACTGAAACTCAAGGCTTTAATATCCTTTTGAGTTGTTGTTATCTTCTTATGGATTTCTGGCTGGAGTTCTTGAGGTAGTGAAGAGATATATGTATTTTTTAGACTATGATCATTAAATCCATTGAGGACATAATACCTCTGGGTCATTCTTTGATAATTTCTTTCAAGATCTTTGAATTTAAGGGAATAGTATCTCATCTCAAAGAACTCTTGACTTCTTTTTCCATCAAATATCTCCATATCACCAATGAATTCATTGTGAAGAATTCCAACACAGCAGTAGTATTTACTAATATATGTAATTCGTCTTGTTTGAATACCAAGATTATGGTACCATTCCTTCAACGTACATGTCATTCTATTACAAAATTCTTCAATGACCTTATAAGTGTTTGCACCTGTTTTCATCATTTGAGTGTCAAGCTAGGTGTCAAATTCAAGGAGTCACTTTCTCGAAAGATTGGATTGTATATCATCATGCGTGAACCATGGTCCATTATTTATTTTTGTTTTTTCAGAGACGGGATTTTCTTCAAGTGATTCTTCATAAATGGAAATTTTGGAAAGTTTGGAAATGTTTACATAATTCTTTTCAGATTCTGATTCTTGTTCTGATGCAGATGAAAAGGATTCAGATCTTTCATCAGTTGATGCATCTTTGGAAGAATCATTTTCCTCAAAGGAAGAGAAATCTTCCGGAAGAGAATTATTTTCTTATGGGAATGCTTGGTTTTCAGAGATTGTCATGGCTTGGAAACTTTTATCTAGAATTTCTTCTTTTTGGATTTTTGGATGAGGTGTTTCAGGGACATCTTGGGAATCCGAGGATGATACACTTAAGCAAGTATTTTTGTCTTTGGACTTGGAGGTCGAGGTTTTCATAGTTCTAGTAGATTTTGGTCTATAGGTTGAGGGTATGTATTTGGCGTAATCTGGTGGTGATGAACAATAAGTAGGGTATAGAGGAGAAAAATTTTCTGGTCGTATGAAACGAGAAGGAAAGTTAGGAGGATTAAAGAAAGGATCTTCAACGGGTTTTAGTTTTTCTTCTTTGGAAGCTCTCAAGAAATCATCAATCTCTTTTAGTTGCCTTTGTAGCCTCCTGATTTCTCTTTCCTTTTGGTCAAAATCTAAGCCAAAAGTTCTTTCCTCCAACATCCTTCTTAAGTCATGATCCAATTGAGAGACTTGAGCTTTCAGGGTTTTGTAATGATCCAATTGAGAGACTTGAGATTGTCATCTGTTTCTTCTATTTTTTCTGTGATTTTATTCACGTTTTTGTTTAGATTCTAAAGAGTGTTATTTTGAGCAACCGTGTTTTTTAATTGCCAATTTAGAACTTCTTCCGCTTGGGTTAAAGGTTTGAGTTTTCCATCATGTTGGACTTCATTGGGTTGTATGAAAGGTTTGGATGACATGTTAGTGATTAGGTCCACTTTCCTTTCAATAGTAGGGAATTGTTGGTCATATTCTGATGTATAAGTTGAGTGCATGAAATAAGGGAATGGTTTGATATTTTTTGGAGGGTCTAAAGGTTTACAATAGTCTAAAGGTGACCAAGAAACAAGAATAGGATCATTTGGTGGCAAAAGCTTTTCCTTTTTGAGGATTTTAAGTGCTTCTATGTAGATAGGAAGAGGTTTCTTTCTATCAAAGATTCTTATCCATGGACCATTGTCAGGATCTGGTTTTCTACTTGGTGGAGGAGATGGTCTGCACGTCCCTTTTCTTTTAGGGAGGATGATATCTCTGTCAATATCGTTATCATGCATCCAACATTTGCATCCTAGATCACACTTATTGGGATCTACTTCCCAAATAAAATGGCCATTTATCTTGTCAGTATAGATCGATTATCTTTAGTAGTGACAACATAAATAGGACACCAATCTTCTTTGAGTATTGGTTGTATCATCATGGTCTGAAAAATAGGAGAGGCCGAACTTGATCCTTCATCAGGTTTTTTGAAAATTGTTTTGACTGTCTTGTCAATGCTCCTGAAAGTGGTTTCTTGGGATTGTATTGGTCTTCTATCCTAATTGAATTTTTCATAGTTCGTTAGCCATTCTAGGGGAATTAGTTGAGCTAATTCCTCTTTTGTGATTCTCCTTGGGATTTGGACAATTGAGGTTATGTTTTCTTCTCTATTGGTGATGACCAAGAGTGAGTCAAAAGAACATTCAGAGAGAAATTTCAAAATCAACATATTGTTCTTGGTTTGTTGCTCGCAGATTACATTGGTCTAGTCGAGGGGATTGAACACATTCTTTGTAGAGATTAGATTTCTGAAGGATCGAGTATTGATCTTTGTCTTTTGAAGATATTATAAGGACTTAAAAGGGGAGGTATAGTTTCAGTTATTTGAGCATTAACGTAAGAATACTTAACAAGGTTTTCTATTTTATGGGAAATAATCTCTTTACAATTTTTGGGAAGAAATACTGAATAAGTGAGAGTAATAGGTTGATGTGTCGAGTCTGTTGTTTCCATGATTTGGTGGTTTCTTCCTTACTCGCTCTCTCTATTATATTCATACCATATGCACCCAATCTGCTAATACTAGCTCCAATACCACGTAAGAACACTTCCTTACTCAAGTCTAAAAGTTATGAGAGAATTAATGGATTATCTCAATTTTATTAATCTCCATAATCAAGAAAACACTCATGCTGATACAACCTGGATAATTCATGGAAATCTTCCATCCTAACGGTAGCCAGTTAGTCCACAAGAATCTTCATGTGTCGATCATAAAGTTCTTAATAAATCCCAATGGCAGGTAGTGGGAATTCAAGAAATTGGAGAAAGCTCTACTCGACCAGAATAAGACTCTGAAATAAAAATTGAACAACAATTTGCAGCAAATTTTGAAGAAAATTCAATGGATGTTGACACTTCAGAAAATCTGAATGAAGAAACTTTGAGATAAATGCTAGAAAACATCTGGCAGTATGAGCCCCCTTATTCCCCTAGTTAACTTTCCGAAGTATACTTGTCTGATCAGAATATGTCCCCAAGTCACGAGCCTATATCTAAAGGATAATGAGTCAAAAGAGTCATGAATATGTGTTGCATAATTATTGTAATTTCATGTGCTTATGTAAAATAATGTTAATAATGTGACGCAATAGTCAAAAGGTGTCATGATTATGTCTATATGGCATAATAGTCAAATGGTGTCATGATTATGTCTTCCATAATGATTAAGCATTCTAATAATGCTTATCACGGCATGATCATGAATAGTTTGTATTTTGTCTCTTATGTAACTCCTTGGCTATAAAAGGAGGTTTATTGTATCATATGAACTCAGAGGCAATTGAAATAAAACCATAAGAAAAAACACCTTCTCCAAAAATCCATAAAGAAGAAAGTCTAGATAAAAGTTTCCAAGCCATGACAATCACCGAATACCAAGCATTCCCACAAGAAAATAATTCTCTTCTGGAAGATTTCTCTTCCTTTGAGGAAAATGATTCTTCCAAAGAAGCAACAACTGATGAAAGATCTGAATCCTTTTCCTCGACATCATAACAAGAATCAGAATCTAAAAAGAATTATGTCAACATTTCCAAACTTTTCATGGTGAATGTAAAAGAAGAAGGATCCATTTATGAAGAATCGCTTGAACCGTCTCTGAAAAAAAAAAATAATAATCGACCATGGCTGACACTTGATGATATACCACCCAGTCTTTGCAGAAAGAGACTCCTTGAATTTGGCGCCTAGCTTGACACTCAAATGATGAAAATAGGTGCAGACACTTATAAGATCATTGAAGAATTTTGTTGTAGAATGACAAGCACGTTGAAGGAATGGTACCAAAATCTTGGTACATTTAAACAAGACGAATTACATAGATTAGTAAATATTGTTGTTGTCCTTTGAATTCTTCACAACAAATTCATTGGTGATATGGAGATATTTGATAGAAAAAGCAGACAAGAGTTCTTTGAGATGAGATGTTGTTCCCTTAAAGTCAAAGATCTTGAAAGACATTATCAATGAATGACCCAAAGGTATTATGTCCTCAATGGATTTAATGATCATAGTCTAAAAAATACATATATCTCTTCACTACCTCAATAACTCCAGCCAGAAATCCATAGGATGATAACAACAACTCAAAAGGATATTAAAGCCTTGAGTCTTGGCCCGCTATATCAAATAATAGAAGCACTTGAAAAGTTGTGTAGATTGCACAACCATTTCTCAAAAATTGTACAACAAAAATCCAAATTCACCAAGGCACTCAAAAAGCCCTACTTGGAAATCAAGTGCAACGATAACAAATGCAGTTGTTCAACAAGAAAGAAGCATCATTGGCTAAGATACACCAAACCTTCTAGAATCTTTAAGAAGGAAAGGAAAAGGAAAGCTTTGAAGTTCTTTAAAACGATGCAATTTAGAGGGGGAAAAGGAAAATCAAAGATGTTTTGTTTGTGGAGAAAAAGGACATTTTTCTAAAAGATGTCCTAATAAAACCAACAAAGCCGCTAAGTTGATCAACTCCCTTCAACCTCTAGAAGGAGGTCTAGAATCCTTGTTTTCTAAACAAAGCTTTGCCGATGAAGAAACAATTTTTGCTCATTAAAACTCCTCCTCTAATAACTCTTCTTCAGATGAAGCATCATTTGCTGAATCAGGAAGATGATAGATGCTTCCCTATTTACTCATTCAAGGAAGTAGGAAGCAATTTACCAACTCCTCATCTCCCTTATGTTGAAATCCAGGTCTTTGCCTTAAAATTTTCTCATCCCAAGAAAGTTATAGCTTATATGGATATTGGTACACAAATAACAATGAGGAACCCAAGCATCCTCCCTACGGAAGCATGGGTAAAACATGTTGCATACTTTGTAGCAGCAGATGGGAAAACTTTCAGAACAAATTGGATGACAAAAGAAAAAATTGGAATCAGATTCTTCCCCGAATGCATAGTTTGGAAAAGGTCATTGGTAGTAGTCTCCCAAATAAAGATATTGTTGTGGGAATGGACGTTTATTCAGCAGCAAATAGGCTTCAAATTGTCCCTATAGGAATCAAATTTAAGCGAGAATTTAAACCTTATTAAGGAATATTAAAGTTGTATTCCCTTTCTGAAGTTCTTGATGGATATGAGGAAATCAAGTCCAAACTACTCAAACTTTGTGCAGGCAACCATGGAGAATTCTCTCATCCAAAACCTTTATGGACAAACAAAGACTTTTTTGTCCAACTTCCGTTCAATCTCAATAAGGATATCAATCCAACCAAAGCTACTCATCTAGGAATGAGCCCAACAGATTTAGCTTCGGCCCGGGAAGAATGCAATCAGTTACTCAAACCACAAAATCATAATGGGCTTGCTTGCGAAGCATTTACGTGGAAAAGAGATCTAAAAAAATAAGAGGAAAAAAAGAGGTTGGTAATTGATTTGAAACCTCTTAATCATTTTCAAAAAAATGATAAATTTGTCATTCTGAAAACCTTTTCTTTAAACATCTTCCTCAAAGATACTCATATCGATTCCAAGTTTGATATGAAGTCATGATTTTGACAATTGGGTGTTGATCCTAAGGACCGTTACCAAACGGCGTTCTACATTCCTGATGCCCAATACTGATGGACAGTATTGCCATTTGGGCTTAAGGTAGCTCCCTCACTATTTCAAAAGGCTATGACTAGAATTTTTGAGCCCACTCTTGATAGTATTCTCATATATATTGATGATGTGTTGTTATTTTCAAAAGATGAAAAGGCTCATAAACAGTTATTGGGCCAATTTTCCTAAATAGCCCAAGAACATAGAATGATGATATCTAAAAAGAAGAGCCAATTAGCCCAAACGGAAATTGGTTTTTTGGGAATGAATTTCTCTCAAGGGAAAATCAACCCCAACCTCACATTGCTCAAGAATTGTTAAATTTTCCAGATGAAAATCTCGCTATTAAACAATTCCAGCAATTTCTTGGTATAATCAATTACATCAGGAATTTCATACCAAAGCTTGCAAAATATACAAGTCCATTGTCACAACTACTCAAGTAAAATCCTTCGCCATGGGATACAAAGCATATTGAGGCCGTCAAAGCCTTGAAAATGGTTGCACAAACTCCACCTGCCCTGAAAATCCCTAGAAATGGAAAAAGAATTCTACAAACTAATGCTAGTTGTAACACCCGTTTTTCAAAGCGAGGGTGTATTTTTTTTTTTTTTTGAAAGATATTAAAATAAAACAGGGAAATAAATAAGGTAAAATCTTTGGATAAATAATTAAGTCATTAAAATTTACAAGCAGCGGAAAAGTTTTTCAAAATATAAATCCAAAGCATGTCCTGATGTCAACAATAGTACAGGTACATCCTTTCAACTTAACATAAGGGTAGCCCAAAAGAAAGACACATGCGTCCTGAGTGACAACCTAGTCTAATCATTCTATACATAACAAAAAAAACTATACGCCTTGAGTAATCTCCACGCGCCCCGTGAGATTCTCCTAACGTAGCTCCAATCAAGCACTCCCATCCACATTCCCGTCCGGAGGGTACGAACCGGTGGGATCATCCTGACTCTCATCTGAGGGCAAAGCCCAGATTTCCACAATAGTTGTAAAGGATCACCAACCGAAATTAACAGTTAACACATAACATTTAAGTTTTAAAATGCACAAAATACCTTTTCAACTTAGCATGCACCTTAAAAGGATTTTCCATATGCTAAAAGTTCATACAATGCTTTCCAAATGTAAATCAAATCAAATAGAGTTCTCAATCCCTCAAGTAATACATAATTGACCAAAACATTGATAGATTAATGGAGCAATCTGTTATCTAACTCAAAATAAGAATTTCTACTAAAACAATCGATTGGGAAACCGATTAAGTGGATAAATGATCCCCTGTATTAAAGCCAATTGATTTCCTGAAGGTTTTTTTTTAGTGAAGTTTGAATTCTAGGCTTAATTCAATAGACAGTTGATTGGGCAATGGATTGGGCAATTGATTGACAGCATAGCTGAGCCACTGACTTACTGCCAATTGATTGGGCAATCAACTGGGCAATCGATTGGGCAATCGATTGACAGCATTGCTGAGCCACTGACTTAATGCCAATCGATTGGGCAATCAACTGGGCAATCGATTGACAGCATTGCTGAGCCACTGACTTAATGTCAATCGATTGGGCAATCAATTGGGCAATCAATTGACAGCATATTCTTCCAAATATACATAAACTAACTCAAACATATTCATACATAATCCCAAATCTTAACACTTAGCAATTCCAACACAATCACTACAACATCAAGAACTTCGAAATAGTCTTACAATCCAACATGCTATCACAAAATTCCAAAACATAATACTTAGCCTTTATAATACAATCATTACAACATTATGAGTTTCGAAACGGTTTTACAATCAATTTCACTTACACACAATTTGTTCCAAAACATAGACACTTAGTACAATCATCACAATCACAATATCATCTCAAGTTCAAACACTCAATCATGCACTTGAAACAAACACGACTCGTGCGTCAAGCACCCTAATGCAATGCGTATATGCCAAAATGCATGGACTCGGAATTCCAAACCAAAACCCTCCTCGAAGGGCCGTAAATCATAATTGTACCACCTATCGCAGGCCAAAGTACCAATTACCGAGGTGCCACCTATCACGGGTCTGCACGATTTACTAAAAAGCGTAAACCATAAACGTACTGCCTATCACGGGCCCGTATCGTTTACCAAGGTGCCACCTATCACGGGTCTGCACGGTTTACTAAAAAGAATGTAAATTGTAAATGTACCGCCTATCACAGGCCAAAGTACTCTTTACCAAGGTGCCACCTATCACGGGTCTGCTCAATTTACAAAAAACTGTAAGTCGTAAATGTACCGCCTATCACGGGCCAAAGTACTATTTACCAAGGTGCCACCTATCACGGGTCTGCACAACTTACAAAAACGTAAATCATAAATGTACCGCCTATCACAGGCCAAAGTACTATTTATCAAGGTGCCACCTATCACGGGTCTGCACGATTTACAAAAAGCATGAAAATGCATGAGCGTATACTGACTCCATTCACAACAATCGTTAAGCAAATGCAGTTATTAAAAGATTCCCCATTTTTAACACTCATTTGACTTAAACGATCTTGACGCCAAACATTAAGCAAACCGACATATTAAGAGATTCCCCATTCTTAATATACTTTTGACTTAAACGATTTCCACCACAAAACATTCAGTAAACAAGACATTAAGAGATTCCCCATTCTTAATACTCATTTAACTGAAATGATTTTTCAAAACAAACATTAAGTAAACAAGACATTAAGAGATTCCCCATTCTTAATTCTCATTTAACTTAAACGATTTTCAAAACAACATTAAGTAACCGAGACATTAAGAGATTCCCCATTCTTAACGCCCAGTTAACTTAAACGATTTTCACAAACACACATTAAGTAAACAAGACATTAGGAAATTCCCCATTCTTAATACTCGTTTAACTTAATGGTTTTCAAATTCCACACAGAACAAAATCAAACATACTTTCACATTCAATCCATAATTCGCACCAAATCATTTTCCACACAAAACACATCTCAAGTCTCATCAGTATCAATTAAGAACACGTCCAAAAACAACGAACACAAATCAATATAATCCACCACTTAAACACACAAGTTTCCTTCATTCAAAATCATACATAAATGAGTTTAAATTCATTTTCTGCGAAGCATTCATCAATATAACCCAAAACCTAACTCTAAGGTTTTACCCATAAAGCCTTAGATACATTTTCCCCAAATCAATACTCCAACCCTAACAAAATTCCTTTCCACATAACCACAGAAAATGCCCTAAATGCAAACTAAAAGTTTGGAAGGAGCCCTTACCTTCACTTTAGCTTTTTCGTTCGATTTTGGTACCGTGAGCAAATCCGGTAAAAATCTCCGCTCGCAACGCCACTTCCAAAGTTAGCTCACTAGCACCGTAGTGTAGTGGTGAGCAACTTTCCCTTCTATCACTTCTTGAAACGACGCTTAGATCTAGATGGAACGGGGAGATTTGAGTTTGAATCCCTAATACCGTTTTTCTCCGTTTTCGAATCAAAGAGGAAGAGTGAAGTTGAGAAATCCTTGTCCTATCACCCACTATCAATTTCGAACTCAAGGAAGCAAGGAAGAACGAAAATGGATGAAGATGGAGGAAGGAGAAGGATTGGGTGTTCACGCGAGGCAGAGGAGGGAGAAGATGGAAATTTTCTATTTTCTCTCCTTCTCTTTTCCTTTCTTCCTTTTTCTTTCCTTTTTATTTGCTTTCTTTCCAATTCCTTCCCTTCCTTTTCTATATATATATATATATATATATATATATATAATTAACAAATATCTCAAAACCTTTAGATATTTATTAAATTATCCTTTCACCCAAAACGCATTAAACTCTTCGCAAAAGATTCACCGCAGTTAAATTAATTTATTTATCGAAGAGTAATTCTAATTGGTATCAAAATATCTTTTTGATCATATAAACTCCAAAATATTAATAACTTGGCTAAAAAGCCCCTGAGTTCAATACCAAAATCCATTAAAATACATAAGGTATAATTTAAAATTACGGGTCTTACACTAGTGATCATTACTGGGGTACAGTCATGATAGAAGAAATTAATGGGATAAAATATTATTGTGGTTATGCTAGTGGTCAATTCAAAGAAGCTGAGAAGCATTACCACACCACTTACAAGGAAGCACTTACAGTTAAATTAGGAATCCAAAAATTTGATTTCCATCTGAGGGGTTATCAGTTTGAAGTCCACATGGATAATTCTTCTTTTCCTAATATCCTCGAGTTTAAAAATAAAATGCCTCGAGATCCGCAAACTCTTAGACTCAAAGATTGGTTTTCAAGATATGATTTTACGGTAAAACATATCAAAGAAAATCAAAATTTAATTCCTGATTTACTTTCTAGACCTATGAAACCTATCCAGATCATCACTAAAAAACATACCTTTCCATTGATTCTCATGATAAAATTACTACCAGCCCATGGCTCTACCATCAAGGACTTTCCTCCTAGAATAGACTCGTCTCTCTCACCATCCCGACTCCAAGATTACGCCAAGAATAATCTTTTTTATTTTATGGCGAAAATTATGAAAGAGACAAGGAAGTTTCAAAACCACTCCCCTTTTCTTCCAAATACACCCATCTATTTACCATTCAAGATAGACCCAAAATTTAAGTTTACTGAAAATCAATTTTGGTATATCCGGTGTGCAACTAATTTGTATGTTATGCTTGTCTATGTTCCGACTAAAGCAACGTACAAACATCTGATAGATCCAAAGAATCATAACTCCTTGATATGGACTACACTTGGATGGTACTCTCCACTGGAATGGTGGAGAAAACAATTAGAATTGGTCTTAGATGAGGTCAAAGGAAGAAGAATGACACAAGATGCCATAAGCAAACTTAAATGGTTTTCAAAGGAAGAAGAAAATTCAATGGATACTGCTACGTCAGAAAATCGTAATGAAGAAACTTTTAGAGAAATGCTAGAAGACATCTAGCAGTATGAAAGGTTGGACTTATTTAGGAAGAGATAGTGTTGGGTAAGAATGCATAGTTTGGACAAAGGTCATTGGTAGTAGCCTCCCAAATAAATATATTGTTGTGGGTATGGATGTTTATTCAACAGCAAATAGGTTTCAAATTCTCCTTACAGGAATCAAAACTAAAACTGATGTTAATATACTTGCTTCTTTCCATACTATTTATCAAGAAAAGCTTGAAATACTTCTTTATGCTTATCAGAGTTACATGTGGTATTTTCAATTGATGTTGAAATATTATTACTTTTCAGAGTTAGATTTTCAGTCTTAAGTTTAGGAATATCAGTTTTTAGATTTGTTTTTTTCTATTTTAAGTTTAATAATATTTGTTTTTAGAGTTGCATTATTTGTCTTAAGTTCAATAATTTCAATTTTCATATTTGCATTCTCTATTTTAATTTCAGTAATATCAGTTTTCAAATTTACAATGTATGTTTTATATTTAAACACTTTGATTCTTTAAAACATTTACTTTTTCAGTTAGATTTGTATTTTATTTCCTAAGATTTTAAAGTCAATTTGTGATTCTTATTTAAAAAATCATTCATAGTAGTAATTAAATAAGATCAAGTAAATTCAAAAATAACTCAATTTCTTCATTTGATGATTCACTGTAACTAGACAAGTTGAACTATTGAATATTTCCTCAAACATTGTAAAGTCCTCAACCTTGAGACCGAGCTCTGATGCCAATTGAAGGTGCAAACACAAATTGTCAAAGTTGATCACTTTTTGCTAATTTGATGAAGGCTGGTTAGTTTTTATGAATTACTTAGATAAGAAGCAATCACATTCAAAAGCACCAAACAATGAAAACATAAATAATTTGACACATATATTGGTTCACCACTAACTTGGTTGTATTCAGTCCCTTCATTTAGAAGGCTTTAATCCTTTACTTCAAATAGCTTGAATTACAAAGTAGGTCTTCCCAAATAGTCTAACAATCGCAGACCTTTGAGGAACTAACCACATTGACCCTACAAGTCAAGTCTTGTCCAAACAACTTGACAACCTCAGATTGAAGAAGGAACTAAACCATTATCGGGTTGGATACAAAAGATTGGAACTTTAAGTGTTTCCTTATAACAAAGATGATAATAATAATAATAATAATAATAATAATAATAATAATAATAACTTATATAAAATTGGTTATAAATATTTAAAAAAAATTAATTTGGAGAATGATAGTTTATGGGTAGTAAGTCTCGTCTTTAGTCGACGTAAGGAACAGGCGTTTAGGGAGTGAATCCTTTGAAAAAAGATCAATTTAAAAAGAAATTTTTTTAATGAGTAACTTATTTTGTAGAACGTCCTTTTCATGTTCTTCTACCCAAAACTTTTCAAGACAAAAGGAATAGTGAAGAAATTACTATTGAAGATTTTCAAAAACCCATTAATAGTTGGCAAATCCCAAAAATATTTAAAAAAGATCAGGTTTATGAATCTGTCTTTTCCAAAAATCTTCTCAAAATAGATTTTATAATCAAAACAAAAGAAAGAGATGTCCCTTTATCTAAACCCTTTTGAGACTATACATCTTCTTTTGGGTAGTAAGTACCATCGTTAGTCGACGTAAAGAACACACCAGTGAATCCTTTGAGCGTTTCTTCAATTTAAAAAGAAATTTTTTTAATATGAGTAACTTATTTTGTGAAGAAATAGGAAAAAGGGAAAAGGAATATGTTCTTCTTCTACCTAAAACTCCTCAGGAAAAAGGAACCTATCAATAGTGAATAAATTACTATTGAAGATTTTCAAAAATCCATTAATAATTGCCAAATCCCAAAATAGATTAAAAAAGATCAGGTTTATGAATCTGTCTTTTTCAAAAATCTTCTCAGAACCCTTTTGAGACTATACATCTTCCTTCATCTAAACCCTTTTGAGACTATACATCTTCTTTCTAAAAAAAATCTACAAAAGCACTGTGACATGAAATATAATTTCATACACATAGGTCTTGTCCAAGTAGGCATCAAACCTTTAACGAGGGAAGGATAACACATCAATCCTTTGTGTCTTACGAGATGCAAGGTTCTTGAGCTTCCAAGACTCATAATTATAGGATGCTACCAGAATCTATTCTTGTAGCAATCATTTATAACTACATTACAATATTATGTTCTCAGCCTTTACGGCAACAAAAAATGTTGAAAATAAAAAGGGTGAAAGAAACCCTATTTTTATAAACCGATTTATCAAAAGCAAGCACCTTCATTCCAAGAACCATCCTTAGGACATAGATCTTATTGAAGATTGGATACATGAAGGAGTAGTTAAACCATACAGTACAATAACGGGAGGGTAAAATTAAGAACTTCCAGTGCCAAACATCTACTGGGATTTTCTAAGGTGCAACATCTACTATTTGTGGATGTTCAGACTATATCTTCCTACTATTTACCATTATGTAGTTTTCTTTCTAGTTGTTACGAGATTTGCAGAATTCTAGGTTTGCTTGAATGGATATGAAATTTGATTTTGTGATGCAAATTTCATAAAATAAAATATGACTTTTGTTTTGTAAAACAAGTTCATAAAATTCATTTTGGATTTCTTTTCTTTAATCTGGAAAGTTTTTGAAGAACCATATTATTTTTTTCTGTATTTTGGGAAGTATAAAAATCATCGTGTAGAATTTTCCTATCAACTTCAAATTATTTTCTTATGGCATTTAATGTGTTGATAACATTTTCAGTTATTGCAGAAAAGGATGGTGAAGTTGGCGGAGAAATGTTTCGTAAAATGTTTTGTTGTTCTTCATCAGTAGCCTGAGGCACTGTATAGATTTGATGTGGTAGTGTATATAGATTTGAATAGAAGCACTTGGAATGCTAGAAAACGAAAAAGCTTGAAAAAGTAATATTATCTTATCCGCTAAATGTATCACTCAGGGGAGTCTTGAAGTTATTTCAAGGTCAACAATACTGATGGAGAAACCAGCATCAGAATGTCTGGCACTGAAAGTTCTTAATTTCACCTTAGTGTATTGGATTGTTTAACTGCTCCTTCAAGTATCCATTCTTCAAGAAGAAGAATGGTGTTTGCTTTTGATAAATTAGTTTGTAAAAATAGGGTTTCACCAGTTTTATTTTCCATATTTTTTGTTGCCGTAAAGGTTGAGAACATAACTTTGTAATGTACTCTATAAATGATTGCTACAAGAATAGATTCTGGAGATTCTGACACCATCTATTAATTATGAGTTTTGATTCGCAAAACAAAAGATTAAAGGGTCACCTAACAAGGTTTTCTCTGACGTTCGTGGTATTAGACTTGGGGGGGAATAGGTGACACAAAAACGGTTATAAATATTTAAAATCTTGAAAGTTTATCTTGAAGAATAATAGTTTATGGGTTGTAAGTCCCGTATTTAAGCCGACGAGCAGGCGTTTAAAGGCAGTGAATCCTTGAAAGTTTCTTCAAAATAAAAAGACAAAATTTTAAATATGGATAATGTCATTTGTAGAACATCTTCTTTCTCAACTCCTTCTACCCAAAACTTCCTAGAAAAAAGGGAACCCATCAATAGTGAAGAAATCACTACTAAAGACTTCCAAAAATCCATAAGCAATTGGCAAATCCCAAAAATCAAAAAAGATGAGGTCTATGTATCTAGTCTTTTCAAAAATCTTTTAAAACCCGATTATGTAATCAAAACGGAGGAACGTGATGTTACTCTTTCTAACCCCTTTGAAACAATAAATCTAGTTTCTTAAAAACACTCAAAAAACACGCTGACAAGAACTATAATTTCATACATATAGTTCTTGTTCAAGTTGGTATAAAACCTCTAACACGAGAAGGATTAAACACTTCAATCCTATGCGTCCTACGGGATGCAAGGTTCTTAAACTTCAAAGATTCAATTATAAGTACAGTTGAATCTAGTCTATGTCAAGGACCAATTTGGTTTGGATGTTATCCAAATTTTTCTTTATCTTTAAAAGATCCAAATATTGCAAATTCTCTCATGTTACAAATTAAAACTCATAATTACAAAATGATATAAGGATATATTCCTGTAGCTATTATTTACATAATTCATTACAAAGTAATGTTTTCAGCCTTTACGGCAACAAAAAATTTTGAAAAAAAGGCGAAACGCTATTTTTACAAACAGATTTGACTCAGGCAAACACTGTTATTCCAAAAACCATCCTCTAGAAAGATATTGATCTTCCTAAAGAATGGATTCTGGAAGGAGCTGTTAAACCACAGTCTCTCCAACAGTCAAAACCAAACAACAATCTCAAAGAAGTCATACAATACAACGATGGTAGGGTAAAACTAAGTTTTTCAAGAACTTCTAGTGCTAGATATTCTGATGCTAGTTCCTCCAGACCATCTCCAATCATACAATTGCCTCAAAAATTAGAAAACTTTACAAAACCGCGTTTCTCATGTTCCAGCATACCAAGTTCTTCCTTTCAAAACGTTGACTACTACACAAATATACCTCATCAAATTTACACAACACCTCAAAACACTAATGAGGAGCAACAAAACATTTCTCCACCAACTTCACCATCTTTTTCTACTATAACTAAAAATATTGTAAATGAACTTAATGTTATAGAGAAAGAATTTGAAGTTAATAAAATCCTTCTCCATAACGATTTTATTGCTTCCAAAACTAGGGAAAAAATAACTTGGTTCTTCAAAAACTTTCTAAAACAAAGACAAGATATTCAGAATGAATTTTACAAGTTCATTTTACAAAACAAGACCCATATTCTATTTTTTAAATGGTTTGAAATTTATGCTAAACAAAACCAAATTTCTTACCCTTTCACACAAAACCTAGGTTCTGTTAATCCCATAACAACCAGAAACAAAACTCCAGAATGGGATTTAGAAACTTGACAAAAAATCCAGTTTGAACACCAACCTTTAAGACAAATCATAATAACACACCCAGAAAAACCAGTAGAAGCTGCTCCTTTCAAAATTCCAAGTAAATGTTCTGAAAAAGATATTCGAAATATCCTTCAACAAAATAATTTTACAAATGTCCATCTTAGTACAATAGCAAAACAATTAACTAAGATAGAAGAAAATCAACAAAATTCCATTGTCTCTCCGATTGAGACAACTGATCCAAAACTGAAAAACCCAGTTTTTAAACCATTTCAAATCTCAAAAACAAACCAAAATGAACAACTCAATAGGATAGAACATTCCTCTACCTCCACACCGATGGTAGCTAAAGATACCTTTGACATAACGATCACAACTTTACACCAAGTTTCTGAAACTGAATAAGAACCACAAAACCTGTGCAAACTTCAGTGGCAAAAGGGTCAACCTTTAGCCATGGTCACAACACCATACTTAGGTATTGAAAATAGACCTAATGTCCTCTCTCAATCCAAATACAATGCCAACACTGTCTACGAATGGAACATAGATGGTATGTCCGAATACAACATCTTAGGTCTCCTCCAACAAATGACAATGGCATCAAATGCTTATAAAACCCAAGCAAACAAACACGACAAAGCCATAGCTGAACTCCTAATAGCAGGATTCTCAGGCCAAGTCAAAGGATGGTTGGATTACCATCTCACGCCCCTTCAACAATTAGAAATTTTAAACGCAATCTAAACTACAGAGGAAGGTATTCCCATCCTCGATGAAATAGGAAACCCAATACCTGATGGAGTTGCAACACTATTACACATAATTAGCTTGCACTTCATAGGTGATCCATCACACTTAAAAGATAAACATGCAGAACTCCTATCCAACCTTAGATGTAAAAAACTTTCTGAATTCCAATATTACAAAAACACTTTCCTAACCAGAGTCATGCTAAGGGAAGACTCAAACCAACCATTCTGGAAAAATAAATTCCTTGCAGGACTCCCAACCCTTTTAGGAGAAAAGGTTAGAAACAAGATCAAAGAAGTTTATGGGGTAAACCAAATCCCATATAACCATTTAACTTCTGGGGAGTTGTTCAGCTTCACTCAAAAGGAAGGTTTGAAAATCTGTCAAGATTTGAAACTCCAAAAACATCTAAAATGGGAAATGAAAAGAACTAGACAAGAACTAGGATCCTTTTGTAAACAATTTGAAATACCCATGACTAATATTTCAAAAGACTATGAAGCATCTTGTTCGAAACCATATAGAAAACCTCACAGAAAATCTTTCACCAAACCAAGAAGACTAGAATTCTATAAAAAATCTAGACCCCAAAATTCTTACAACCAAAGAAAACCTAATTTTTATAGGAAAACCCCTTTTGAAAAGAAGTTTGAACCTCAAACTTCAAAACAAATAAGTTGTATAAATGTGGCCAAACAGGACACATTTCAAGATATTGCAAGAGAAATAAAAAAACTCCATGAATTAAAAATCGATGATGAAATAATTAAAAAAATAGAGGCACTACTTTTAGAAACCTCTAAAGAAACTGTCACAGACTCTGAAATGGGTTCTGGAGCAAGTACGAAATCCATTAATGATTTAACAAAGAATCAAGAACTAATTCTTGATATTATAAAGCAGGTTGAAGATACAAAACTTCAAAAAGAAATAATAGGAAAACCGTTAAATACTTTTGAATCAAAACAAAGTCAACCTTCTACATCCTCATCAAAATTACTTCCTAAGACCACTTATGACCTAACTAATATCTTAGGAAAAAGAACAAAGACACAAGCCCATGTCACAATTCAATCTCTTCAAGAAGAGATTAAAACCGTAAAACAAGAGTTAAAAACTCTTAAACAAAAACAAGAAATTGATTCAAACATTCTTCAAAATCGTCTTTCCCAGGTACAAAATCAAACCTCTTCTGACGAAGAATAGGATGAAGAAGAAAGAGAAAATGAAGAATATTCTAACAAAATTGAAAACTTAGAAGAAATCCCAGAAGATTTGTTGTTCGTTTTAAGAACAATAACAACAAGAAAAAATTTAATTAAAATTAATTTAGTTTTTTTCTTAAGACTTCAAATTTGAAACAATTGCACTTTTTGTTATTGGAGCAGATTTAAATTGCATAAAAAGTAGCATTGTACCAAATAGATTTCTACAAAAATCTAATGAAAAACTTCTTGCGACTTATAACTCCAACATGATTATAAAAAGTAAAACTGAAGCTTCCACTAAAAATGGTAGTGTTTCAATCAAAACTCCTTTTGTTTTATTAGAAAATATTACTCATTTTCCCTTTTATTGAAAAACACAGAACAAAGAATTTAAATCTTTCAAAAGCTTGTTCTGTTTACAAATCTGAATTAAATTGTTTATTTCAAGGAAAAGAAAAACATTTATATTTCTTAAAAAAGATGTTTCTTTTCTCAAAACTGAACAAAAATTACAAAATAATTTCGTAAAACAAAAAATTTATGATCTCCAAAAGAGAATTGAAAATGAAATATGTTCAGAATTACCAAATGCTTTTTGGAATAGAAAACAACATATGGTAGACCTACCATATGAGAATGGCTTTTCCGATAAACAAATTCCAACTAAAGCTAGACCTATTCAAATGAATTACGAACTTGAAACACATTACAAAGCAGAAATCCAAGACCTAGAACAAAAGGCTCTAATTACAAAATTTAGGTCACCTTGGAGTTGTGCAGCCTTCTATGTGAATAAAAATTCTGAAATAGAAAGAGGTACATCGAGGTTGGTCATAAACTACAAACGTTTAAACAAAGCTTTAAAATGGATTCGTTACCCGATTCTAAATAAAAAATATCTTTTACAAAAATTACACTCTTCATTTGTATTTTCAAAATTTGACATGAAATCAGGATTTTGGCAAATACAAATTGATCCAAAAGATCGGTATAAAACTGCATTTACGGTCCCTTTTGGTCAATATGAGTGGACGGTAATGCCTTTTGGATTGAAGAATGCTCCTTTAGAATTCCAAATAATTATGAATGAAATTTTTAATCTATTCTCAAAATTCTGCATTGTCTATATTGATGATGTCTTAATATTCTAAGAAACTATTGAACAACATTTCAAACATCTTAGAACATTTTTAATGACCACTAAGAAAAATGGAATGGTTTGTTTCAAAATCCAAAGTCTCACTTTTCCAAACAAAAATCCGTTTCCTAGGACATTACATCTTTAGGGGCACAATTACACCCATTGAATGATCCCTATCCTTCGCAGATAAATTTCCTGACAAAATCCTTGATAAAACACAATTACAAAGATTTTTAGGATCTTTGAACTATGTATTAGATTTCTGTCCTAACATTAATAGGATAGCAAAACCTCTTCACGATAGATTAAAGAAAAAACATGTCGCATGGACTGAAGAACACACAAAAATAGTCCAAATAATAAAAAAAAAAAAAACAAGTTAAAGAAATACCTTGCTTGCATTTAGCTGACCCATCAGCCCAAAAAATTGTTGAGACAGATGCATCAGATATAGGATATGGGGGTATCCTTAACCAAAACACAAATAACAAAGAATGCATTGTACAGTTAACATTTGCACATTGGAATGATTGCCAATAGAATTACTCTACCATTAAAAAGGAAATTCTTTCAATTGTCATGTGCATTACAAAATTTCAAAGTGATTTACTCAACCAAAAATTTTTACTTCGAATTGATTGCAAATCTACAAAAGAAGTTTTACAAAAAGATGTTCAAAACATTGCATCAAAACAAATTTTTGCCATATGGCAAGCAATCCTTAGCACTTTTTATTTTGAAATTGAATTTATTAAAGGAGATCAAACTCAATTCCAGATTTTCTAACCAGAGAATTTCTCCAAAACAAGACTTAAGTGATACCCAGAAAATCTAAAAGAATTGAGGTCCTGAAGGACCAACCACAAGAAACCCCAAAACCTCTTTCATCGGCAAAACCCATCCGATCTTGGGTAAAAGCCGTCGAAGAAAATGAAGAACAAAACCAAATCCAAAAATGGCTTGCTAGCCAACAAACCCTTGGACCTGACAGATTCTAGGAAATCAAGAATTCAATTGAAGAAGACCTTCATCTTCAGAAAATTGCAAGGCTCCACAAACTCCAAAAAGAAATTGAATATCTCACTTGAATTGCTATCTTTATCAGGGCAAGAAAAGGGAGAATCTTCGCAGACGCCTTTTCAAAAAATTATTTCAAAATCCCTAATGGAGGAATTAATGTCAAAGTAAATTAATGTCAAAACCCTACACAGGAGGGATCATCCAGTAAAATAATTTCAAAATTACAAAAAGAAGAAAATTCAAAAATTGTTTTAAATGAATCTCAGATTACTTTGTTTAAACCAAAATATGAGTATTTTATTAAAACAGAAATTCAAAACATTTGGACAACTGAGGACCACTTTTATGACAAAAATCCTCAATTGGTCATTTCAAAAAAGTTTCTAGAAGGCTAGTTTTTTAAACCTTGGGATTTAACAAAACCCCAGCCTTACTACAAATCTATTATTGAAATAACAGGTTCTATAACAATACAAGACAACCCAAAAGAAGGACAAGTCGCTTATTCGACGGCAAAAATTCACAAAATAATCCCATCTTCAGAATGGGGGTCAAACCTTCATACCCCAAAACGATTCCCACTAGAATTCAAAACCACAATAAATCACTGTAGAACATTTAATTATTGGGACTACCAACAAGCCTAGTATAATGCTTTCATCATTCAAAACCAAAAGTTTAGTCATAATTGGCTATTTTTCTTTAACCTCACCATGAACCCCTCAAAAATCCCTCAATGGTTTTCCCATTTGTGGAAACATTACGGTTTAACCCAATAAATTCTTCATCCAGAAGTCCACGAAAGCTTCCAACTAAACAAAACCAACTACAAACCTACAGACAGGGAACGTATTTTTCACCCCTTGATGCTTTTCTCCACAAAATTCTTCTTACCATGGGTGACATATTGGTATTTTGAAATAAATCAACAACAGGTACAGACAATCCTCGTTAGAAGATTCAAAACTAGATGGTGGACAAAATTTTCCATCCCTCCGTGTCCACATGGGTCCAAAAGCAAGGATTACAAAAACCTCAAACAATGCAAACTCAATTCTTAGCTCAAAAATCATTTGCTCAAACACAATTAGCAGCAGCTAAAACTGTAGAAGAATACTTTGAGATTATGGCCCAGCTTCTGAAAAGCAAGACCAACTCAACAAATGTTTCCTCAGCAATTGCTTCCGAAAATTCAATAAACCTGGGAGATGACAATAAAGATGATTTTTTTGGTATCATCACAAAATAAAAACATTGGCCCAACTTATTGAAGGCCCAATAAAAAAAAAAAAAGTCCAATATATTCTCGTTTGTATTTGATTCCTGTAGGAAGAATCTGAAGCCTATTTGCTGCTAAATAAACGTCCATTCCCACAACAATATCTTTATTTGGGAGGCTGCTACCATTGAATTTTGTCCAAACTATGCATTCTGAGAAAAATCTGATGCCAATCTTTTCTTATGTCATTATATCTATTTTGAAAGTTTTGCCATCTGCTGCTACAAAGTATGCAGCATGTTTCGCCCATGCTTTCGTAGGGAGGATGCTTAGGTTCATCATTGTTATTTGTGCCCCAGTATCAATGTAAGCTATGACTTTCTTGGGATGAGAAAACTTCGAGGCGAGGACATGGATCTAAACACAAGGGAGAGGAGGAGTAGGTAAGGTACTTCCTACTTCTTTGAATGAGTAAATAGGAAAACGTGTGTCAACTCCTGATTCAGCAGATGATGCCTCATCTGAAGAAGAGTTATCTGAGGAGGAATCCTGAAGAGCAAAAACTGTGTCTTCGTCGGTAGAGCTTTGTTCAGAAAACAAGGATTCTAGATCACCTTCTAGCGGTTGGAGGGAGTTGATCATCTTGGTAGCTTTGTTGGATTTGTTGGGACATCTTTTAGATAAATGTCCTTTTTCTACACAAACAAAGCATCTTTGATTTTCCTTCTTTCCTCTGAACGACTTCCTTCTGAAAAACTTTAAAGCTTTCCTTTTTCTTACTTTCTTGAAGATCTTGGAAGATTTGGTGAAAACTTTCTGATGATGTTTCTTTCTTGTTGAACAGTTGCATTTGTTATCCTTGCACTTGATCTCCAGGTAGGGCTTCTTCCAAGACTTAATGAATTTGGATTTTTGTTGTACGATATCTGAGAAATGCTAGTGCAACCTACATTGCTTTTCAAGTAATTCTAATGTTATCTGATGTATCTGGCCGAGACTCAAGGCTTTTATATCCTTTTGGGCTGCTGTTATCATTCAATGGATTTCTGGCTGCAGTTCTTGAGGCAGTGTAGAGATATTAATGGAGTAAAGCACTATTGTGGTCATGCGAGCGGTCAATTCAAAGAAGCCGAAAAACATTACCACACCACTTATAAGGAAGCACTTGCAGTCAAATTGGGAATTCAAATATTCGATTTCAACTTGAGGGGTCACCAGTTTGAAGTTCAAATGGATAATTCTTCTTTTCCTAGGATTCTCGATTTTAAAAAAATAAAATGCCTCCAGATCCACAAACTCTTAGACTTAAAGATTGGTTTTCGAGATATGATTTTACTGCAAAACATATCAAAGGAAATCAAAATATGATTCCTGATTTACTATTCAGGCCCATGAAACCCATCCAGGTCATCACGAAAAAACATGTCTTTCCACTTATTTTCATGGTCAAACCACTACCAGCCCATGGCTCTACCATCAAAGACTTTCCTCTTGGAGTGGACTCGTCTTTCTCACCATCTCGACTCAAAGAGTATGCCAGGAATAACCTCTTTTACTTCATGACAAAAATTATGAAGGAGATGAGAAAATTTCCTGATCAGTCTCCCTTTCTAATAGACACACCCTTCTATTTAGCATTTAAGATAGACCCACAACTTAAGTTTACTAAAAACCATTTGTGGTATATCTGGTGTGCAACTAGTCTGTATGTCATGCCTGCTTATGTTCTGACTGAAGCAATGTACAACCATCTGATAGATCCAAAGAACCACAACTCATTGATATGGACTGCACTTGAATGGTACTCTCCACTGGAATGGTGGAGGAAATAGTTAGAATCAGTCTTAGATAAGGTCAAAGGAAGAAAATTAGCACAAGATGCTATAGGCAAACTTAAAACGGTTTTCATCATACATAGACCATATCAGATTGATTCTAGGACTAAACTTCTCAATAGTTCGAATTATGCTGATATATGGAAAACCATTTATGATTATCCTCCAAGTCTAAAAGTCATAAAAGAATTACTAGAATATCTCAATTTTAGTAATATCAATCAAGAAAAAACTCAAGTTGATACAACTTGCATTAGTCATGGAAATCTTCATTCCCAGTGGCAACCAGTTAACTCTCAAGAAGGCTCAGGAGAAGGCCATAAAATTCCTAAGAGGTCCCAATGGCAGGAAGTGAAAATTCAAATTGGAGAAAGCTCTACTCAACAAGAACAAAACACTGCAATAAAAATTGAACAACAATTTGCAGCAATGAATTTTGAAGAAAATTCAATGGATGTTGACACTTCAGAGAGTCTTGATGAAGAATCTTTGAGAGAAATGCTAGAGGACATCTGGCAGTATGAGCCAGACTATTCTCCTAATTATCTCACTGAAGGATACTTGTCTGATCAAAATATGTCTCCAAGTCACCAGCCTATCCGTAAGGGATAATAAGTCACGAGAGTCATTAATATGTGTTAGAGAGTCATGTGTGTGTGCTGTATAATTATGGTATTTTCGTATGCCTATGTAAAATAGTGATAATAATGTGGCAAAATAGTCCAAATATGTCATAATTATGCCTATATGGCATAATAATCAAAAGGTGTCATTATTATGGCAAAATAGTCAAAAGGTGTCATGATTATGTCTCCCAACATGATAAAGCACTCCAATAATTCTTATCTTGGCATGATCATGAATAGTTTGTATTTTGTCTCTTATGTAACTCCTTGGCTATGTGTGAAAATTAAGATGAAAAAAAAGGAAAAAGAGTGAACTTGAAATAAAATCTTAAGTGTTCTTGAATACAAACATGTTCTTCTAAGTTTTCTTTTCTTTCTGAAAGCTCTAGCTATTATGTGCATATCATAAACACCCTATAAGAGATGTAAGTATTCTCTACACTCACCTCAGTTATGAGGATCTTGTGTATCAGAAAACATCAGACTATTGATCCTTGCTACGGTCCTTTCTATCATGAGATCTTAGCTTTAATTGATAATATGTGCCTTGAGATTTGTATGCCTAAGGATGGTTGTTTGTTATATCGGCTTGATGATGATTAAATTAAGACTATATCTCATGATATGGAAGGCTCCCGGCCAACGTGGTATCAGAGCCTTGTTACTAGAAGAGGGGGTGCATATGATATGAATATGATAGAGAGAGTGAGTAAGGAAGGAACCACCACAACCATGGAAACAACAGACTCTACAAACTTACCTATTACCTTAACTTCTTCTATATCCCTCCCAAAAAATTTGTAAAAAGACTATCTCTAATAAAATAGAAAACCTTATTGAGTATTCTTACGTCCCAGAGGATGCTCAAATAATAGAGACCATACCTCCCCTTTTAATCCCTTATAATATCTTTAAGAAACAGAGATCCATCACTCGATCCATTAGAAATCTTATCTCTACAAATCATCCATATATGAAGGAATATGTCCAATCATCTCGACTAGACCAGTGTAGCCTCAGAGCAACGAATCAGGAACAATACGTAGATTTGGAGATTCCTCAGAGCCTCATAAATCATTGGAAATATGAAGGTTACATAGCTCTACACTTTGGAGCAGTAAGGCTAATCCTTGCTCTCCATGGAAGGAAAAATCAGCCTGTCTTCTGCAAAATAGCTCTCCTAGATTCGAGCTACCTCCACTACGAAAATGCTATGATAGGGACTATTTTGACATCACTCCATACTGGAAGTGTTGTCCTCACCATCTTTCTGAACTATTACGTGAGTCACAATGACATGACTCTTTCCAAACGAAGGATCAAGCTCGGCCTCACCTATTTTCCCGACCATGATGATACAACCAATACTCGAAGAAGATTGGTGTCCTATTCATGCTGTCACTGCTAAAGGAGAATCGATCTATACGGACAAGATAGGTGGCCATTTCATCTGGGATGTAGATCCCAGCAAGTGCGACCCAGGATGTGACTGTTGGTTGCATGATGATGATATCAACAGGAATATCATCCTTCCCAAAAGAAAAGGGACATGCAAACCATCTCATCCACCGAGAAGAAACCCGGATCCTAACAATGGTCCATGGGTAGGAATCCATGATAGGAAAAAGCCTCTTCCTATCTACGAAGAAGCACTTAAAATTCTCATAAAGGAGAAGTTGTTTCCACCAAATGACCCTACTCTTGTTTCTTGGTCATCTTCATACTATTGTAAGCCTCTAGACCCTTCAAAACATATCCAGCCAATCCCTTATTTCATGTACTCTGCTGCAACCGAATATGACCAACAATTCCCTGCTCTAGAAATGAAAGTGGACCCAATTACTAACAGATCGTCCAAACCTTTCATTCAGCCCAATGAAGCCTGACGGAAAGCTCAAACCTTTAACCCAAGCAGAAGAGGTTCTAAATTGGCAATCAGAAAACATGGTTGCTCAAAATGACTCTCTTCAAAATCTAAATAGAAAGATGAATAAGATCGCAGAAAAAATAGAAGAAACAGATGACGATCTCAGATTTTTGTCTCAAAAAATGCAGAAATTTTACAAGACCTTAAAAGCCCAAGTCTCTCAGCTAGAACGTGACTTAAGAAGGATGTTGGATGAAATACCTTTTGGCCAAGATTTTGAACAAAAGGAAAGAGCACTCAGAAGTCTACAAAGCCAAGTAAAAGAGATTGATGACTTCTTAAGAGCCTCCAAAGAAGAAGAACTAAAACCCGTTGAAGATCCTTTCCTCAACCCCCCTAACTTTCCATCCTACTTTTCATGTCCAAGAAACGTATCTCCCTTTTACCCTACCTATGCTTCATCACCTCCATATTACGTCAAATACATACCCTTAGCCTATAGACCAAAACCAGATAGAACTACCAAGGCCTCGACCTTCAGGTCATAAGAGGAAACCACTTGTTTGAGTGTATCATCCTTTGATTCTTAGGATGTTGCTAAAACACCTCCCCCAAAAATCCAAAAGGAAGAACAGGTCATCCCAAACAAAGCATCTTTGATTTTCCTTCTTTCCTCTGGACGCTTCCTTCTGAAAAACTTTAAACAAGTGGTTTTCTCTTATGACCTGGAGGTCAAGGCCTTTTGGATTTTTGGGGGAGGTGTTTCAGCAACATCCTGAGAATCAGAGGATGATACACTCAAACAAGTGGTTTTCTCTTATGACCTGGAGGTCGAGGCCTTGGTAGTTCTATCTGGTTTTGTTCTATAGGCTGAGGGTATGTATTTGACGTAATCTGAAGGTGATGAAGCATAGGTAGGGTAAAAGGGAGATACTTTTCTTGGACGTGAAAAGTAGGATGGAAAGTTAGGAGGCTTGAGGAAAGGATCTTCAACGGGTTTTAGTTCTTCTTCTTTGGAGGCTCTTAAGAAGTCATCAATCTCTTTTACTTGGCTTTGTAGACTTCTGAATGCTCTTTCCTTTCGGTCAAAATCTTAGCCAAAATTTATTTCATCCAACATCCTTGTTAAGTCACGTTCTAGCTGAGAGACATGGGCTTTTAAGGTCTTGTAATGTTTCTGCAATTTTTGAGAATGAAATCTGAGATTGTCATCTGTTTCTTCTATTTTTTTCTACAATCTTATTCATCTTTCTGTTTAGATTCTGAAGAGAATCATTTTGAGCAACCATGTTTTCTGATTCCCAATTTAGAACCTCTTCTGCTTTGGTTAAAGGTTTGAGCTTTCTGTCAAGCTAGACTTCATTGGGCTGAATGAAAGGTTTGGACGATCTGTTAGTAATTGGATCCACTTTCCTTTCTAGAGCAGAGAATTGTTGGTCATATTCAGTTGCAGGTAAGTACATGAAACAAGGGATTGGCTGGATATATTTTGGAGGGTCTAGAGGCTTACAATAGTCTGAAGGTGACCAAGAAACAAGAGTAGGGTCATTTGGTGGCAACAGCTTCTCCTTTCTGAGAATTTTAAGTGCTTCTTCGTAGATTGGAAGAGGCTTTTTCCTATCATGGATTCCTACCCATGGACCATTGTTAGGATCCGGGTTTCTTCTCGGTGGATGAGATGGTCTGCATGTCCCTTTTCTTTTGGGAAGGATGATATTTCTGTCGATATCATCATCATGCAACCAACAATCACATCCTGGGTCGCACTTGTTGGGATCTACATCCCAGATGAAATGTCCATCTATCTTGTCCGTATAGATCGATTCTCCTTTAGCAGTGACAGCATGAATAGGACACCAATCTTCTTCGAGCATTGGTTGTATCATCATGCTCTAGAAAATAGGTGAGGTCGAGCTTAATCCTTCGTTTGGAAAGAGTCATGTCATTGAGACTCACGTTATAGTTCAGAAAGATGGTGAGGACAACACTTCCAGCATGGAGTGATGTCAAAACAGTCCCTATCACAACATTTTCGTAGTGATTTATGAGGCTGATTTTGCAAAAGACAGACTGATTTTTCCTTCCATGGAGAGAAAGGATTAGCCTTACTGCTCCAAAGTGTAGAGCTGTGTAACCTTCAGATTTCCAATGATTTATGAGGCTCTGAGGAATCTCCAAATCTACGTATTGTTCTTGATTCGTTGCTCTCAGACTACACTGGTCTAGTCGAGATGATTGGACATATTCCTTCATATATGGATGATTTGTGGAGATAAGATTTCTAATGGATCGGGTGATGGATCTGTGTTTCTTAAAGATATTATAAGGGCTTAAAAGGGGAGGTAAAGTGATATGAACATAATAGCTAGAGCTTTCAGAAAGAAAAGAAAATTAGCAGAACAAGTTTGTATTCAAGAACACTTACGATTTTATTTCAAGTTCATTCTTTTTCCTTTTTTTTTTCATCTTAATTTTCACACATAGCCAAAGAGTTACATAAGAGACAAAATACAAACTATTCATGATCATGCCAAGATAAGCACTTTTGGAATGCTTTATCATGTTGGGAGACATAATCATGACACCTTTTGACTATTTTGCCATAATCATGACACCTTTTGACTATAATGTCATTATGGAAGACATAATTATGACACCTTTTGATTATTATGCCATATAGGCATAATTATGACATATTTGGACTATTTTGCCACATTATTATCACTATTTTACATAGGCATACGAAAATACCATAATTATACATCACACATACACGACTCTCTGACACATATTCATGACTCTCGTGACTTATTATCCCTTGCGGATAGGCTCGTGACTTGGAGACATATTTTGATCAGACAAGTATCCTTCAGTGAGATAATTAGGAGAATAGTTTGGCTCATACTGCCAGATGTCCTCTAGCATTTCTCTCAAAGATTCTTCATGAAGACTCTCTAAAGTGTCAACATCCATTGAATTTTTTTCAAAATTCATTGCTGCAAATTGTTGTTCAATTTTTATTGTAGTGTTTTGTTCTTGTTGAGTAGAGCTTTCTCCAATTTGAATTTCCACTTCCTGCCATTGGGACCTCTTAGGAATTTTATGGCCCTCTCTTGAGCCTTCTTGAGGGTTAACTAGTTGCCACTGGGAATGAAGATTTCCATGACTAATGCAAGTTGTATCAACTTGAGTTTTTTCTTGATTGATATTACTAAAATTGAGATATTCTAGTAATTCTTTTATGACTTTTAGACTTGGAGGATAATCATAAATGGTTTTCCATATATCAGCATAATTCGAACTATTGAGAAGTTTAGTCCTAGAATCAATCTGATATGGTCTATGTATGATGAAAACCGTTTTAAGTTTGCCTATAGCATCTTGTGCTAATTTTCTTCCTTTGACCTTATCTAAGACTGATTCTAACTATTTCCTCCACCATTCCAGTGGAGAGTACCATTCAAGTGTAGTCCATATCAATGAGTTGTGGTTCTTTGGATCTATCAGATGGTTGTACATTGCTTCAGTCAGAACATAAGCAGGCATGACATACAGACTAGTGGCACACCAGATATACCACAAATGGTTTTCAGTAAACTTAAGTTGTGGGTCTATCTGGAAATTTTCTCATCTCCTTCATAATTTTTGTCATGAAGTAAAAGAGGTTATTCCTGGCATACTCTTTGAGTCGAGATGGTGAGAAAGACGAGTCCACTTCGGGAGGAAAGTCTTTGATGGTATAGCCATGGGCTGGTAGTGGTTTGACCATGAAAATAAGTGGAAAGACATGTTTTTTCGTGATGACCTGGATGGGTTTCATGGGCTTGAACAGTAAATCAGGAATCAGATTTTGATTTCCTTTGATATGTTTTACAGTAAAATCATATCTCGAAAACCAATCTTTGATTCTAAGAGTTTGTGGATCTGGAGGCATTTTATTTTTAAAATCGAGAATCCTAGGAAAAGAAGAATTATCCATTTGAACTTCAAACTGGTGATCCCTCAAGTGGAAATCGAATTTTTGAATTCCCAATTTGACTGCAAGTGCTTCCTTATAAGTGTTGTGGTAATGTTTTTCGGCTTCTTTGAATTGACCGCTCGCATGACCACAATAGTGCTTTACTCCATTAATATCTCTTCACTGCCTCAAGAACTACATCCAGAAATCCATAAAATGATAACAGTAGCCCAAAAGGATATAAAAGCCTTGAGTCTCGGCCAGATACATCAGATAACATTAGAAGTACTTGAAAAGCTGTGTAGGTTGCACCAGCATTTCTCAGAAATCGTACAACAAAATCCAAATTCATTAAGGCTTGCAAGAAGCCCTACCTGGAGATCAAGTGAAAGGATAACAAATGCAGTTGTTCAACAAGAAAGAAACATCATCAGAAAGTTTTCACCGAACCTTCCAAGATCTTCAAGAAAGTAAGAAAAAGGAAAGCTTTAAAGTTTTTTAGAAGGAAGTCGTTTAGAGGAAAGAAGGAAAATCAAAGATGTTTTGTTTGTGCAAAAAAAGGACATTATTCTAAAAGATGTCCCAACAAATCCAACAAAGCTGCCAAGATGATCAACTCCCTCCAACCGCTAGAAGGTGATCTAGAATCCTTGTTTTCTGAACAAAGTTATGCCGACGAAGACACAGTTTTTGCTCTTCAAGACTCCTGCTCAGATAAATATTCTTCAGATGAGGCATCATCTACCGAATCAGGAGATGACAAACGTTTACCTATTTACTCATTCAAAGAAGTAGGAAGCACCTTGCCTACTCCTCCTCTCCCATGTGTTGAGATCCATGTCCTCACCTCGAAGTTTTCTAATCCCAAGAAAGTCATAGCTTACATTGATACTGGGGCACAAATAACAATGATGAACCCAAGCATCCTTCCTACGAAAGCATGGGCGAAACATGCTGCATACTTTGTAGCAGCAGATGGCAAAACTTTCAAAACAGATATAATGACAAAAGAAAAGATTGGCATCAGATTTTTCCCAGAATGCATAGTTTGGACAAAAGTCATTGGTAGCAGCCTCCCAAATAAAGATATTGTTGTGCGAATGGATGTTTATTCAGCAGCAAATAGGCTTCAAATTCTCCCT
Source organism: Cicer judaicum (assembly GCA_037974835.1). Lineage (NCBI taxonomy): Eukaryota > Viridiplantae > Streptophyta > Magnoliopsida > Fabales > Fabaceae > Cicer > Cicer judaicum. The sequence continues at coordinate 9,851,786 of JBBPBS010000207.1, read as the reverse complement.
ACATGAATCAAATACAAACGAGAATATATTGGACTTTTTTTTTATTGGGCCTTCAATAAGTTGGTCCAATGTTTTTATTTTGTGAAGATACCAAAACAATCATCTTCATTGTCATCTCCCAAGTTTATTGAATTTTCGGAAGCAGTTGCTGAGGAAACATTTGATGAGTCGGTCTTGCTTTTCAGAAGTTGGGCCATAATCTCAAAGTATTCTTATACAGTTTTAGCTGCTGCTAATTGTGTCTGAGCAAATGATTTTTGAGCTAAGAATTGAGTTTGCATTGTTTGAGGTTTTTGTAATCCTTGCTTTTGGAGCCATGTGGACACGGAGGGATGGAAATTTTTTGTCCACCATCTAGTTTTGAATCTTCTAACGAAGATTGTCTGTACCTGTTGTTGATTTATTTCAAAATACCAATCTGTCACCCATGATAAGAAGAATTTTGTGGAGAAAAGCATCAAGGGGTGAAAAATGCGTTCCATGTCTGTAAGTTTGTAGTTGGTTTTGTATAGTTGGAAGCTTTTGTGGACTTCCGGATGAAGAATTTCTGGGGTTGAACCGTAAAGTTTCCACCAATGGGAAAACCATTGAGGGATTTTTTAGGGGTTCATGGTGAGGTTAAAGAAAAATAGCCAAGTATGACTAAGCTTTTGGTTTTGAATGAGGAAAGCATTATACCAGGCTTTTTGGTAGTCCTAGTAATTAAATGTTCTATAGTGATTTATTGTGGTTTTGAATTCTAGTGGGAATCGTTTTGGAGTATGAAGGTTTGACCCCCATTCTGAAGGTGGGATTATTTTGTGTGTTTTTGCCATCGAATAAGCGACTAGTCCTTCTTTTGGGTTGTCCTGTATTGTTACAAAACCTTTTATTTCAAGAATAGATTTGTAGTAAGGCTGGGGTTTTGTTAAATCCCAAGATTTAAAAAACCAACCTTCTGGAAATTTTTTTGAAATGACCAATTGAGGATTTTTGTCATAAAAGTGGTCCTCAATTGTCCAAATGTTTTGAAATTTTGTTTTAACAAAATACTCAGATTTTGGTTTAAACAAAGTAATCTGAGATTCATTTAAAACAATTTTTGAAATTTTCTTCTTGTTGTAATTTTGAAATGATTTTATAGGATGATCCCTCATGTTGGGGTTTTGACATTAATTTACACGATGATTCCTCCTGTGGGGATTTTGAAATAATTTTTTTAGAAGGGGTCTTCGAAGATTCTACCTTTTCTTGCCCTGATAAAGATAGCAATTCAAGTGAGAGATATTCAATTTCTTTTTGGAGTTTGTGGAGCCTTGCAATTTTCTGAAGATGAAGGTCTTCTTCAATTGAATTTTTGATTTCTTGGAATCTGTCAGGTCCAAGCGTTTGTTGGCTAGCAAGCCATTTTTGGATTTGGTTTTGTTCTTCATTTTCTTCTACGGCTTCTACCCAAGATCGGATGGGTTTTGCTGATGAAAAAGGTTTTGGGGTTTCTTGTAGTTGGTGTTTCTGGACTTCAATTCTTTTAGATTTTCTGGGCATCACTCAAGTCTTGTTTTGGAGAAATTCTCTGGTTAGAAAATATGGAATTGAGTTCTGATCTCCTTTAATATGGAATTGAGTTCGTGAAGAGGTTTTGCTATCAATTTAATGTTAAGACAGAAATCTAGTACATAGTTCAAAGATCCTAAAAATCTTTGTAATTGTGTTTTGTCAAGAATTTTGTCAGGAAATTTATCTGCGAAGGATATGGATCTTTCAATGGGTGTAATTGTGCCCCTAGAGATGTAATGTCCTTGGAAACGGATTTTTGTTTGGAAAAGTGAGACTTTGGATTTTGAAACAACCATTCCATTTTTCTTAGTGATCATTAAAAATGTTATAAGATGTTTGAAATGTTGTTCAATAGTTTCTGAGAATATTAAGACATCATCAATATAGACAATGCAGAATTTTGAGAATGGATTAAAAATTTCATTCATAATTCTTTGGAATTCTGAAGGAGCATTCTTCAATCCAGAAGCCATTACCATCCACTCATATTAACCAAAAGGGACCGTAAAAGCAATTTTATACCGATCTTTTGGATCAATTTGTATTTGCCAAAATCCTGATTTCATATCAAAATTTGAAAATACAGATGAAGAGTGTAATTTTTGTAAAAGATCTTTTTTATTTGGAATCGGGTAACGAATCCATTTTAAAGCTTTGTTTAAAGGTTTGTAGTTTATGACCAACCTCGATGTACCTCTTTCTCTTTCAGAATTGTTATTCACATAGAAGGCTGCACAACTCCAAGGTGATCTAAATTTTGTAATTAGACCCTTTTGTTCTAGGTCTTGGATTTCTGCTTTGCAATGTGTTTCAAGTTCGTAATTCATTTGAATAGGTCTAGCTTTAGTTGGGATTTGTTTATCGGAAAAGCCATGCTCATATGGTAGGTCTACCATATGTTATTTTCTATTCCAAAAAGCATTTGGTAATTCTGAACAGATTTCGTTTTCAATTCTCTTTTGGAGATCATAAATTTTTTGTTTTACGAAATTATTTTGTAATTGTTGTTCAGTTTTGAGAAAAGAAACATCTTGTTTTAAGAAATATAAATGTTTTTCTTTTCCTTGAATTAAACAACTTAATTTAGATTTGTAAACAGAACAAGCTTTTGAAAGATTTAAATTGTTTGTTCTGGGTTTTTCAATAAAAGGGAAAACGATTTTGGCTTCTTTTGTTTTGCAAGAAATGTTGTCGTAATTGACTGAGTAGGGAGTTATCATGTTAATGAAAGGAGTCCCTTAAATGACAGTATGAGTAATATTTTCTAATAAAATAAAAGGAGCTATAATTGAAACACTACCATTTTTAATGGAAGCTTTAGTTTTACTTTTTATAATCATGTTGGAGTTATTAGCCGCAACAAGTTTTTCATTAGATTTTTGTAGAAATCTATTTGGTAAAATGTTACTTTTTAAGCAATTTAAATCTGCTCCAGTATCAAAAAGTGCAATTGTTTCAAATTTGATGTTTTCAGAAAAAACTAAATTAATTTTAATTAAATATTTTCTTGTTGTTATTGTTCTTAAAACTTCAATTTTGTTAGAATATTCTTCATTTTTTCTTTCTTCTTCATCCTGTTCTTGGTCAAAAGAGGTTTGATTTTGTACCTGGGAAAGAAGATTTTGAAGAATGTTTGAATCAATTTCTTGTTTTTGTTTAAGAGTTTTTAACTCGTGTTTTACGATTTTAATCTTTTCTTGAAGAGATTGAATTGTGACATGGGCTTGTGTCTTTGTTCTTTTTCCTAAGATATTAGTTAGGTCATAAGTGGTCTTAGAAAGTAATTTTGATGAGGATGTAGAAGGTTGACTTTGTTTTGATTCAAAGGTATTTAACAGTTTTCCTATTATTTCTTTTTGAAGTTTTGTATCTTCAACCTGTTTTATAATATCAAGAATTAGTTCTTAATTCATTGTTAAAACATTAATGGATTTCGTACTTGCTTCAGAATCTCTAAGAGAGTCGGAGGCTCCTAGTTCGTCAATTTGTAAAGGTTTATCATTTTCTGATGAACCCATTTCAGAGTCTCTGACAGTTTCTTCTTCAGAGGTTTCTAAAATTAGTGCCTATATTTTTTGAAATATTTCATCATCGATTTTTAATTCATGGAGTTTTTTATTTCTCTTGCAATATCTTGAAATGTGTCTTGTTTGGTCACATTTATACAAGTTATTTGTTTTGAAGTTTGAGGTTCAAACTTCTTTTCAAAAGGTTTTTTCCTATAAAAATTAGGTTTTCTTTGGTTGTAAGAATTTTGGGGTCTAGATTTATTATAGAATTCTAGTCTTCCTGGTTTGGTGAAAGATTTTCTGTGAGGTTTTCTATATGGTTTTGAACAAGATCCCTTCACAGTCTTTTGAAATATTAGTGATGGGTATTTCAAATTGTTTACAAAAAGAGCCTAGTTCTTGTCTAGTTCTTTTCATTTCCCATTTTAGATGTTTTTGGAGTTTCAAATCTTGACAGATTTTCAAACCTTCCTTTTGAGTGAAGCTGACCAACTCCCCATAAGTTAAATGGTTATATGGGATTTGGTTTACCCCATAAACTTCTTTGATCTTGTTTCTAACCTTTTCTCCTAAAAGGGTGGGAGTCCTGCAAGGAAATTCTCTTTCCAGAATGGTTGGTTTGAGTCTTCCCTTAGCATGACTCTGGTTAGGAAAGTGTTTTTGTGATATTGGAATTCAAAAAGTTTTTTACATCTAAGGTTGGATAGGAGTTCTGCATTTTTATCTTTTAAGTGTGATGGATCACCTATGAAGTGCAAGCTAATTGTGTGTATTAGTGTTGCAACTGCATCAGGTATTGGGTTTCCTATTTCGTCGAGGATGGAAATTCCTTCCTCTGTAGTTTGGATTGCGTTTAAAATTTCTAAGTGTTGAAGGGGCGTGAGATGGTAATCCCACCATTCCTTGAGTTGGCCTGAGAATCCTGCTATTAGGAGTTCAGCTATGGCTTTGTCGGGTGTGTTGCATTTGATGTCATTGTCATTTGTTGGAGGAGACCTAAGATGTTGTATTCGGACATACCATTTATGTTCCATTCGTAGACAGTGTTGGCATTGTATTTGGATTGAGAGAGGATATTAGGTCTATTTTCAATACTAAGTCTGGTGTTGTGACCATGGCTAAAGGTTGACCCTTTTGCCACTAAAGTTTGCACAGGTTCAGTGGTTCTTGTTCGGTTTTAGAAACTTGGTCTAAAGTTGTGGAGGTGGAGGAATGTTATATCCTACTAAGTTTGGCTTGTTTTTGGCTTGTTTTTTTAGATTTCGAATGGTTTAAAAACTGGGTTTTTCAGTTTTGGATCAGTTGTCTCAATCGGATGACAATGGAATTTTGTTGATTTTCTTCTATCTTAGTTAATTGTTTTTCTATTGTACTAAGATGGACATTTGTAAAATTATTTTGTTGAAGCATATTTCAAATATCTTTTTCAGAACTTTCACTTGGGATTTTCAAAGGAGCAACTTCTACTGGTTTTTCTGGGTGTGTTATTATGATTTGTCTTAAAGGTGGATGTTCAGACTGGATTTTTTGTCCAGTTGCTAAATCCCATTCTGGAGTTTTGTTTCTGGTTGTTATTGGATTAACAGAACCTAGGTTTTGTGTGAAAGGGTAAGAAATTTGGTTTTGTTTAGCATAAATTTCAAACCAATTATTTAAAAAATAGAATATGGGTCTTGTTTTGTAAAATGAACTTGTAAAATTCATTCTGAATATCTTGTCATTGTGTTAGAAAGTTTTTGAAGAACCAAGTTCTTTTTTCCCTATTTGGAAGCATAAAAATCATTATGGAGAATGATTTTATTAACTTCATTTACAACATTTTAAGTTATAGCAGAAAAAGATGGTGAAGTTGGTGGAGAAATATTTGGTTGCTCCTCATTAGTGTTTTGAGGTGTTGTGTAAATTTGATGAGGTATATTTGTAGAGTAGTCAACATTTTGAAAGGAAGCACTTGGTATTTCAAAAAAATTTGTTGCCGTAAAGGGTGAAAACATTGCTTTGTAATGAATTCTGTAAATAATAGCTACAGGAATAGATCCTTCTATCATTTTGTAATTATGAGTTTTAATTTGTAACATGAGAGAATTTGCAATATTTGGATCTTTTAAAGATAAAGAAAAATTTGGATAACATCCAAACTAAATTGGTCCTTGACATAGACTAGATTCAACTGTACTTATAATTGAATCTTGGAAGTTTAAGAACCTTGCATCCAGTAGGACGCATAGGATTGAAGTGTTTAATCCTTCTCGTGTTAGAGGTTTTATATCAACTTGAACAAGACCTATATGTATGAAATTATTGTTCCTGTCAGCGTGTTTTTTTAGCGTTTTTAAAGAAAGAAGATTTATTGTTTCAAAGAGTAACATCACGTTCCTCCGTTTTGATTACATAATCGGTTTTTAAAAGATTTTTGAAAAGACTAGATACATAGACCTCATCCTTTTTTATTTTTGGGATTTGCCAATTGTTTATAGATTTTTGGAAGTCTTCAATAGTGATTTCTTATCACTATTGATGGGTTCCCTTTTTCTGGAAAGTTTTGGGTAGAAGGAGTTGAGAAAGAAGAAGTTCTACAAAAGAGATTATTCATATTTAAAATTTTGTCTTTTTATTTTGAAGAAACTTTCAAGGATTCACTGCCCTTAAACGCCTGTTCGTCGGCTTAAATACGGGACTTACAACCTAGAAACTATTATTCTTCAAGATAAACTTTCAAGATACCACAAACGTTCCATGACATAAACTAGATTCAATTGAACTTATAATTGAATCTTGGCTCAGTAACCTTCCCCAGTTAAAGGTTTAATGTTAACCTGGACAAGACATAAAATTATATTTTCTGGTGTTTACATAGAGTTTTTTGAAAAATAAGATGTATAGTCTCAAAATGGTTGGATAAAGGGACGTCTTTTTCTTCTGTTTCAATTATAAAATTGATTATGAGAAGATTTTTGAAAAAACCAGATTCATAAACCTGATCCTTTTTAATTTTTGGAATTTTACAATCATTAATGGATTTTTGAAAATCTTCAATTGTAATTTATTCACTATTGATGGTTCCTTTTGTCCTGAAGAGTTTTGGGTATAAGAACATGAAAAAGAAGAAGTTCTATTGATGGTTCCTTTTTAATATATAACCAATGTTTGTCTCTTTTAGCACTTAGAAAATATTTATAACCTTAACAAGTGTTTGTCTCTTTTAGCTCTACAATGAATTTGGAATTTTGCGCTTGAGTTCTTCAATTTTTTGTGTTTTTCGATGATTTTCTTCTTTAGATTTATAGTTAAAATTTGAGATTCAATTTAGTACTTGTTTAATTATGAATTGTATTTTGGTCAAATTGCATTTGTAAATTCTTCGAATTTATGTTCCTTTTTTTCGTTGCAGGTAAATCTTTTTCAAATATTAACTATATCTTATTTTGAACTTGGTCTAAAAAATTTGAATCAAATCTTATTTTAGATTTTTTCCAATTATAAATTTGAATCAAATTTTATTTTATATTTTCTTCAAATACATGAATCTTCTTTCATACTCTTTGAAGTATAAAACCAACTTAGTTACAACATAAAACTCTTAATTGGTTGAGACAAGAATATCACTATGAATTATCATAAATACTTGTTATGAAGGAGAGAAAAAGGAATGAGGTTGTCGCATTTTTTTTTGCTAAATATGGATGGACCAAAATATTGTCAGGCACGAACATGCTTTTTTATTGTTATGCCATGAAAAAAGAATACCAAACTATCGCTAATTTCTAATTAAATACCAAATTACCATCCTTTTTTTCCTTCCTTTAAATTTGCATTGAGAAATCAGTTTCTCCCCCTACGTTTTCTCAACTTAATAGTTTATCCCCCATCATTTTTTTATTATTATTTTTTTGAAAAAGGGGCCAATAGTATTGGGCCATTTATGTTATGGTTACAATGTCGAAACAGTCGTCTTTATTTTCATAATCCCTATTAATGGTGTCTTCTGAAACACTTACTGATGAATGTTTTGATGATTGAGCCTTACTTTTGAGGAGTTGGGCCATGATTTCAAAATATTCTTCTTCTTCAGATTTTGCCGCTGCTAGTTGAGTTTGGGCAAAAGACTTTTGGGCCAAGAATGTAGTTACCATTTTGTCTGGTTTCTTCATTCCTTGATTTTGGAGCCATGTTGATACTGCTTGCTTCTTGAGACTTTGTGGAATAGAGAATTTTGTCCACCATCTGACTTTGAATTTTCTGACAAGGATGGTTTGGTTCTCTTTTAGGTTGATGTCAAAATACCATGCTAAAACCCATGGTAGAAAGAATTTTGTAGAGAATAATAAGGCTGGGATTTTGATAAATCATGGTTTAAAAAACCAGCCTTCTGGGAAAATCGTTGAGATGACAGATTGAGGATTTCTATTATAGAAATGATCCTCAATTGTCCAAATGTTTTGGTAATCAGTTTTGACAAAATATTCAGATTTTTGTCTCAACAAATTATTTTCAGAATCATGTAAAATAATTTTTGAGGTTTCTCCTTGAGAGAGTTTTGAAATTATTTTACAGGATGGTTCCTCCTGTAAGGTTTTTGAAATAATTTTCTAAGAAGGGGTTTTTGAAGATTCTCCCTTCTCCTGTCCCGCAAACGAAGGCAATTGAATCTGGAGGGATTCAATTTCCTGTTGTAGTTTGTGGAGTTTTGCAATTTTTTGTAGTTGTAGGTTTTCTCAAATGAGTCTTTGATTTCTTGGAAATTGTCAGGACCAATTGTTGCTTGGCTGGCAAGCCATTTTTGTAATTGGTTTTGACCATCATTTTCTTCAACAGCTTCTTTCCAAGACCGTATTGGTTTGTCCTTGTGGACCTCGATTCTTTTAGATTTTCTCGGCATCACTCAAGTCCTGTTTTTGAGAAATTCTCTAGTTAGAAAATCTGGAATTGAGTTTTGATTTCCTTTTATAAATTCAATTTCAAAATCAAAAATGCTAAGAATTGCGTGCCATCTCGCAAAAATTTGTTTTTATGCAATGTTTTGAACATCTTTTTGTAAAACTTCTTTTGCAGATTTGCAATCAATTCGAAGTAAAAAATTTTGGTTGAGTAAATCACTTTGAAATTTTGTAATACACATGACAATTGAAAGAATTTCTTTTTTAATCGTGTAGAGTAATTCTTTTGGCAATCATTACAATGTGCAGATGTAAACTGAACAATGCATTCTTTGTTATCAGTTTTTTGCTTAAGGATACCCCCATATCCTATGTCAGAAGCATCTGTTTCAACAATTTTTTGGGCTGATGGATCAGCTAAATATAGGCAAGGTATTTCTTTGACTTGCTTTTTGATAATTTGAACTGTCTTTTTGTGTTCTTCAGTCCATGCGACAGGTTTTTTCTTTAATCTATCATGAAGGGGTTTTGCTATCCTGTTAATGTTATTAGGACAAAAGTCTAAAACATAATTCAAAGATCCTAAAAATCTTTGTAATTGTGTTTTGTCAAGGATTTTGTCAGGGAATTTATCAGCGAAGGACAGGGACCTCTCTATGGGCGTAATAGTGCCACGGGAGATGTAATGTCCTAGGAAACGGATTTTTGTTTGGAAAAGAGAAACTTTGGATTTTGAAACAACCATTCCATTGTTCTTAGTAATCATTAAAAATGTTCTAAGATGTTTGAAATGTTGTTCAATGGTTTCAGAAAATATTAGGACATCGTCAATATAGACAATGCAAAATTTCGAGAATGGATTAAAAATCTCATTCATAATTCGCTGGAATTCTGAAGGAGCATTTTTTAATCCAAAAGGCATTATTGTCCATTCATATTGGCCAAAAGGGACCGTAAAAGCTGTTTTGTATCGATCTTTTGGATCAATTTGAATTTGCCAAAACCCTGATTTCATGTCAAATTTTGAAAATACAGAAGAAGAGTGTAATTTTTGTAAAAGATCTTTTTTGTTTGGAATCGGATAACGAATCCATTTTAAAGCTTTGTTTAAAGGTTTATAGTTGATGACCAACCTCGGCGTACCTCTTTCTATTTCAGAATTTTTATTTACGTAGAAGGCTGCACAACTCCAGGGTGACCTAGATTTTGTAATTAGACCCTTTTGTTCAAGGTCTTGGATTTCTGCTTTGCAATGTTTTTCAAGATCGTAATTCATTTGAATAGGTCTAGCTTTAGTTGGGATTTGTCTATCGGAAAAGCCATTCTCATATGGTAGGTCTACCATATGTTGTTTTCTATTCCAAAAAGCATTTGGTAAATCCGAACAAATTTCATTTTCAATCCTCTTTTGAAGATCTGCAATTTGTTGTTTTACGAAATTATTTTGTAATCGTTGTTCAATTTTCAGAAAAGAAACATCTTGTTTTAAGAAATATAAATATTTTTCTTTTCCTTGAATCAAACAATTTAATTCAGATTTGTAAACAGAACAAGCTTGTAAAAGATTTAAATTCTTTGTTCTGGGTTTTTCAATAAAAGGGAAAATGATTTTTGCTTCTTTTGTTTTGCAAGAAATACTATCGTAGTTGACCGAGTAGGGAGTTATCATATTAATGAAAGGAATCCCTAAAATGACAGCATGGGTAATATCTTCTAATAAAACAAAAGGAGTTTTGATAAAAACATTACCATTTTTAATGGAAGCCTCAGTTTTACTTTTTATAATCATGTTGGAGTTATTAGCCACATCAAGTTTTTCATTAGATTGTTGAAGAAATCTATCTGGAACAATGCTACTTTTTAAGCAATTTAAATCCGCCCCATTATCGAAAAGTGCAATTGTTTCAAATTTGAAATCATCAGAAAAAACTAAATTAATTCTAATTAAATATTTTCTTGTTGTTATAGATCTTAAAACGAACAAGAAATCTTCAGGGAGTCCTTCTAAGTTTTCAATTTTGTTAGAGAACTCTTCATTTTCTCTTTCATCTTCATCCTATTCATGGTTTGAAGAGGTTAGATTTTGAACCTGGGAAAGGAGATTTTGAAGAATGCTAGAATCAACTTCTTGCTTTTGTTTAAGAGTTTTTAACTCTTGTTTTACGTTTTTAATCTCTTCTTGAAGAGATTGAATCGTGACATGGTTTTGTGTCTTGGTTCTTTTTCCCAAGATATTTGTTAGGTCATAAGTGGTTTTAGGAAGAAGTTTTGAAGAGGAAGTGGAAGGTGAAGAGGATGAAGAAGGTTGACCTTCAAAAGTATTTAATAGTTTCCTATTATTTCTTTTTGAAGTTTTACATCATCAACCTGTTTTATTATATCAAGAAGGTTAAAACATTGATGGATTTTGTACTTGTTTTTGAATCACTAAGAGAATCGGAGGCTCCCAGTTCGTCGAACTGTAACGGTTTATCGTCTTCTTATGAACCTATTCCAGAGTCTGTAACAATTTCTTCATCAGAGGTTTCTAAAAGAATTGCCTTTATCTTCTGAACTAGTTCTTCATCAATTTGGAGTTCATGGAGTTTTCTGTTTCTCTTGCAATACCTAGAAATGTGTCCCGTCTGGCCACACTTGTAGCAAGTTATTTGTTTTGAGGTTTGAGGTCCAAACTTCTTTTGGGAGGTTTTTTCTTATAAAAATTGGGTTTTCTTTGGTTGAAAGAATTTTGGGGCTTAGACTTTTTATAGAATTCAAGTCTGTCTGTTTTGGTGAAAGGTTTTCTGTGTGGTTTTCTAAATGGTTTCGAACAAGATCCTTCACAGATCTTCGAGATATTGGTCATGGGTATTTCAAATTGTTTACAAAAAGATCCTAGTTCTAGCCTATTCATCTCCCATTTTAGGTGCTTTTGGAGTTTCAAATCTTGGCAGATTTTCAAACCTTCCTTTTGAGTGAAGCTAACCAATTCCCCGTAAGTTAAATGGTTATATGGGATTTGGTTTACCCCATAAACTTCTTTGATTTTGTTTCTAACCTTTTCTCCTAGAAGGGGTTGGGAGTCCTGCAAGAAATTTTTCTTTCCAGAATGGTTGGTTCGAGTCTTCCCTTAGCATAACTTTGGTAAGGAAAGTGTTTTTGTAGTACTGGAACTCAGAAAGTTTTTTACTTCTAAGGTTGGAAAGGAGTTCAGCATTTTTGTCTTTTAAGTGTGATGGGCCCCCTATGAAGTGCAAGCTAATTGTGTGTATTAGTGTTGCAACCGCATCTGGTATTGGCTTTCCTATTTCGTCGAGGATGGGAATTCCTTCCTCTGTGGTTTGGATTGCATTTAAGATTTCTAAGTGTTGAAGGGGTGTGAGGTGGTAATCCCACCATCCTTTGAGTTGGCCTGAGAATCCTGCTATTAGGAGTTCTGCTATGGCTTTGTCGGGTGTATTAGTTTGGGTTTTATAAGCAATTGACGCCATCGTCATTTGTTGGAGGAGTCCTAAAATGTTTTGGTGCTCCTCATTTGTGCTTTGATGTGCTGTGTAAATTTGATGAGGTATATTTGTAGAGTAGTCAACGTTTTGGAAATAAGTACTCGGAATATTGTTGGAACACGAAAAACGTGGTTTTGTGAAGGTTTCTAATTTTTGAGGGAAAAGAACGACTGGAGATGGTCTGGAAGAACTAGCATCAGAATATCTGGCACTAGAAGTTCTTGAAAAACTTAGTTTTACTCTACCATCGTTGTACTGTATGACCTCTTTGAGATTGTTGTTTGGTTTTGACTGTTGTAGGGACTGTGGTTTAACAGCTCCTTCCAGAATCCATTCTTCAGGAAGATCGATATCTTTCCAGAGGATGGTTTTTGGAATAACAATGTTTGCCTTGGTCAAGTCTGTTTGTAAAAATAGGGTTTCACCTTTTTGGTTTTCAATGTTTTGTTGCCGTAAAGGCTGAAAACATTGCTTTGTAGCAATTATTTACAGAGTTCATTAAAAAAACATTGCATCAAAACAAATTTTTGCCAGATGGCAAGCAATTCTTAGCATTTTTTATTTTGAAATTGAATTTATAAAAGGAGATCAAAACTCAATTCCAGATTTTCTAACTAGAGAATTTCCCCAAAACAGGACTTGAGTGATGCCGAGAAAATCTAAAAGATTCGAGGTCCACAAGGAAAAACCTCAAGAAACTCCAAAACCGATCTCTTCTGCCAAACCAATACGGTCTTGGAAAGAAGCTGTTGAAGAAAATGATGGTCAAAACCAATTACAAAAATGGCTTGCCAGCCAAGCAACAATTGGTCCTGACAATTTCCAAGAAATCAAAGACTCACTTGAAGAAAACCTACAGCTACAAAAAATTGCAAAACTCCACAAACTACAACAGGAAATTGAATTCCTCCAGATTCAATTGTCTTCGTTTACGGGACAGGAGAAGGGAGAATCTTCAAAAACCCCTTCTTAGAAAATTATTTCAAAAACCATCCTGTAAAATAATTTCAAAACTCTCTCAAGGAGAAACCTCAAAAATTATTTTACATGATTCTGAAAATAATTTGTTGAGACAAAAATCTGAATATTTTGTCAAAACTGATTACCAAAACATTTGGACAATTGAGGATCATTTCTATTATAGAAATCCTCAATCCGTCATCTCAATATGATTTATCAAAATCCCAGCCTTATTATAAATCTATTCTTGAATGTATAGGTTCTGTAACCATTCAAGACAACCCAAAAGAAGGACCAGTTGCCTATTCAACTGCAAAAATCCACAAAATCATTCCACCATCAGAATGAGGATCAAACTTACACACACTAAAACATTTCCCACTCGATTTCAAAAATTCAATAAACCATTGCAGAACATTTAATTATTGGGATTATCAGCAAGCCTGGTATAATACCTTTCTAATCCAAAACCAAAAATTTAGCCATACTTGGCTATTTTTCTTTAACCTTACTATGGAACCTTCGAAAATTCCTCAATGGTTTGCTCATGGGTGGAAATTCTTTGGCTCTATTCCAGATATCTTAAAACCAGAAGTCCAAGAAAGCTTCCAATTGTACAAAACAAATTACAAACCAACAGACAGAGAACGCATTTTCCACCCCCTAATGCTATTCTCTACAAAATTCTTTCTACCATGGGTTTTAGCATGGTATTTTGACATCAACCTAAAAGAGAACCAAACCATCCTTGTCAGAAAATTCAAAGTCAGATGGTGGACAAAATTCTCTATTCCACAAAGTCTCAAGAAGCAAGCAGTATCAACATGGCTCCAAAAACAAGGAATGAAGAAACCAGACCAAATGGTAACTATATTCTTGGCCCAAAAGTCTTTTGCCCAAACTCAACTAGCAGCGGCAAAATCTGAAGAAGAATATTTTGAAATCATGGCCCAACTCCTCAAAAGTAAGGCCCAATCATCAAAACATTCATCAGACAGTGTTTCAGAAGACACCATTAATATGGATTATGAAAATGAAGACGACTGTTTCGGCATTGTAACCATAACATAAATGGGCCAATACTATTGGCCCCTTTTTCAAAAAAAAAAAAAAAAGTCTTATATATCATGTAATAGGCTTAGCCCAAATTTCGTAAAAACATAGTCTAAAATACCATAAACAGGCTTGGCCCGATTCCAGACTTAAAAAAAAATAAATAAATAAATAAATAAAAGAAAAAGAAAAGTATTTTGAAAAACAGGAAACGAATATTTTTTGAAAAGCAAAAGCAAAAGTTGATTGACACTTGTCTGCCATCTGCACCAGCACTCAAACGTGGCACCGAAAGTGGAAAGAATCTCATCATTTCCTCCACCACTTAATACAGCACAAGCGGAATCCTTTCTCTATATAAGGAAGGCTCCCCTTCAAGCTCAAGTAATACAACAAGCATATATCTGTTAAGAAATCTTGAGAATTTCCTAAGTGTCTCCTATATTTTCCATAATCTTGTATTTTCTTTTTTCTGTTTTCAAAACCAAGTTTCCGTTGTAAGTATTTGTTACCATGTATTAATTAAATTGTGTTTTGTGTGCATTCAATATGTTGTGTTTTATGTTGTACAAATAAGTATGCTCTGCACTTGCAACTAATGGCTATTGTGCATCAGAAACTGCATGTATTTTATCCTGCATCTGTTTTATTTCGATTTCCTCATTTATTTTCAACTTTATTTCTTTTCCATTTGCTTTCTTCCATTGTTGGAATAACGCAACAAATTATTTTTTGTTAATATCTTAATAATAAATATACATTTTATTAATAAATAATTAATTTACATTTTATTAATTATTTAATTAAGTAATTATTATTTTAATTAAATAAAAAAATACAATGTTAATTTTATATTTTATAATTATTTAAAAAAATTAATAAAATGGAGTCCATAAAATAACAATATTTAATTTAGTATTAATTAAACATACAATGAACTAATTTCTACTAGGAATATCAATATGATAAGGAGCATCAATGATGAACTTCCCTATATATATGCCTACTAAATAATACTATTAATAAAAATAATTTTATAAATTAAATTTAATAATTAAAAAAATATACATTGAGAAATCGGTGGGGGAGGTACCGATTTCTCTTTAGTCATTAAAAAAAATTAAGTTGAGCAAATGTAGTGGAGAAACCAATTTCTCAATGGAAATTTAGAGCAAAGAAAAAAGGTTGGTAGTTTGGTATTTTTTTTTCATGGCATAACAATAAAAACAGTCGCACGAAATAAAACCAAATATTTATTTGATCCAAAATAAAACTAACAAACTACAATTTCTATAAATTCTAATTTAATTAAATAATTCAAATAATATTTTCATCAACTAAATAAATCAACCAAGACAAAAAATATCAGGTCACGCATAAATAACATTTGCACAATACTTTCGAGTTAACCAAATAATCCCATTTTCATGGCATATTTAAACTTACATTAAACTATATAGTATAATTTAGTGTATAAAATATATAAATATATACGTTGTCAATATGTCATACGTGTGAGAAAGTTAAGTTAGTCATCACTATAGAGGATTATTCAACGAGATAATGCTAATTAGTCATCTTAATAGTGTTAGAGTTTTCGTAACAGAAATTAAATTGAAAAAACTATTTTAAAATAAAATTATATTTTTATGATGTAAATCAAACATAAAGATTTATACCAAAATAAATAAATAAATCTTATAAAGACCAAAGCATTATTTTAACCCATATTAAATTAACTATATAATATAACTTAAAATAAAATATATAAACATATAAAATTGTATGAATGAATGATATAATAAAATAAAATAAAGTTTTTTTTTCTTTCAAAAGTTGACTTCTATATTAAATAAAAGAAAAGAAAAACAAAGCAACGTTAAGTCGTTTTTTTATTATTATACTATTAAAATAAAAATTAAATATCATAATACCACTCTTTTCAAATTATATACTAAAGTACCATTAATTTTAAATTTTGCATTTTTTTCTCTTAAACATCGGTTCTTGCTCGTACACTTTCTCAACTAATTTTTTTTTAGAGAAGGAAGGGAAATCGGTTTATTGAATACGGATTTCTCAACATGAAATATATATATTTTTTAATTATTAAATTTATTTTACCATTTATAAAATTATTTTTATTAGTAATACTATTTAATAGGCACATATATAGGGAATTTGATCAATTAATAAAGCCACGTTCACCCACTGCCAAATAATTTTATAAATGATAAAATAAATTTAATAATTAAAAAAACAAAAATTAAAAAATATATATATATTTCACATTGAGAAATAGGTATTCAAGAAAACGATTTTCCTTCCTTTTTTAAAAAAACAAAAAAAAATTATAAAATGTAGGAGGAAGAATCGATTTTTTTAAAAAAAAAGCAAAATTTAAAATTAATAATACTTTGATATATAATTTGAAAAGAATAGTATTATAGGATTTAATTTTTATTTTAATGGTATAATAATAAAAAAGTAGACTTCACTTATGAAATTTTCTTTTGCAAACTTCCTACTATATCAAAAAAGACTCTAGGTTGATATATAATTTAAAAAAGAGAGTATATTAAGTAATAATTAAAAAATATATATTTAAAAAAAATGAAATATAACTTCTCTTTCAAAAATTGTTTTCTATATTAAAATATAGCTTAACCGAATAATAGAAAAATAAATTTAAATATAAATAAAAACATAAGACAAAGAATATTGAAATATTATTCTAACATACTATCTATGATTGAGTAAAATCTACATGAATCTCACAAATTTCTTTTGATTAAAAATAGTAAGGTTCCATTTGTTAAATATATTTTGTAAGACATGCTGCTTTTAAGCAATTTCTCAATAATGTTATTTTTTATGACAAACAAACCACAAAACAACATATGCTTTTCTTACAAAAACCGTAACAAATAATCTCTAAATTTTTAAATATAAAAAATTATTTTTTTTAAAAATGATTTTAACAAACAGACCATTAAATTAAATGGTGAATGAATATAAGAAAAAGAAAAACAAACAATAAAATTAAATAGTGAAAATTAAAAAAATTAAAAAAAAAATTGAAACTCGTGAGAGATTAAAACATAAACTGTAAAACCCCATAAATGATTTAAAATTTGGGGACTTTATCATTAAAAGTTTTCTTTTTAATAGCGATATAAAATTAGTTATAAATTTGTTACTTTAGTTACTCTACTTAAAATTTAGTTGTTTTAATTTGAGTATTATAAATATTTTATATATTTATTATTATAATTATTTTTCTCATTTTATTCATATAAACATTATCTCTATTTTTCTTGTGTATTATAAATATTTTATATATTTTATTACATTTAGTAATAAGCTAGTAGATTAATCATAGATAATAAAAATGTGTTTTCAACTTAGAACAAAACTTGGAAGTCCTAAGATCATAAAAGATTAAATGAAAATGAAACGAAATAGTCATAAAATACGATTACATAGAAGAAGAGACATATATAAAAATGCCATTAAAAAAACTCACCAAAACTATATCTTTCCTGAAGATTCAATGTAAGTCATTACTTAGATAGAACATTCATAAAACATGTAGTTTGTTGCAGTGTGATGCAATTGTACTGTGAATCACACTCCAATTGCATATATGGCGTGGTCTTCAATTTGAATTCCTACAACAAATCAAACAGCACCCTCATTAATCTTTAAGAGACTTGAAGTAAAATTTGAAGCTGACCCAAAATTTCTCTCACCAAACCCACTACTCAAAACTATTTAAGTTTGGGACTTTATGAAGAAAAAAAACCAAAACCAAAAATGGTAAACTTTGATGAAACCCAAATTTATATCTCAAGAACCAGCTCAAACCAAGGAATAAAAATTCATAATATATGTCAAAAATGAATAGAAAAATTACCTCTGACTTGTCGTGCAACGATGAGTAGAGTCTCTTTGCTTCTCTTGTGCTTATATAACGAATGAATGTGTATAATATATCCGTTAGAGTTTCTTTTTTAAGAAATTAGAGCTGTTTTTTGAAACTGAAAAGACTTCTGCCTCTCAACGGTCGAATTTCCCACTATCTTTAACAATTACATTATTTTCAACGGTTAAATATTTTACATTAATCTTGTTACATATATTATGGCCGTTTCATGTCTCAAAAATACATCCGTTGGAATAGAAAATCTACAACAATAGTTTTTTTTTTTTCTCCTTATTAAATTTAACAATTCACCACTGATACTTAGGGTGGATGTTATTCCAACTACTACAATTTTTTGGTATTATATCATATTTTAAGATGTGATAGTGAAAAATTCGTAGTAGCGAAAAAATGAATTAATGATTTATGAAAAGCTCTAATCCAATAGTTTTTTTGGTATATTTTGAACAAAAGATATGTACCATAGCAAAAGGCTTCGTCCAAACACAGAACCCATCAACTTTTACTTCTCGTGAAAAACAAAACAATTCAAATCATTCTTATCTTTACCATTTGAGATAATCCAATCCACGGTGGCCACAATTTTCGATTTCCTTTTTCCGCTATTACCTTTACATCCAAGAATTCAAATTCATTGTTACTGTTCAATTGCATATCCCCACTTCATACCAAGTAAGTATCAAATGTTGGATTGTTCGCTATTTAGAAATTAAAGAAGCCCGTAACATGTTTGATAAATTGCTCGTGAAAAATATTTTTTATTGGATCGTGGCATTTGGATGCATTTAGATTTGGCTTATGGGTACATCCACTTGTGGTGAAAAAATATTATAATAAGGAGTTTTGGTTTTTCCTTTTAATAAATAGGTTTTGTTTTCCCTTTTGATAAGAATAATTTAGGACTATGGAAGACAATGAGTTGTAGAGCTTTGAATTGTCGTGGGGATGGAAATCCATGGACAGTTAGAACAAAAAATTTATTACAAGATAAAGACCCCATTTGTGTATTACTCTCAAATGGGGTCTTTAAAAGATAAAGACCCCTAAGATAAAAGATTTTGAGATGAATAAGTTTCAAAATGTACAAAGTTTATATGAGGTTATTGTTGTTAGATAATGAATAAGTGTCCGCTGAGAATATTACAGTTGGATCTTCAATCACCATTTAAGATGATCAATTTATTCTACGTATCTTTAATTTAAGAGGGCAAATTTTACTAAAAGAGGATGCTACACAAACTTTTAGATAATTTAATAGATTCAGATGTTGACTAGAGAACAAACATATTTGTCTTCTTTAAAGCTTTGACTATTCAAATCTTCGACTTTTTAGAGCGTTGACTTTCATTAGAGTCAGACAATACAATGTTTGTCACAATTATCAGAGACAACAATCATTTTTCTTGACACGCTTGTCAGAGGCAAACGATGTTTTTCTTGACACACTTATTAGAAGCAAACCATTCAGATCGTTGCTTGTATTATATGATTCACCGAAGGCACATTTGAGAGTGTATTCATCATAGCCAAACACAACTGTAGTAGTTTCTTCAGAGTTATTATGATATTTGGTTATAAGATTCTCTTGTATTTGTTCATTAGAGGATATAGGTTATATCATAACACATACTTGTAACACTTTGACTTAAACTACATATTGTAATAATTGATATTGTTATATTTCGATTTGTTTTATTAGTAGACATAGTTACATAGTTATTTAAAATAGATAGTTATTAATATAAATCCATGTCTTCTAACTTAGGGGATAATTGTTCTTTATTTTTATTTTTGTTATCATCAAAATATCTACCAAAGAATTGTAGCTAAAACCACTTTTGCACAAACACTATACATCGAAAGCTCATTTCGATGTTATTGATAAAACTGGTATTGGGAAAGTAGACGTTGACTATCAAATTCATTTAATGCACAGGCATAATCTCTGATTATTTTAATATTAGATAACTTTGACAAATTTACGTGTCGAGTTTACACATCAAATTTACGTGTCGAGTTTACACATCAAATTTACCTAAACAAAATAAATTTTTTTACATAAAACCTTGAGTTTGACAACTTTAATAAAGAGAAAATGAGATCTTGAATGAATGTGTTAAAATTAAGGATGTCTAATTAAATATCAATTTTTTTTCACTGTCAAGATATTCAAATATTATTGTTTATTTTTTATGTCAAATATAATTTAATTTAATTAAATAAAGTTTTGCGGCAAATCAAAAGTCAAGACAACATAAATTCAAGGTGGAGTTTTTTTAATCCACACACAATTTAGATTATAAAGAACATATTTAGATAAATAATGAACAGCTTGATTGACTTCATGTCTTAAATGTTAAAAATTCAAACTGTGAAAATAAACCTAAAATTAATACAATCTCTAATTATAGAAACAACATAGGTGAGAGATTACTGAGTAGCGTTTCATGACCACATTTGAAGTATACGACTCTACTATAAGATTCAAGAAAGACATATCTTATATAAACTCTAAACTCTTTCACATAAAAAAGCTTTAGCTACATCTATATCTGGTAATAAAATGACTTGGTGGCAGCTAGCTGCAACCACTGGACCATTATCATCTTTTACTACTATACCGATACTCCACTTACCGCCTCTATCAAACCTAGTGCATCAACATTAAATTTATAATAACCATTAATTAGGCATGGCCAACAAACATTAGACATAAGCAAACTAAAACCTTCATTTAGCTTCACAAAAAGACTCCTTTTATTACACTCTCAGTTATTGGCCTCACCCCATTTTTTTTAACCATCAACTTAGTTACCTTAGTTACCGATCCTCCATGTTTGAGAGGACACGTAGATTTACTTACCCAATCTTTTTCTCCACCAACCATTTCCCCCTCTCACCTCTCTCGGAGCTACTCTCGTCATCTCAAAATTCACCAACTGCCATCTCAACCAATCTCCTAATTTGTTGCACAAATTCATCTTCTACTACCATGTTAGTTTCTATCTACTAGTTTCAGATAAATACCCATTTTTTAGTAACCAAATATCAAACCATAAAACAAGTAAAAAAAAAAGCAATACATTAATGATCACAAAACATATCGGGGCAAGTGGATATCCTAGGTTGTCTTGCTTTGCTTTTTTTTTTTGTAGTTTTCTAATCCATTTCTAAGCATTTTTTTGGCAACTTTTTATCTTCCACTGTTTTTTCAAACAAGCATTTTAATTTAATAAGGAAACAATTATTATTATTATTATTATTATTAATTAAAGTGTCTTTTGAAGTTGAACCTCATAATTATTATTTTGGGTCGGACTCACTTTCATCTAAGTCAAGTCTATTTATAAATTTGACTCAATTCAGTGGGCGATGCAATTAAGTCTACAAAATAAAATAAATAACAATAACATTAACATTAAAACCCGATGACAATATTTAAAGTTTAAAAAATGGGGTGAGGTAGTCCAATAATTGAGAGTGTGGTAAAAGTAGTGTGTTATCCTATCACTTTTTTCTTAAATATTAATATTAAATAATTTAAAAATAGTTTAATTTTATTTATAACTGTGATCAAATGAATATATCATCGATAGTTATATTAAAATATTATTATTAATTTTGAGAAACTATTATTATTATTATTATTATTATTATTTATTATTATTATTATTATTATTATTATATGCAACTTCCAAACTGGAATTAGAGGTGGCATGTTTTTGTAAAAAAATCATTCCTATGCAATAAAAGTATTCAATTATTAATAAAAGAAAATGAAGACAAACAATTAACAATATATAAATTTGTAAAGAAAAAAGTCATTAATATAATAATAAAATTGAATATATTATTCTGTCATTGGCCTCTATTGTACAGAATAATTGAATGTGTTATAATTGTATAAACTAATTCCATGAAACTAAAAACTCACATTTGAAGTTTTTGGTATAGAATAATTGAATGTGTTATTATTGTAAAACTAATTCCATCAAACTAAAAACTCACATTTGATGTTTTAGATATAGTTGAAGATGAATATACGAGATTATTTAAAGATTTGAATTATATATTTGATAAATATATGAATTTTTTGTGTTTTATTTGAAGATAGCGATGAATTTTTTGAATTTCTATAAATATAAAATAAAATAACATTAATCACATTTTAAGACATAAATGATGACATCGTAACTTAAAATTAAATATAAAATTAATTTAAAAAAAATTAAAAGACTAAATTATTATTTAAAATTAAAATTAAGTTAAGAAAACAGTAAAAAGTATTTTGTCTATTTTGTTTGCTTAGTTGATGTAACTTGCGTGATCACATGTATTCAATCTTTTAATTTTTATATTCTAGTTTAGCATTACCTATAAAAATGTTGAGTTAAATTTACTCATACTATTTTATGTGACAAGCTTTAAGTAATGTTGTTCAAAACATTTCCATGTTAAAATAACACGAATAAATTTAACTTATGATATTTTTATAGATAGTATATTATTACGAGACAATTATAACAAACTTATGTCTATAGATAATTTGTGAGTAATTTATAATTATCTATGAGAAATAACTTGTCCATTTGACAATTCAACCAACTAACTAGCATTTAACTAACTATGTTATATGGATTATCCAACAATAATCAAATGGACTTATTCGAGGTGCTCTAACATGACGTATTTGATACATAAATGGACTAGCTCAAGATTGGCCCACTTGTAATTCTAGTTCAAATATTTAAAATTGGTCCAACAACTATAAGGTGGGCTAAACCCAGCTAATTTTGTATCCTTTTATTTATTTAGTCTCTCATTTTTTACATTACTTTAATGTATTAGTTTCTTATCAACTACAATTATCTATTTGATGAAATATAATTTGGAAGCATGTATAATTTATTTTTACATCCCACCAAATATCAATTAAACTAAAATTTTATCCTTCCAATTGAACCAAATTAACAATGTCTAACATATAAACCTTACATTTTTAAAAGTTTTAGATTTTTTAATTAATTTAACATATTTAAATATAATTTTATGGATACTTTTAAAATTGGAAAATATATGTTAAAGCTTTTACTAGTTGTCTTTTTTCTTTCAAAAAGCACTCGGAAATCTTGGAATAGTCAGCCAAGGCCCAATGGATTCAACCAATCCAGTCCATTTTAATATGGGCTAATTAAACTGGAACAAAAAGATCCAGTTACTTTTGGGCTATCACTTTTATGTAAGTTGGACTAAAAAAGATGGGCTAATAGTTCGCCGACCCATTGCCGTGAAATAATCTGTACATAATAATAAAGTAAGATTTATTTTATTATAAGTGTGATATTTGTCACTTATAATATTTATATTAGTAGTAACTTATTATTATTTTCAATTTATTTTATATATGGTATTCTGTTAAAAAACTTAATAGTATTTAAGAGCATGGTATGGTAGCTAAATGAATTCTTCTGTCAGCGTGTAATTACGTAACTTACAGTTCTTGATAAGTTCTGGAGTTATGCCAAAGTGTAATCACAGTGCTCTCATGTTGAGTTCATCAGAGTAAAAATAGATGAATTGTTTCAAAATGATGTGGTATAGTGAACCTCATTCAATGAATCTAACGTTGAGTTCACAATTGGAGATGCTCTAACATTTTTTAATTAAGTACTACTCCGATTTTAATTATAAACGAAAATTTATTATATTTACTTCAAAATTAATAACAAATATATTTATTATTTTTATTTATATTTAAGAATAAATTGAGTAATAATTAGTCCATATTTTCATGGGTTACCGCTCCACATGTTCTTTATTTATTTTGGCTGCTACAATATCTTGGAAATTGACCCAACAGTAAAAACATTAGATTTCGATGTGAAAAGTCATGCATTGATTATTTGGATTAATTTTGGTTTTTTTTTTCTTTCCTTTTGACAGTTCCATTTCTTTAACCAAGCATTGAGTTTATTTTGACAGGAACCAAACAATGAGTTTCTATTGATGTATTGACAGCAGGCGACGGTAATTTGGCATATGGTGTTAACAGAATACATATTTGTAAGGATGTCTTGTCTTTGGTTTAATGTATTTGTTTATGTTCTGTTTGGAGCAGTACGGATGACAAGGTACTATAGTGTCTGTTTTGTATTTAATGCACACCCTAATACTCTCTTATCACTTATCTGCCTGCATTCCATATATGCAATAGTTTTAGTACTCTAATAGACAATGAAAAGAAAATAAATAACAAATAAATTAAAAAGTTTTTGTGTATTATTTTTTAAATAATTTAATTGTAGTATTAATTCTCTATCTTTATTGATTTACGAAATTAGTCATTTTATTTTAAAAGTTGATATTTTTTTATTTCTTTATTTAACTTTTTAACTAAAAAATAATAATATAAAATAATTTAAATAATGTGACATATAATGTGATTATGTAAAGTGATTAACATCTATCAAATTAGAATAAAACGACGTAAAAATTTAACTTTCAACTTCAAAATATTTTCATATTTTTAATTTAATTAATGACATATAAATAATTAATGGATCTAGATGGTTCTATATTACATAATTGTATGTTATATCATTTAAAATATGTTAATTTTTTTTTAGTTCAAAAATATGAAAAAGGGACCGAAACTGTTGACATTTAAAATAGGAGATCAATTTCGTGAATCAGTAAAAATAGAAGGACAAAAAATACAATTAAATTTTTATAAATTAATAAATTTATGATAATTTTTATTAATTAAAGAGTTATTTATCGACTTTTGTATTTTAAAAAGATCATTTCATAAGAAAATATAATTTTTTTATTTATGAATATTATATTATATTTTTAAATTTTATTTGTAAAAGATATTCAATATTTATTATTATAAATAAATAAAGATTCAAAAAAATTATATTTTATTTCGTTGATTGTTTTGGTAAATAATATTTAATTATTATAATTTTTTAAATAATAGAAAATAATCTTTTCGAAAACAAAACTCATTTAACTATTAATTGAAAAGCCAAATAAACCAGTATATATTGAATTGATGAATGTATTGTATAAATTCTCTATAAAATATTATAAACGATAGTATTTAGTGAAATTAAAGTATACAAAATATAAATTATTATTGTGTAATACAATATACATAAAAAATTATTAAGTTGTTTATATAAATAAATAAATAAAATACATAAATAATAAATAAATATATTTAAATGTATATTTAGAACAAGACAAAATAGATACTAAAATGTTTATACCCGTTTAATTTTACAAATTTTACTCTATTTATTACACGTATTTTTTTTGAGTTCCGAAGCCATGAGTCCAATTATCCATTAATTAAGTTTGTAAGTTCTTTGCTTTGGTGTTTTAGGATATTATATCCAAATATATTGTTGACTTTCAAAAAACAAAAATTAAGTTGTTATTTGTTTTATTTCAACAAAATTCATCTGTAATGGACACTAATAAGTAACAACGCAGCTACGACGTGAATCAGGAAAAAGATGTTAATGAAAACCAATTAAGTCCTTGCAAACAAATCTCCTAACTTGAGGGCTTACATGACTTTAGTTTTCATATATATATATATATATATAATATAAGGATCATACAGAGAGAAAAGAAAATTTGACCCTGTACCTCCAAATATTTTTCAAAATGCTAAAAATGCCCTCAAATTTTTTTGACTATTTTACTGAAAACTTAAAGCCAATATTTCCGGTACACAACATAGTTCCGGAAAACTTGAAAAAAAAGTTTTTCGGTACAGAAGAGAAAAATTGTGTACCGGAAATCTTCAGACCCAAGTTTTCCAGTACAGAACAATGTTTCGGAAAACTTCATCCATAAGATTTCCGGTACAGAAGAGAAAGTTTGTGTACCGGAAAACTTCCTGCCCAAATTTTCCTATACAGAACAATTTTTTTAAATTTTATTCTTTAGTTTTTTTAATTTTTTTAATTTTCTTCTGTACCGGAAATGTTTCAACCAAGTTTTCCGGGGTGCTTCTTCTGTACCGGAAAACTTCGACTCAACTTTTCCGAAAGTTTTTAAAAAGAAAACTCACTTTTTTATTCTTGAAAGGGTATGGGGTAAAATTTATGAGAGAAAATTATACTTAATGAAATTGCAAGATTGAATTTAGGAGTTGTTCACTATTTTTTAGTATGCAAGATTAACTTTAGTTTTCATGATTTTAGGAGTTGTTCACCTTAGGTCTATTAATTTATTTATTTTATTTTATTTTAATCATACATCACCCATTCTATGATACGTAAATAAAAATTAAGGTTTTTAATTGAAAACTAACAGAAAAGATTAATATGACTAATACAAGTAAAAGTTAAGGAATCAATATAATAATAAATAAATTAAAAGATTACATGTGTAATGTAACCAAAAATGAAAGCACTAAATTATTAGGCTCCTTTTTGCTAAGTCTATACCTATGGAAATTGGGTTTCTAAACTAAGAAAAGGAAGAACAAGTGAGAAAGCTATCTATAAACATAAAAATATTATTTTCTTCATTGAATCCATTCTCAAATGAGACAATACAAATACACTATATAATATTTTAAATAGATCTTAGTCATCCATGTGGCATAATAAAAAATGTGCTAAGAAAGTACTAAACACATAAGAATATATATTAAAATACTAAATAAAATACATTAACTAATAAGTCTTGAGTTGGATCAACTATAAACTCTATAGTTGAAAGTAGTAATAATGAAATAGACAAAAATACACATTAAATTATGCATTCGGACCTTTAAATTTGATAATTTTATCAAATTAATGTCATAAAATGTTAACATTTTATTAAAATAGTGTAGAAAGTTGATTATCCAAATTACTTTTTAAGTTGAAGAAATTAATGACATATATTATATGAATAGATCTTCATCATCAAATTTTTAAAGTTATATATATGTTTAAATAGTTGTAGAAAAAATAAAGAAATATAGACAATTTATAAAATTTGATGGATAATTTTTTATAGATTAATATGAATGACATATTGTTTTAGCATTTGTTGGAATTTTTAATCATCAAATGCTTTCAATTTGCAATAATCTTTGTTGGAAATGATATACAAGATCAATGAAATAATAGTAGGTAATAGGATAATTAGGTGAGTTTCGATCAATAGAAAATAATATATTATAGTAGAAAAATCATGGATATCTTATTGGTAATGTAAAACAACAAATTATATGATATAAATAAATAAATGCATTTTGCACTTTTCTATTTAGTTTAGTTTCTTACTTAGATGAACACATTCGATCAAATCATTTATGGTTTGTTTATTTTTTTTTTTTTGAAAAACTACCTTTTAGTTTTTTAAAAATAAAAATTTAAAAATTTATTCGATAAACCACTTTTGCACTAGTAGTTTTGTTATGAATAATATAAAAAATGAATGTTTATTGATTACATGATCTATATAGAATAAGAATATTAGAAGAGACATATTGATGTATATTGATGTATATAATTATGATATATGTTTATTCTTAATTGATAAATTCCGAAAGAATTTAACAATGAAGCATCATTGAAGAGTTACAAGATTGACATTTTCTTGGATCATTGATTGTGGAGATTTTTATGTAGTTCCTGAATAAGTAAGAATTTTATAATCAAGCATATGTGAAGGATTGCAAAGATAATTTCTGATATAGTTCTAAAACACTAAAAATTTGATATTAAAAAAGTATCCCTTAAGGATTGCTCAAAGAATAAATTGTTCTTGATAATTGTTTATGAATATCAATTATGATTTAGTTTCTTAAGAATTCAAAAATTTAATATTCAAACATCTATATGGGATTACTCAAATTGAAAATATTGGTATATGTTTCTTTAAGAACTAATAATATAATATCATGCCTTCTTAGTTTTTGAAGAACTAAACTATTAGACCATGAACTTTTTATAGAAACCATAGTTGAAGTAATTGAGTTGACAATAATTTTTTTTTATAAATTCTGAATGTTTATTATTGAAAGTAGTATATAATCATTGAAGCATGTATATTATTGTAAACTAGAAGTTTACCATCAATAACAAAATTTTCGTTGATAAGATTGGTTGGCTCATTCTAAATCTATTGTGATGCAAAAAATAGTTACAAAAATTGTGAGTATGTATTGAAGAACTAGTAGATTCTTCAACTTTTTTGTATTAATAGTTTTCAAAGGAAAGTGATAATTTTAGGAAATGAGTCAATCTCATTTCTAGAACGTAAGTTAAGGTGATATTTGTGTACTAATTCATCGATCATGTGAACCATTTAGATATTTCATTGATGCATCAACTATATGATAACATGTATGTTTGTTGTCAACTCATAATAAAAAACTTATGAGATTATTTGTTTAACTAATGTGACTAAGATCTCATTTTCCTCATTTGATAAATATTGAATTGAAATTGATATTGAACAACATGTAGCATATGTTCATACACAAAAATGATACTGAAGGATCATTCTTCAAACGTTTAAAATTTTTTACAAAATAAATACTTATGAGATCATAAGTTTCAATTTCTACTTTGGAACATTCAATCTTGCATGTTGATATATCGTTTTACATCAAGCAAACAAGTTATCATATGTATGTTATCTCCTTAATTTACAATTGACTTTGAGTTAGTAGCTTAATATTCCTCATCTAAGAAATTTTTTTGTATATGTTGTGTATATTCCAATTGCTCCAATATAATTCTCTACGAGGAGTCTTAGAAGAACACTGAAAATATATATTGGATATGAATCTCCCTCAATAATAATGAATGTTGATCATTAATTGAAAATTTATTTAGAACTTAGTTTGTTGAATATTATTTGATGAATTATTATTTCCACTATTAAGCGGAGAAAATAAGAAACTAAAAATGATTATTAAATATGTTGTTATCTCACCTTGATCTTCTTACAAATAAATGTGATATGGAAGTTCAAAAAGATTAATTATATGAAAGTTTAGGAAGTCAATTATCAATAGTTAATACTTGAAGCAAAGTATATATTATTGTTGGACAGTGTATCATTGAAAATGAATACCCATGCATGAAACATGATATATATTTGTTGGTTCTAAAGATATAAAATCTTCAATAAGGTAAGGAGTTAAAAGGAAAGGTGAACCAAGTGAGGATATGAAAATTCAAAAAAAGTACTTCGACATAATTGATTTTTGTAACACCCCGATTTTTAAATGCGCGAGTGTATTTTTTTTTAAACAAAAAAATAACGACAAAGAAACAAACAAAGAAGTAAAACAGGAAATACTTTTGGATAAATATTTAAGTCATAACATAACGACCAAGTCACCAAATATTTACAAGTAGCGGAATAATTTTCTTGAAATAAAAATCCAAAGTATTCAAACATCAAAATACACCGGGGCTATGAGGCCTATCAGACATAGCTCATACCTCTGGGGTATTCTCGGCAAACCTGTACAAAAGCACTGCCCCAAGAATTTTAACTTTCTCCACGTCACATCAAAAAGTGGAACATGAACCCATCAAAAGAAAAGACATCAAACAGTTTAAGCATAGATACAATCTTCCAAAATGAAATAAATACAATTACAAAAGAAAGACATCTAGTCCTTATACAACCACCTAATCTGATCATACTACAAAAACTACACAACCCGAGTGATCTCCACGCGCCCTACAAGATCCTCCTAACACAGATTCGGTTAGTTATGACTAACTACTTTCCCATCTTCAGGGTACTAACCGGTAGGATGATCATGTTTCTCATCAGAGGGCAAAGCCCAGATTTCCACAATAATTGTAAATGTCACCAATCGAAATTAACAAATATCACATAGCAAAATTCTTATATTTTCAAATGCTCAAAAGAACCTTTCGTCTTAGCATACTCCTTGAAAGGGTTTTCATATGTCCAAAAATGCATAAACAATGTTGAAAAATGAAGTTTTAACAAACTGCACTGTCATAGCCGAATACAACAGAAAAAAAATACAGATTTTTAGTTCTAAAATAGCTATGAATCAATCAACACTTCGAGTATTCATTAAATCAACTATGAACACATAATTACATCAAAACTTAATCAACCCAACTTCACACCTCAAAGCAATTACGATAAATCACAACAACAATCGAATATGTATATACAATCATCATAGTATAACAAACATAACTCGCATGTCAAACACTCTAATGCAATGCGTATAAACCAAAATGCATAATTCCAGAATTCCAAACCAAGACCCTCCTCGAAGGGCGTAAATCATAATTGTACAACCTCTCACAGACCAGTACTAATTACCAAAGTGCAATCTCTCACGGATCAGCACGATTTACAAGCGTGCAGTCTCTCACAGACTAACATGACATACAAGAGTGTAGTCGCTCATAGACCAGCACATTCTAGAGTGCAATCGCTCATAGATCAACACATTCTAGAGTGCAATCTCTCACAGATTAGCACGACGCAACAATCCCCGCAAGGATAAGATGAACCAACAATTCACATGGCATCATCCTGTGGCCCATCACGGTCACCACTATCACCATGGCCCCATCGCAGTCACCATGTACTATGAAATGCATGAGCATACTTTAACTCTTTTCACCACAATCATTAAGTAAATGCAACTATTAAAAGATTCTCCATTTTTAATACTCATTTAACACTAATGATTTTTCAAATACCACACAGAGCATACTCAAACATATTTATTCACACCAATTTCAATTTTCACAAACACACATAAATCACATTTCTAAATTCAATCCACACATAAATTGAATTAAATTCATTTTCCACCAAACCACACATAAATTGAATTAAATTCTTTTTCCACCAATCCACACATAAATTTTTTCTCAAAAATTCATAATATTAATTATGAACACCTCAATTTCACCAAACATGAGTCACTATAATTTTCAAACATTAATCACCCATATTCAATCTCCAAAATTTTCAACCATAAATCACCACAACAACATTGATATATCAGAGTTCTTCCTACCGCTAACTCGGTGCCAACGGTCTCGATTCTTTTTCGAGACTCAAAGAGCTAACTACATAAACATAAATATTTATAACAATTTGTTCACAATAAAATTAATTTACAGACAATAAAATTCCTAAAATTAAATCTTTCTCACACACCAAACTTTTAAAACCAAATAATCTATATTATTTACTTAAAACTAAATAAAACAAATATTGTCCAAATTTCACATACACACACTCGACTATTAAAGCACTGAAATTTTTGAGTTAATAAAATATTCTAATTTTTTTTTCTTTTTAAACTCAATCAAAGAGTAATTAAAAGAGTAACATTTTAAACTCTAACCATTTTTAATTTCAATCTATATTTTTGCTCAAACTCTTTAACTTAGTTAAAATTTGAATTTTTTTACAACTTTAACAACTCTAATTTTTTTTATAAAATTTCAATTTCAGATCAAACTCATTTATTTGAAAAAAACTCATTACGTAACTCAAACTCATCAAATTTAATTAATTCAATATCTACAAAATCCACACCTAAATCACATCTCAAAAATTCATAATAATAATTATGAACATATAAATCAAACCAAATATGGATCACCACAAACCACACAAAAAACAAATTCCACTAATTCCCATATAAACGAATTAAATTCATTTTCAACGAATTCACACATCAAATTTCTTTTCCACAAAATCACAAATAATATCCTAAATGCAAAATAAAAGTTTGGAAGGAGCCCTTACCTTAACGATAGCTCTAACACGCGATTACGGTACCGTAATTAATTCCGGTAAAATTTAAATTTGTGATGTCGCGTCGAAAACTAGTTCACTAGCACCGCAACGTGACAATGAGCAACTTTCTCTTCTGTCACTTCTCGAATGGAAACTTAGATCTAATAGATTAATGGAGGTTTATTTTTTTAGTTTTGTTTATTTCTTTAAACCGATGAAAGAGAAAGCTGAAGAAGAAAGGAGAAGGCAAGGAGCAGAAATGTTCTCTGTTTCTCTTGGTTCCATATATATATATATATATATATAATATTATAATAAAATGAATTCCAAAATAAATATCTAGATATTTACAAATATCTAGATATTTTTATAAAAATCATCATTATGCTTGTCACCTCACATTACATCATAAATTACTTTTTTAGAAAAATATCTATTTTCGCCGCAATTCAATCGGCAGATGAATTTTTCTGAAAAATGCTGCATCTCAGAAAAAAATTTCTTCGACCAAAGATTCACCGTAATTAAGTAAAATGATTCATCGACGAATAATTTTAATCAGGTCTCTAAAAAGATATTTTTGGCATTTAACTCACAAAACGCCATAAAATTGGCTAAAAAACCTAAAAAGTTCAGCACAAAATTCCCCAAAATACATAAATTAGAATTTAAAATTAAGGGTCTTATAATTTTCACGTCCAAAAGAACTGATCAAGTACCTGAAACTTATGAAAATAAATGGATCTTAATAAATTATGTCATGAATCAAATATGATAATACCAACAGAAAGTCAACATTGACAATATTTTTGCAAATTATATGAAGATATATGTGATACATGATAATAAAAATCATTAACTAAAGTCTATTAAAGATTATAGACAAAGAAATATTATGAAAATACAAAGAAGTAATTGAAGTTGAATTAAACTCATTTTGCAAAGTAAAAGGGTTTTGGATTTATTGTCCATACATTTGAAGATGTGAAGCTAATGACTGATTTTTTTGATTTTTTACACGAACAAAAATGACTTAAAAATTTACAAACTCAATTTAAGCAAGATACAATTTAAAATTAAACAAGGATTACATTGAAGCCCAAGTTTTAACTATAGATACACACTCAAAGCTGAAGGAGAAAATCATTAAAAAAGAGAAAAGAGTAAGAACTCAATCTCAAAATTCTAAATTCATCTTATAGTTCAAAGAGAGAGACAGTTGTTAAGGTTACAAATATTTTCTTATTGTTCTTTTCTTAGAGTGTGAGAGTTATTATAATAATAATAATAATAATAATAATAATAATTATTATTATTATTATTATTACTATTATCAACTTTGTTAGAAGAAAACACTAAAAATTCCAATCTTTTGTATCTAACCCAATAGTGGTTTAGTTCCTTCTTCAATCTGGGGTTGTTAGGAGAATAGTTGGCTTGTAGGGTCAAAGTGATTAGTTCCTCAAAAGTCTGGGGTTGTCAGACTGTTTGGAAAGAATGGCTTGGAGGGCCAGATGCTTTGTAATTCAAGAAAGTTGAATTAGTGAATTAAAATCTTTTGAATGATGGAACTGAATGTAGTCAAGTTAGTGGTGAATCGGGATAAATATATGGGTCAAATTATTTATGCTTTCATTGTTTACTACTTCTGAATGTGATTGCTTCTTATCTAAGTAATTCATAAAAATCAATCAACCTTCATCAAATTAATAAAAAGTTATTAATTTTGGCAATCACAATTCAACCCCCTCTCCCCTTCCTGTGTTTGCACCTTCATGATGATTATATAAAATTCTCTAAAGGATTTTATTTTCGTGAGATGAACAATCCACACTCTTGAAAAGACAACTTCATCCAAATGAATAAGTCTCTTTATATATTCAAACAATCTACACATGTTGTACAATATTTTTAGTGAATATTTTCAAATGAGGGATATAAAGATGATATCATTTGTCTATTTTTTTTTAAGAAAATATTTGGAAATTTTTTATAATGATGTTCATGTTGATTAAATAAATATTATTAGAACTTTTGAAGAGCTTCTGCAATTTATTTAACTTAAGAAAAAGTTTGAGATAAAACATGTATTTGTTTTTAGATTACAAATTAAGTATTCGAAGAATAACATTTGTAGTTCGTGAAGCTTATGTAAAAAAAGTGTTAATATGGTTCTTAGGTCACTAGACATGAACAAAGATTGAGAAAATGATAAAGAACTTATTAGTTTTGAAATACCATATTTTAGTTATATATGGAGACAATAATGTACCTTATTAATTGTACATGTTTTGATATATTATTTGTTGTTAATATATTAAGAATATATATTTCTTCATCCACATGACGATAATAGAACAAAGTCAAACATATGCTGATACTTTAGATATGTTTTTTTGTTTTGTTTAATCCTCCTAAGAAAATTTTAGCATTTCATGGGACAAATCCAAAATGCAATTTGTTGAGATCCAAAATACAAGAACTATTGGGTTTTCTTCTAAAAAGGGGGGTTATTGCAACAATTCTATGAGAAGATAACATCGTATGCAGTACTAATTTGGATGAGAGGATAATAAATAAGATAAAACATATTTTTCTAAAGAATTTCTGTCAAGTGAAACTTTTAAATAATTAGTACCAGATATTAATTGTAATTTTTTTCTCAAATATAATTGCATCTAGAGAGGTTAAATAAATGTGTTATGGACTATTTTTTTTTTCTTCACCCTGATTTTGTTCCACTGGGTTTTTGTGCTAAGATTTTTAATGAGGCACTTTCTTGAACCAAGAATATTGTATTTTGTTTTCCTTCTCTATAATTTCTTCCCAATAATATTTTAATGATACACATCTTTAATGAATATTCAAGGAAGAATGTTACGAATCATGTGATGGTGATTCTTCATTTACTACATGAGTTACATAGAATACGACATTAGAAGACACATATTGATGTATATGTTAATGAGATTTAATTGTGGCTTTTGATATTCTTGTAAACCTTTGTAATATAGACCCTATAAATAGAGGGTTCGAGGAACTTATGAGATATACACAAGAATATAATGATAACTTCTTTCATCTCTAATTTCTTCTTCATTTTTCAAGTTCTCTAAACTTTAGTTTTTCGCTACTTTCCTACATTTTATCTTGCTTCAATTTTTGTTAATTTCATAACATCTTGAAAATTGTTTTTTATTTTTTTACTTTTGAAAACTAAAACAATTATTATTTGTTTTGATTTGAGTTTTACAATTTAATGTATTTTTTTCCATAAATTCCCTTATAAGAGTGAATCATATCTAAGATATGTCATACAATAAATATGAATATTTCTTCTCGTAGAGTTCAAACTTGAATTTACCATATTGTGACCGTCTATCCTTTCCTGCTAAACCCAATGTCATTGATAATTATACAAGTTTTACAATTTAATGTTAATCCGAGAGCAAAAGCCTCACTTCATTAAAAAAAAAAAAAGATTGGTGGACGCTCATACATCAAATTAACTACTTTAGAGAGAAATAACTATAAAAAAAGATGTATTAGATATGATATATTAATTATATGTTAAGAAGAAAAATAAAAAAATAAAAAAAAATTTAATTGAGTTATAAAAATTACAAATATACATATATAATATTTATAATATTTAATTGTAGTATTTAATTGATGTAGGGCTATTAGCCCTACCATAATATTTTAATTTCAAAATATAATAAATTTTTGACATGTTACTTCACATGACAAATTCAAAAACACGTTCTCATTATTGCTATTTTTAATAATCATGTTTGCGGACTCTCACATTATTACCCAGAATTTTTTTTATATTATATGATGATTTAAAATTGTGCATCATTAGTATTTAAATTATTGTACTTTTATTATTTATGAAAAATTATTGTACTTTTTTTTACTAAAAATTATATTCATTAAATAAAATTGGTAGATTACATAAAAAATAATCCAAATTAAATGTAACTAAAATAAAAATTAACGAAAAGTTAAAAACTCAAAACAAAAAATGTCTTATAATATTTGAGTACGTGTGGTATGAAGTTTTGAATTAATCTTACGTATCCGGTGTATTTTTTTTAGATGCAATTAATCATCCTAATTAATTTGATGGTCTATTTTCTTGTTATCGAATAATCTATCGATTACAATTTGGGTGATATGGAAAGTGAGGAATGAGGCCGATTTTCATCTATCATATCTTGAATGATAATCTTAATAATTGAAAATGTCTGATTGTTAGCATGGGGTGGTAAAATGAGTTATAACACAAAAAAAAAAAAAAATTGAATTGTATTTTAAAACTTTTTATAAAAACATTCTTTTAAAATTTATCTTTAGGTACAAATTAAATTTATATGAATGTTAAAACTTAGTGTTAAGGTGAAGGTAGTGGCCTATTCCGGTCCCACTTTGTCCATATTACTAACTCACAGCGGTGTTTGACATTAAAGATTATGACGAAAATATTTAATTTTAAAGAAATTTAACTTAAAACAAACTTAAATCAAATTTTCTTTATTCTCTTCTTAAAATCAAATCACTTCAAAATACATTGATATAAAAGAACTACCATTGATTTAATTTTGTTTTTCTCCTTCTATTGACTTAAATATATAACTAATCTACGCAAAATAATAAAATTTTGATTTGAGTTTCTTTTTAGTTAAATTTCTTTAAAATTAAATATTTTCGTCATAATCTTTAATGTCAAACACCGTTGTGAGTTAGTCACATGGACAAAGCTAGAAGCGGGACGGGAATAGGTCATGGTCCCCCAAACTTTTTATAAATTCTTTTAATACTAATATAGTGTTATTAATTTTTTGTCTCTATATTTTTAATTTTGTGAGTTTTATATGATATTTTATAATGGACCTTTTTTAGACTCAATAAATTGTCTTAAACACATTTTTCGACAAAATTTACCCTTTGCATTTTTCTATTTAAGACTCAATTGAAATATGAGTTGCAACACTATAAGTTTGATGTGTTTAAAGATGATAATTTATATATGTTGGCAACTATTAGTAAAAAATTACTTGAGACCAATAAACCAATTTTTTATCCGATTGATAGGTTGTTACAATTTACGTTGACTGGTTCGATATTAAAAGCAACCATATAACATGCATTTTTAGCAATGAAAAAATATGAAAACAAAGATACATAACAAGTGATTTTTTCAAAGATTACATGTTTGATTATATTGAAGATGAAATCGCTGAAAAACTCATCTTATATATAATAATCGATGATTTTAACTCTATAAAAAGAACAATAAAAATAACTTTAGAAATAATACTTAGTTCTATTTATATTTATTTAATAATATTAACTTTAGTATATATTTTATACTTTCTTAAATTTCTTGTATATATTGTGTATTTGAACTTTTTTACTAAATTATACTCTTAAATTTGGTCACGCCTACATTTAATTGTTGGCTCTGTCATTAGGTTGGCATGAACAATTTAATT
Source organism: Cicer judaicum (assembly GCA_037974835.1). Taxonomy (NCBI): domain Eukaryota; kingdom Viridiplantae; phylum Streptophyta; class Magnoliopsida; order Fabales; family Fabaceae; genus Cicer; species Cicer judaicum. The sequence goes on along the minus strand of JBBPBS010000207.1, from coordinate 9,814,643 downwards.
TCATCACGGAGCTGAAATATAGCCTCGTGTCATTTGTACCTATATATATAATCCCTCTCTTTCTTGCACTCAATCCCACAACAAAATACACAAACATACACTCATTTAGAAACATCACTAACTAGAACTAGAATAGTGTTTCAATCCAATATATCTCTTTTATTATTCTTCTAACATATATAAAAAGCTAGCTAAATTACACAAAAATGGATAATGAAAAATGGCCAGAGCCAATTATTAGAGTCCAAGCCTTAGCTCAAAGTGGCATAACTTCAATCCCACAACGTTTCATAAAACCAAAATCCCTAAGACGAACAAAATCTACTACAACTCAATCTTTTCATCATGATCATGATGATAATTCAAACAACAACCTTAATATTCCAATTATTGATTTACAACACTTGAAAGGCGACGACAAGAAGCTTCGAGAGGAAACGCTAGAGCGCGTTTCCGAGGCGTGTCGAGAATGGGGATTTTTCCAAGTTTTGAACCATGGTGTTAGTCATGAATTGATGAAGTGTGCTAGAAGTGGTTGGCGTGAGTTTTTTGAATTACCAATTGAGGTGAAGGAAGAGTATGCTAATTCACCAACTACTTATGAGGGTTATGGAAGTCGATTGGGAGTTAAAAAGGGTGCCATTTTGGATTGGAGTGATTACTTTTTTCTTCATTACATGCCATGTTCACTTAGGAACCAAACCAAGTGGCCTTCTCTTCCAACTTCTTTAAGGTAATCTTTCACCTACCTAGTTTTGTACATGGTCAATATTATAACTTGATTTGTCGGTTCCCTCTTCAATTAAACCTCTAGTGTTCAATTAATCTAACTATCAATATACAATATAATAAATTAATTGTTATATTAATTCACAATTGATGTTCAATTCAATAAAATAAAATAAAGTATGTTTTAGTTTTTAAAACTTACACGTTGGAATTTAAAATATTACAATTACATTACTTAATTATAGTTATATTTACGACTTTTTTATAAAAAGAAATACATATTTTGTATCCAAAAAACAGAGCATATATTAAATAATATATACATATTATTGTGTATTTAATTAATTATATTTGTAGTATTTTAATTTATTCATTAATTAGTACATTTCCTTTCATAAATTAATATTTATATACACAATTAATGGTTTAAAATATTTATATACACAATTTATTGGATGTGTCCTTTATTCAAAAGTTATGCGAGGACATAATATACCTTTCTGATGAATAAAAAATGTCTTTCTCTGTGTTTGGTTTCTAAAACTTGACATAAAAAAAAGTAGGAAAATGCTAATTTTTCCAAAATGGTAATTGGACGAAACCGAATTAACGTGTATTATTACATCTACTACCCCTTGTAGCCAAATACTAAATTAACAGTTCATTGACATTTTATTAACGGAGTTTATATTCATTCTTCTCTTTTGTAGGTTATATTGTTTGTAAAAAATAGCACTAATCATAAAAGTTATGGATCTGTATTATCTCCATAATATAATCTATCTCTTTTTTATTGAACAAAGTCAATATATTTAACTTTTTTTAATTTTTTTTCTTCTTAATTCTCCAATTTTTAACAATATTAAATTGAAAATTGAAAATTTATTCAGAGAGTAATTAAAGTCAGAACAAAAATATTTTTAACTAGAATTTAAATCTCAGATATTTTCAAACGATTTAACTTTACTTAAAGTTCATTAAACAAACATTGACAATTTACACCAAATATATATACGATGTACTGTTTGGATAACATTTTCTTTTTCGGTTAGGTATAAATCGAGTAAACAAAATTTGTTTTTTATCAACACTTTTTTGGGAGGTGTGTGAACACACTCTACACCCACATCTAAAACGTGATGGTATTCAATCAAAGCCACGCGTCAACATAACATCAATAAAATAAAAATTTATGTTAAAAAATATCTTAAATAACATCTTAATTAATTAATTAGAGATTTCATGTTAAATCTACGACAAAATATCCCATCTAATAATATGAATATGTATGAATTATTTCAATTAAAATTTAAAATAAAAAATAAAATTTCATTAAAATAGACACGAGAAAGAGAAGATAATAATAAAATATCAGCAAATATTATTTGCTTTTAAATCATTAACACGTGCCAATTTTGCATTCTTATTTTTATTTTATGTACACATAACACAAGATGATGTAGTCAAATTCAGCTCAACCTTGCGATTTGTTTCGTGGTTGGAACTTGGATACATATGTATCTAGCCACCACCTTTGACTCAAAATTTAAAATAAAATAAAGCAGATCTTGCTTATAAATAAAAATGGTAAAATCTTAGTAATTTATAGTTTTGTTAGATATTCATAATTAGAAGGTAAAATTAATTTGAATTTAAATTAAAATTAAAATAATTAAATATTAAAAAATATGATATTGAATGATGAGATGTTGAACATATCCAATAAAACTTTAAGATACACAAGTGTTCAAAAAAATTCAATACCTCTATTTTAAAGAAAAATTGATAAACTTTTTTTTTTTTTTTTGTATATAAACATTTTTGTTAAATGTACTAAAGTTACTTTTGTTGATAATAGGAATGTGATTAATGAATATGGTGATGAAGTTGTTAAGCTAGGAGGAAGGATACTTGAATTATTATCAATTAATCTTGGACTTAATGATGATTTCCTTTTAAATGCATTTGGTGGTGAAAAAGATATTGGTGGTTGCTTAAGGGTTAATTTTTATCCAAAGTGTCCTGAACCTGATCTCACACTTGGTATATCTCCTCACTCTGATCCTGGTGGTTTGACCATTCTTCTTCCTGATGATTTTGTATCTGGACTTCAAGTACTTAGAGGAGATGATTGGATCACTGTTAAGCCTCTTCCAAATGCTTTCATCATCAATATTGGTGACCAAATTCAGGTCCTCTATTTTATAAATTTTTAATTAATGAAAATGTTTTTTTTATTTTTTATTTTTATTTTTTATATCTTTTTTGTTTTTTTTGTTAATGAAAAGTAACATATTTTTAATTGGACAATTGTTTATATTTTTCAAAAATAATGAAAATTTTCAAATAACTGTTTTTTTTTGTAATTTTTAAAAAATGCACCATTGCTATCTAGAATTTTATTTTTCTACCGTCACAATTGTTAGTTTTAAGAGTCTTAAATATTCTTATTGGTTAATTAATTAAAATGAACACATAAATCAGAAATTAAAATTTAAAATAACAAAATAAAAATACCCATAAATTGTCAAGTTGTTTATCATGATAACTGTGTTTATTTTTATATGAACTTAATAATCCCTAATTGACATCTAATTATAGAAATATTAAATATGCATTTAATCTATAGTAGATCTCACTATTTTTACTAATTTTTTTTTATTATTACAAAATTAATTTTTTATTAAAAATACCATCGGACTATTTTTAAGAGATCTGTATTAAAAACACCCCCAATTATAACTTACAATTTAGATATTTATGCAAAATATTAGAAATGTGTTAAAACTAAATTATATGTCTATGTAAACTATTTTATGATATTAGTTTGTATTTATTGAATATTTTATTACTTTTTTACTGGGTCCATAATTTAACAATCAGTGGTAATAAATTACTCATCAAATACTTTTTGTTTTATAAACTTTGTAGGTGTTGAGCAATGCAATATACAAGAGCATAGAACATAGAGTGATAGTGAATTCCAACAAAGATAGAGTTTCATTGGCCTTCTTTTATAATCCTAGGAGTGATTTACTGATTGAACCTCCTAAGGAACTTGTCACTAAGGAAACGCCACCACTCTACCCTCCAATGACATTTGATGAATATAGACTTTACATTAGGACAAAAGGGCCTTGTGGAAAAGCTCAAGTAGACTCTTTGTCATCCCAAAAATGACTCCTATTATATCATTATAATTTTCATTTAAGGGTCATTTGTTTGCAACTAGTTAATTAATCTTTTCATAATAAAATATAAAAAAATAATAATATTATTTTCTTTAACTTTTATATTAGATACATCAATTTTTTAAATATTTTTTAATGGTGACTTTTATGATGGACCACCTATAAAAATGGTTCATGAAGATCAAATATACTCTTCAGAATGGTCACATTGTACTTTATGATTAAACATTGATTTCTTTAATGTAAAAATAAAAAAAATCGAATATTTTGATTGACTTTTAACATTGATCTATATATATTCGTCATCTTCGAATAATAAACTTAAACTTACCACCTTTGTCATTTGTAAATTTTCTTATTCTTATATATCTCAAACTTAGTTTACCTTTGTCAATTCAAAGATCAAATAAACTCAATAACCAGCTTTGGGTTTGCCTAGTGCATGACTATAAGAGTTAGTCTCTATGATTTCATGTTTAAACAAAATAACAACTTTAACATTTTTTAAGAAAAATAGTATTTTTCAAATTACTTCTCAAGGGATGTTGTAACTAATTTTTTTTTTTAAAAAAAAAACTAAAAGAAATATATTAATAGAAAAAGTCTAAGCATAAGGTGTGACTAGACCAATACAAAAGAGTTCATAAATTAATACCCAATAAAAACAAAGGATAATTTAACACCCGACCAATACAAAAGATCGGTTCATATAAAGAAAATGTTGTAAACACTTAAGAGTCATGTCATAATGAAATTCTTTTCTTTTATGAGTCAACCAACCCCATAAGAGAATTTTGATTTTCTACACAAAAATATCGACATTAAGCTCATGATGATGGAAAATAATGTAATTGCTCATCTTCCCAATTTACCAAACTCAAGAAATCAAAATATTTCAAATATCGACATGGTCATGCCTAGGCCTATTTCAAATGCACAAGTGTGATATTTCATACTTCTCTTTTTCTTATTTCGTTTTTTTTTCTAATTAGTTATTATGTAATTAAAAAATAATTTTTACAAAAACTATTTCACATTTTTTTTTATTAATAAAGATAACTAAATTATGTAATTAAAAAATAGTTAGCGACTGAAATTTTATCGTTAAAATTTAGTTGCTATTTCATTATCTAAATTTCGTTAACGATCGATTTAATGAAAAAATAATATTTAGTTTCAAAATTCAAAATTTCAGTCTCTATTTGAGTTGTTAGTGTAAAAGACAAATATTTTATTAGTGATAGTTAACAACTGAATTTTTTATTTATAAAATTCAATTATTATTTCAGTCTATAAAATTTTAAAGATAACTAAATTATGTAATTAAAAAATAGTTAGCGACTGAAATTTTATCGTTAAAATTTAGTTGCTATTTCATTATCTAAATTTCGTTAACGATCGATTTAATGAAAAAATAATATTTAGTTTCAAAATTCAAAATTTCAGTCTCTATTTGAGTTGTTAGTGTAAAAGACAAATATTTTATTAGTGATAGTTAACAACTGAATTTTTTATTTATAAAATTCAATTATTGTTTCAGTCTATAAAATTTGTTGACAACCGATTTAGTTACGAAAAAATATTTCATTCTTGAGAAGATTTATCTATCATATGATAGAGCATTCTCTCACCTACTATTTAAAAAATGACTCTTATAAGTGGTCCGAAAAAATTGATTATATTGTAGCCCAGTTGAAAAATGTTATAGCCACCGCACCATATTGGTCCTAGAGGAAAAAGTTATATCCATATTTGAATTATGTACCAGTTGTAGCCAACTTTGAGTGGTCAAATATGAAGCAATTAATATAAGTACTAGTACTTGTACTATAAGATATATCTTTTTCTTTCGTCCTGCTTTTTATAATAAATATGGGGGTTTAAGGCTTGACACATATGCAAAGACTTTGAAACAATATTTATAAAGTTAATTTCTATAATATCCACAAGAAAAAAAAAGTTTCATAAGTACATCTCAAATCTATTATACTCTACACAATATTTACCGATAAACTCTTTAAAATATAAATAAACAAAATAAGATAGTGTTAAAAGTATATAACTATTCCACCAATGAGTTATATTTGCATGATATTATGTGTATTATGTAAATTTATTGATAGTGACATTGATCTCGTCTACCCAAAAAAAAATGGTTGGAGCTACAGCCATGTCACCATGTGTGCCACCCAATATGACTCCCGTGATATTTTCTCGACTATTAAAGTCACCACTAGATGATAACATACACGTTTTTTATGCTCCCAATCAACTGTATAACAACCTTAATAATATTACGTCAAAAAATAAACTAATATATTTAATAATTAAATGATGTCAATTCAACGATATACTTTGCAGTCTATAATCTTCTTAAAAAAAATTTAATTTTAATCTAACTATTTTATTAATTTATAAAATAATTATTTTATTTTAAAAATTAATAATTATAGTTTTTTTTAATAATATAACATATTTTAAACGATGTGTCATGTGAATGATGGTGTTGGATTATTAATATTCATAAAATTTACAAAAAGAAAAATTCTAAAATTTCCAATTTTAATTTTTAAAATTATTTATTTTTTTAATTTAACAATAAAGTTTAAAAATTATTTTATCTAAATGTTTCAACATCATGAAATTGTATATCATGTCAAAAAAAAAAAATTAAATCACTATTATTTTAGATTAAAAAATTTGAATGAAATACCAAAATTGTCTGATTTTGAAATAGGGGATGCGATTTCGTGAAAAAAGAGGGACTGCAATTAAGCTTAAAAGTTATTTTTTATTTTTTTTATTTTCTTTTGTATTTGTCTGTTATTTCTTTGTTCTAAGTGCGAAATTATTTTGTTCATCGTCATAGTGCAACACTTTCTGGTTTTTCAGTTTTGTTGCAGGGTTATGGTTGGTTCAGTTTGACAATTGATTTGATCAATTACTGATTTAGAGTCATGGATATTTCATGCACTTTATTTTTATCATATTTGTAGACATGTTGTGGTTTTGTTAATTTGTTCGTAATTTCATGATTATTTTTTACTTTAACGACTTTGAATTTGTATTGTATCGATGTATTTTACCATTTTAAATGAATTAATAATTCTTTTTTAATCAAAAAAATGATGTCAATTCAATCACGTCACCCTTTGATAATGTTTAGTATATATAATTGCTCACTCACCATGTAATTGTCAATATATAATTGTCTACATCATAAAGACAATCAAATAAGATTTATTTTGTCTTTTTTAACAAAAAAAAAATGTTTATCACGTTTCATTAATAATAATAATAATAATAGATTAAATACATTTAAAAATATCGATAAAAATATCGATAAAAACTTTGAAAATTAATCTATAATAGAGCTACTTTTGCACTACAAGAAAACACTATATTTGTAGCCAACTTTACAAATATTTTGTGGTCGGAAAAAATCTCATAAATTACTGACCGAAAAAGCCCTCACAAATACTAAAATTCAAATTGGTTGTTATTTGTGGCTGAAAAATCCTTCACAAAAGACTACAATTTCAGCTGAATATTTTGGCTGCCTAAGCCCTCACAAAATCACAACGTTGTCATTTTGTGAGGGCTTAGGCCGCTACAAAATCCAACTGAAATTATAGTCCTTTGTGAGAGATTTTTCAGCCACAAAATTAGTATAGCATTGTACTTTGTGGCTGCAAAGGCCGCCACAAATACCCATTGTACCGTTGTCCGTTGTGACTGCTTAGGCCGTCACAAATTCCTTCATTTCTGACCGTAAAGGCCACCACAATAGCTAATCATACCGTTGGATTTTGTGGCTGTTTTGGTCGCCACAAAGGATCAAAATTTTCTATAAATATCACTCCCCTTATCATTTTTCATTTCTACCTTCTCTCTAAACTTTCTTTCTAAATTTTCTCTCCACCTTCTCTCTACAAAAAATATTTCTCCAAGTTTTTTCTCTACTTTGTATCTTGAAATTTGGTAAGTTTATATTATATATTTAGTTTTTTTAATTTTATTTTTGATTTAAAGTTATTTATTTAATGAGTATTATTTAATGAGTATTATTTAATTTTTATTTTGACAGTGGTGATATTGTATTTACTTCGAAGAGTTCCCAATTGTGTGAAAGCTTCAAGTCAGACACTACCCGTCATCAAGTTAGTATTTTATACATTTTAAATATAAATTAGTAAAATATATGATATTATAAATATTATTTTTATATTATTTTTAAAAGATATATATATATATATATATATATATATTTCGTCATTCGAAATGTTAGTATAGATTTGTTTAAATAAAAATAGAAATTATGTTGTTTATATAGTATATGATAAATAAAAATTTGAAAAATATGTAAAACTTATTGATTTTAATATAACTATTTTTTTAAGAAAATTATTAAAATTGATGATATTAATACTTGTTGTTAGTCATTAAAAAGAGTTGTAGTTGAGTTCGTACTAAAAATTTAGATGCTTTAACAGTCTCTATTTTTGTTTATTTATAAGGACTTATTTTATGAAAAATTTCATTAAACATCATTTAAAATTTTATTTTGGTTTATATATTTATAGTCTCTACAATGATTTATTATATTGTTTGTAAGTGCTCCCCTAATTGACATATAAAGTATGTCATAATTTATATATAATACTTTTGAAAAAGAAATATATATCTATATATACACACACACATATATGGATATAGATCGTAGTTGGATGTACGATAGAAATTTTCCTAGAAGGAAGGGTCTTAAACAACGTTTTGCTAACAAGGTTGAAGACTTTTTCAATTTTGCGAGAGTGTAGAAAATTGTCGAAGATGAAGGCGGGATGAGATGTCCATATTGTTTAAATCAACCTCAACCAGCTACGGCTCCTCCTTCGACTAGTGGTGGTGTAATTGAAGATGAAATCCAATTTCAAACTATGATGTCTCCTTCTAAACAAATTAATAATACTTTTGAGGGACTTATGTCATCGATAACATTCTAACAAATAATGATGGAGCGATTAATCAGAGGAATTATTACGATGATTGATGTACTTGAATAATTTGATAATTTTATTTTTGATTTTGTATGAACACATTATAATTGATATTGATATTAATTTATTATATATAAATCATTTTTTAATATTAATTTCGAATTTAATAAAATTATTTTTTAATAAAGTCAAAATTTTGTGGCGGCCTAAGCCCTCACAAAATCTTTATTTTTTTTAATCTGTTTCATCCATTGTGGTCGTCTAAGCCCTCACAAAAAGACACATTTGTGGTGGCCTGAACCACCACAAAAGCTTAATTTTTTTAATCAACTTCAACATTTGTGGCGGCCTTTGCCCTCACAAATGCTCACGAAAAATTCAATTTTTGTGGTCGTTTTGGTCGGCACAAAGGTTTGTGACCAGCTTATTTGTTGTTGTCTAAGGCCGCCACAAATATCTCTTTTGTGACTGATTTCCTTCCTTTGTGATGGCTTTTGGCCCTCACAAATTCCATAAATTCTTGTAGTGTTGCTTATGTGTGAGTTGCCTCATTAGTTTTTCTCATAATAAACTCAACATAAGAATTTTAAAATGACAAAAAGAGAAAAGATGTATGCATTCTTCTATTATTGCTCCAAATTCAAAGACATGCTTAAGGTCTAGATGGAAACCAATCACCTCCAATTGCAACTCATGAGCCCATTTCAATCAATTAAGAAGTCTATAAACTTCTCCTTCATTCACCAAGCACAATTGAGAGAACTAATTTACTTTAGCTAAAAGAAAATTTCCATACTCATCTCATATGCAAATAGCAATCTCAATGTTAGACAATATGTTATTGAGCTTATAATGTATAATAAGGGTAATTTAGTCTTTTGAAACTTTAGTATTTATACTTTACTATTTCATTGCATTATGTGATCTTGTTATTATGTATAAAACTCTAGCCCCATATTGTTATTCCCCCTCTTTTTCTTTCTATTGATTCATATTGTTAACACGCAACTCTATTTTGTTGAGGAAAAAAAAAGGTATCAATGTTGAACTTGCATACCTCCTTTGTAATTGTTTTCTCTAACTTTTAATAGTGTTGTTCCTAAGATTATTTTTTCCATTCTTCTAATAGTGTTGTGCATACTACCAGATAAAGGACAAATACAAAAAACAATTTCATAAAACAATAACAATAGCATAAAAATTAAATATCAAACACACCACAATTTTTAACAAAGAAAATTTCCCTCAAAGTGACAAAATAAAAATCATTCAACCTAGTCTAGTAAAACATTCTACTATAATAAATAATTGATACACTAGAGTCTTCCTAGTAATGTATATCAAAAATACAAATTTAGTGGTAGGAACAACATCCTAAATTTGCACACCAAACACAACAAATTGACTACACAACCATCTACCACTAGAACTCAAACTTTTCTTTTATAGTTTGAATTTTCTTAGTGTCATGACCAGTAATCAATATGCAATCCACAAATAACAAGATAATAATAAAATCATTATCAGGGATTTCTTGAAAACAAATTTCTTGTACCATTGTCCTGATGCTTGTTTGAGTCTATACAAACTTTTCTTCAATTTGTACACAAACTACTCTTTAACTTTGACTTTCAAACCTCGGGTTACTCCATATAGATTTTTTTCTTCTCTAAATTGCCATGAAGTAAAGTCTTCTTCACATCAAGTTGTTCAATCTAGCTGCTAACACAAGCACAATCCAAACTAAGGACATATTCACCAAAGGTGAGACGATTTCTTCAAAGCAATACCATTTCTCTAATTAAATCATTTCACAACCAATTTTTCTTTTGTATCTTGGTTAGGAGCTATTCTTTTCCCCTTTATCTTGTATACTTATATGTTTGTGAATAGTTTTATGCCATTAGGCAACTTCATTAACTCAAATATGCAATTCTCATGCATGACCTTCAAATATTTTTCCTCAACAATGTTTCTAGTAGCCTCTTCGTATTCTTGTGGCTCTCCGTTATATGTTATCATCACATAATCATGAGGAGTATATCTTTTAGAAGGTTGATGTTCTCTAGCAGATTTTCTCAATTGAGGCTCCATTGGTGACTTAGGTGGAACTTGATCATCAGATTAGTCAGGCATCGTGCGGTACATGGTTTTCAATGGCATTCTCATTATTTACATGTATATCTCCCCCATCAACAAAAGTTTCATCAAGGGTTTAACCTTTGCTTCACCCTAAAAGGCTTTCGTTGCTTTTGCATGAGATATCATACATCTGATTGGATCATTAATTGTATGATTCTGTAGTACCCCAATTTTGACCATTTTGGTTAAAAATAAATCAAAAAAGGAAATAAAAATAATTACAATAAATAATTTTATTATGTATCATAAATTTACAATTTCAATCTAATTAGAGTTTTAAAACCAAATCAAATTACAAACTAAGAATAAAGCCAAAAATAAATTACAATAAAAATTAAATCAGATCAAGCCATGCTATGTTGACTTTGTTCACTACCAAACCCTGCTATGTTGATGCTGACTGCCATTGATGCACAAGTCATGCTTATTGATACATCTGTTCCTATTTTAGCTAAATAGAGAAATAAAAAGATAACTTTTATAAATCAGCCATTGTACACATTATAGTTAACAAAGAGACAAATTTTTGAGTTTAAAAACAAGAAACTAAAGGACAAATAAAAGCTCAACAATGAACAAATCAGAACAAATAATGAAGGCATCAAAGGTGCAGAAAAATGCAGATGATGAGCAAAGAAATCAAAACATCAAACAAGAAATTGATAGACAATGACCAAGGCAGGCAAAGAAAGCAACTAAACAAATAAAAAACTCTATAAATACATCCCCATTTTATTCAAAAAGAGGAATCTGATATTAACTCTACTAAAAAATACACTTACAAAGAAGAAAAAGGGACGAAATCAGAAGGAGTTTTTAGTAACAAACACAAAATATTAAGGTATTTTTTTTCTTCCTGTACAATATATATATCTTGCTATTTATCATCATCATCATCAAAATCACTCTTTTATTTAAAAAAAATATAAACTTTTATTTAATGAACGAAAATAATTAAAAATCTGAACCTGATGTTGTCTTCTTCATTGTTGCCACTGTTGCCATTGTCGTCGTCGGCACTGTCACCATCATCGAGGTTGCGTCACTGGTGGCACTAAGGCCGTCGTTGGCGCTAAGGCCGGCGTTTGGCGTTGTGGTCGCCATCATTACTTCCTTATTCCTCTTCATTTTCCTTTTGTTCCATTGATTTATCCATCCATATTTCCCCTTCAGCTTTCAAAACAAAGAATGGAATAAGAAAAATAGAGTGGAACAAAGAAGAAGAAGAAAAAGCTTCTTTGTTTTGTTTGAATCCAAGCGGCCGCCTCCCCCCTCTAACTAGGGTTTCCATTGTGTTTGTTTTGGACTTCTTTTCTTAAGTTAGTTTGGGCTTGAGTTTTAAACAAAAAGCAATAATTTGTTCAAACTCAGCCCATTTAAAACTATTTATTTTATTTTATTTTTTGGTTAATTTTCCTTCATAACTAAATATCAATTTCATCATAAAAAATATAAATAAATATTATATTAAAGATTAATTAGATGCAAATCCTTTTTAATTTTTGAGTTGTTAGAACATAAGTGGTACAACTTGATAGTTCTAAAACTCTCTTTATTTCATTTATTTATTTATTCATTTATTTATTTTAATGAACTAATCTAAAATCGACTTATTTATTAGATGTAGCTCTTTTTTAATTTTTGAGTTGTTAGGACACAAGTGGTACAACTTGATAGTTCTAAAACTCTATTTTATTTATTTATTTATTTTATTTTATTTATTTTATTCATATATTTTATTTATTTATTCATTTATTTATTTATTTATTCACTCACTTATTTATTTTAATGAACTAATCTAAAATCAACTTATTTATTAGATGTAACTCTTTTTTATCCTTGAGTTGTTAAAACACAAGTTGTACTACTTGGTGGTTTTGAAACTCAATTTAAAAATCGAGAGTAATAAAATACTTTTTTAGAGGATTAAACTAGATGTGACATCTTCTTTATTCCTTGAGTTTTGGGACATAAGTTGTACAACTTGATCGTCTCAAAACTCATATATTAAAATATTGACTCAAATTAAACTCTTTTATTTTTCTTTTCTATTTTTGTCAAAACATTTTTTATCACAAAATAAATTTTCTTTAAAACACACTTAACACATCCGTTTTTTTTTTAACCAAGAACTACGTAGCTTTGATTTCTCCATCAGGGAGATACGTAGGAGCAAGATCACATTCTTATCAAGCACATAAACAAAAATTTCTTTTTTTTTTCCTTTATTTGTTAAGTGCATATTTATTTCAAAATCATATTTTAAATATAGTAATAATTGTTATTCATATTTAATAATAAAGAAAAATAAATATACTTAAGTTAAAATTAATTTTGCACAATTAATTATAGGTAACCGTTTTTAGCGGATGTTGTAGGATGCTAATACCTTCCCTACGCATAATCGACTCCCGAACTCAAATTTAGTTTCAAAGACCATTTTTTTTTTTAAGGGTTTCCCAATATTTTCCCTATTTTAAAATAAATTTTGGTGGCGACTCCATTGAATTCGAGAAACACTCAAAATTTTAGGCCGCGACAGATTCATTCTTTCTACAACCCCATTATGTAGAGGCATATTTGGAATTGTCTTCTCAAACCTAATTTAATTTTTTTTTGTAAAACTCTCCAAACAAATCCCTATATTCACCATTATTATCTAATCAATCACCATTGTTAAAACTTAACCCTTATTAGATTACTATGCGTCAGTAGAATAGGCATTAATAATTAAGTAACATTGTGTTTGGTTAATTCCTAATCTTTTTAGCAACCACATTTTCTATGTTAATTGCGCGGTAAATTCTAATGTGTATATTTTTATAGAATTTTTCAATATTTAAAAAAAAAATGGATGACTGTCTTTCATTACAAAATCAAAGAAACGCGAAGGAAAACAGTAATTACAATAAATAAATTATTAATTTTTAATCTTTAATTTATCACTGTCATAGAAAACTTTATTTTGTGTAAGCATACACACTTAGCATAAATAAGTTAAGTATTATTTAACAAAATTGGAATGTTGAATAGAAGACAACAAGATCAAACACTATGCACGATCATCGACGTACAATTTTTAATAGACTAACGAAAATATTGTACAATTTTTAATTGAGTATGTCGAAAGATAGATATAAAATGAAATTAACTCAATGGTTCACAAGGTTTCTCCATTTATTATGTGTATCATAGACGTACAAGATTCATGGTTGAAGTAGCGAAATGTTGAATTATTTCAAGTTGTATATATTTTAGTTTGTGTTTGAACTTTCATATATTTTCTTTGAATTTTAGAGTTCTATGATAAAACCTAACCCTTATTAGATTACTATGCGTCAGTTGAATAGACATGAATTCTTTAGAATGTTATCTTATACGCTAACAATAACACTCAGTAGAAAAAGCACTGTATCATAAAACTTTTTGAATTAACCGTTATTTTTTCTATTTGACTACATAAATGGAATCTCACGGATGCTCTTTTATTATATTTATAATTACAATCTATCTGCCTATTTTGACATTAAACATTTATGTGTCTTTCACCATTCGAAAGACAATAATCATTTTATAAATTACTTTAAAATACTAGGAAAAAAATATGTACCGTATTTTAGCGCATATTCAAAGTCGAAAAAGTTATTTTCCTATGAATGTTGTGCACCCTTAAATTATGTTCGTAATACAAAAATTAATTAGTATATCAAACTATTATACTATGTACTGAATTAAAAAGATAAAATAATAATAGTAAATGGACGATCGTTATAACAACTAGAAAATAAGAACATTAATTGTAGCAGAATAAAAAAATCGATAAATAAAAATAACAATCTCAATTCCATCATAATATATAACATCTCAATTATATGTTTGATCTTTCATTTATCGGTCCAACCTCGTCTTGTACGAGTTGCAAGACACTTTGATTGGTTCATTTATTTATATTTTTGTTTATTAATTCAAATAAGTAATTTGAAAATATTTAATTTCAATTTTTATTAAATTTATTTAACCTTAAAATACATATAATAATTCGTAAGAGTTATTGTTGTAACAAATGGGATTCGACTGACTTTTCATTTATTTTTTCTCATTACACCATAAATAGATGATAGAGTACCGTTAGGTAATTGTTTAAAGTGGTTTGTTCAATCATTACGTTTGATAATCTAATCCAAAAATTAGCTCTTATGCCAAGTCCCGATAATATTGTATTGACACCAAATTTAGAGAAATATTACTAGGATGCAAATAATTATAAATATTAAAAATGTATGTACTGTTGAAACAGCTATATGTTTGTTATGACTTCCTTTTATATCATTGTCAATTGTCTACGTTATAAAATGGGCATAATATTTAGCATCGAACACATCAAGAAAGAAAAGTGAGAACAAGTTTACATCACATACATCCCTAAACCTTAAGATACACAGGTTTGGAAGATGGCTAGTGGATAATTAGTTGCTTCAAAAAATGAAAGACATTATGAAGGGAAGGTCACATCATTTGTGTTGGTCACATGTTTGGTGGCGGCCATGGGAGGTCTACTTTTTGGTTATGATCTTGGTATTCCAGGAGGAGTGACTTCCATGGAACCATTCCTTGTCAAATTCTTCCTTGGTGTTTACAAGCAAATGAAAGATGAATCTGGGCACGAGAGCCAATATTGCAAATTTGACAACGAGCTCCTTACTTTGTTCATATCTTCCTTGTATCTTGAAGCATTAATAGCTTCTTTCTTTGCTTCCACGACTACAACAATGTTTGGACGTAAGGCCTCAATGTTTGCAGGTGGCTTGTTTTTCCTTGTTGGGGATTTGTTGGATGGTTTTGTTGTCAACATTGAAATGTTTATCGCCTGTCGCCTATTGCTTGGTTTCGGTTTAGGATATTGTAATCAAGTATGAACTGGTATTAATCTTATTCTTTCATGTTGTGATGTTTAAAAGGTCAAGAATATTGCAATACTGATTGCATTTTATTTTGTTTGTCGCTCATAAATAGTATGTTCCAGTGTGTTTGTCTGAGATGGCTCCGACACAGATCAGAGGTGCACTCAACATATGCTTCCAAATGATGATCACAATTGGAATCCTAGGTGCAAATCTTATCAACTATTGGACTGCCAATCTTGAGAGTGGATGGAGAATTTCTTTAGGTATTGGAGTCGTCCCTGCAATCATGTTGTGTAAATGATCTTTTTTCTTAGGTGACACACCAAACTCTATGATTGAAAGGGGACAAAAAGAACAAGCTAAGAAAATGTTGCAAAAGATTTGTGGCATTGATAATGTTGACAAGGAGTTTCAAGATCTAATTGATGCTTGTGAGGAAGCCAAAAAGGTGGAGCACCCATGGAAAAATATTACACAACCAAGATACAGGCCTCAACTCACTTTTTGCTCTCTCATTAGATTCTTCCAACAACTCACTAGCATCAATGTTATCATGTTTTATGCACCTGTACTTTTCAAAACTCTTGGTTTTGGAAACGATGCTTCGCTCATGTCTGCAGTAATTACCAAAGGTGTCAACAACCAAGATACAGGCCTCAACTCACTTTTTGCTCTCTCATTAGATTCTTCCAACAACTCACTAGCATCAATGTTATCATGTTTTATGCACCTGTACTTTTCAAAACTCTTGGTTTTGGAAACGATGCTTCGCTCATGTCCGCAGTAATTACCAAAGGTGTCAACGTTGTTGCTACTTTTGTTTCCATCTTCATTGTGGACAATTTTGGAAGAAGGATTTTGTTCCTTGAAGGTGGTGTCCAAATGTTTATTTGCCAGGTGAAAATTGCAATTTAACTAGTAATTAATTCATTATATTTTAAAATCAGTATCCACACACCGCTCAAACTAAGCCATTTTAAAATCATGATTCATATTAATGTTATAATTATTTATTGTAGATTGTTGTTGGAAGCATGATTGCTATCAAGTTTGGAGTTAGCGGTGAAGGATCGTTTACCAAAAATGAAGCCAATCTTCTCTTGTTCTTTATATGTGCATATGTTGCAGCATTTGCACGGTCTTGGGGTCCGTTGGGATGGTTAGTGCCTAGTGAAATATGCTCTCTTGAGGTTCGATCTGCAAGTCAAGCTACCAATGTTGTTGTGAACATGTTGTTCACCTTTGCCATTGCTCAAATTTTTCTTACTATGCTTTGTCAGTTGAAGTTCGGACTTTGCTTCTTCTTTGTTGGCTTTGTGCTCATCATGACAATTTTCATTGTCTTGTTTCTGCCCGAGACAAACAGCGTCCCCATTGAATAAATGAATAAAGTGTGGAAGTCTCATTGCTTTTGGTCAAAGTTTGCTCCTGATGTTGTCACTGATAATGACCACAAGGTGGATGTTTGATTTTGTTTTTAAGGAAATGCTCGTGGCGCAGACAAAGATGTGTGATATAATAGTTTCCGTAGAATTGCTTTGATTTTGTTGTAGTCCTTTTATAGCTACAAATTTATTTATAATTCTATTCATTAAGGATTGGTCTCTGATAAATTGATGTTATAATATATTGTAGTTGTAGTTTGAAGACATTGTTAGTTTTCTTTAATTTAATTTAAGCTACAAATTTATTTATAATTCTATTCATTAAGGATTGGTTTCTAATAAATTGATGTTTTAATATATTGTAGTTGTAGTTTGAAGACATTGTTAGTTTTCTTTAATTTAATTTAATACTTTGAAGGAAAAATGGTATGTGAAGATAAATGAGTTAGTTTATTATAGATTTATATTCTCATCAAGTTAGGTCAATGAAAATTTTGATATTAGTGAAGTTCATCAATTAAAAATTACATCAATATACTTAAGCCAAAAACAAGTTGATAAACATAGTTTTTAAGTCGTGTTGTTTTTTTCACAAAAGACTTTTTTTTTTATCAAAATATATTCCTACTCATAAATTGAATTGACACATCATCTATTTACGTGTTACCAAAATTCTTCCAACAAACATCTTAACCAATAAATTTGAATATTTATTCATTCTAGATATTAACAAACAAGCGGAAAATGTTGATCTAATCGTCTTAACCAATAAATTTGAATATTTATTCATTCTAGATATTAACAAACAAGCGGAAAATGTTGATCTAATCGTACAAATCGTATTGGAATAAATATTATATGTGTTATTCTCTAATGAAAATGTCAAAATCATCCCAAAGATATTAGGAAAAGGAAATTTACCACGAATAGGCCTACCGAACCAAAATAAAACTTTTTCATAACGAAAACAACAACTAAATAAACAAATATACTTACCTAGGAAAGAAAATACTTATAGAAGGTAAAAAAAATTTAATATTAATGCATAATAACACTCTTGATAATTTAAAGAAATTTTGTTGTGGTTTAGTTATACTTGTTCAATAAATGTAAAGTTTTTAAGAGCAAACAAGTAGGTAATGAAATCATATAACTTTCTATGTTGGCACCCAACTAAGATTGAATTAAAGTAGTACTATTTTCATAAAATATATCAATAATTATTTTGATTTAAGATAGAAACAATAATAATAATAATAATAATAATATTAATGTATTTTAATGTGCTTTTGGTCTTTGTAATAAATAATTTTTTCCATTCTAATTTATGATCTTTTATGTTATTTTAACAAGTTAGAGTAATTTATTTTAGTTTCATTTAATTCTTTGTTTTTTGGTTTTTGTCTCTATAATACATATTAATTTACTTAAACCCCTCAAATATTTGACTTATGTTTCATTAGACGATGTACGCTCAATTGAATAAAACACAAAGCGAACCAAAATTTAAACAAAAGTATATTTGAGTCACAAACAAAATAAAAAGTGTTAAATTGAAATATAATATTATATTTAAGTATGACTAAAAAATAGTTTATGGAAGTATTTTAAAATTAACAATTGTACTAAAATTAAATATTAACGTGAAACAATCTAAAACATTTTATAACTTTATTAATTTATTCGCTCAATCACAAAAACATAAATGTTGTGTCCATACCCTGCATTAACCATTAAGTAACATTGTGTTTCCTTAATTCCTAATTTTTTATTTATTTATTTATTAGCAACCACATTTTGTATGTTAATTGCGCGGTAAATTCTAATGTGTATACTTTTATATAATTTTTTAATATTTAAAAAAATAGATGATTGTCTTTCATTACAAAATTAAAATCCATCAAATAAATTCGAATGGAAACGATAATTACAATAAATAAGTTATTAATTCTTAATCTTTAATTCATCATTGTCAGAGAAAACTTAATTTGGTATAAGCATACATACTTAGCATAAATAAGTTAACGTATTATTTAACAAAATTGAAATGTCAAATAGAAGACAACAAGATCAAACACTATACAAGATTATCGACGTACATATTTTAATAGACTAACAAAAATATTGTAGAATTTTTAATTGAATATGTTGAAAGATAGATATAAAATGAAATTAACTCAATGGTTCACAAGGTTTCTCCATTTATTACCTATATCATAGACGAACAAGATTCATGGTTGAAGTAGCAAAATGTTGAATTAAGAATGATAAAACCTAACCCTTATTAGATTATTATGCGTCATTTGAACAGACATTAATTCTTTAGAAAGTTATCTTATACGCTAACAATAACACTAAGTAGAAAAAGCCTTGTATCATAAAATATTTTGAATTAACTATTATTATTTTTATTTGACTACATAAATGGAATCTTACATATGCTCCTTTATTATATTTATAATTACAATCTATCTACCTATTTTGACATTAAACATTTATGTGTCTTTTACCACCGAGTAAGACACTTGTAAAATAGCATTCAGATGCTTAAGATCCATTGGCATCTATGAGTGGATTGACATGCCTATTAGAGAACCGTGAATACAGTTTCCCATTATCTTATTGGCAAAAGAATGGAAGTTATTGATGCGGTGGTCAAGTCTCAGAACATCCAATGTCATCTGGTGGAGCAAGAACATACCCTAATAAGAGTTAGGCTTCATTCACGATTTAAAGATAAACCCAGCAAAATGTGCATTACAAGTATTAACTGGAAATTGACTAGGTTTATTGGTACATGATAAAGGGATTGAGGTGAACAAGAACAAAGCTAAGCCCATATTAGAAGGAAGGCCTCCCAGTACCAAGAAAGAATTGTATAGTCACCTAGTGAAGTTCAATTTTTTTAGAATGTTGATATCCAATTTGATTAGCAAAATGAATGTTTTTTCACATTTTCTCAAGTTGAAGGACTTAACGAAACTAGTATGGCAAGATGTTCAACAAAGTGCTTTTGATCAAATTAAGAATGTTATGGCTAACCCACTAGTACTTATGCCACCAATTTTAGGTAAACCACCCAAGTTATACATTGTTGTTGAAGACAAATTGATCCTTTACTTGTTTGCCCAAGATCCCAATGATGGTACAAAATGATCAATGTATTATCTTAGTTCAATCTTAAATGATGTTGAAATTAGATATGTAAGAACATAGGCGCACCTAATAGGGGGTGAATTACGTGTTTAGAAATTTTCTAGTTTTTATAGACTTATTGGATAATTTTTGTGATTAGTAGTTTTTATAGACTTGGTGGATAATTTTTCTTATTAGGATAGTGTATGGTAAAAAGTAAATGGCAGAAAAATAAAGAACACAAAAATATTATCCTGGTTCCCCTTATAACCAACGGTACATCCAGTTCTCTTGCACACCACAAGAGATTTTCTACTATTATTAGAATAAGTACAAGTCCCACCCTAGGACCACTGTTACAAATTCCCAACAATTTCCCTAAGATATCACACCACTATCCTAGTTTACAACACTTGAAGAAAGTACACCACTTTCCTCAATTTACGCAATAACTTGAATAGTTTAACAATAGTGCTTTTGATTGAGATTAATAAGATGTAACAGTTGATGCTTTTTGGTACAATGATAACAGTCTGATATAATTTCAAGTACAATAGAGAATATTTCTCAATGATATGACAATGTAAAATTTGTACTTGAAATATGAAAGTAAGACTTTGAAAAAATCAAAACATTTCAGAAAGTTTGTTCAAAGTTGTTCTAAGATTGATGAAAAGATTTGGAAAAGAGTAGTTCGTTAAGTCTGAAGCTATGAAGTATTTATACTCCTTAGACATCACTTCAGATCAGTGGCAATCATTCCTAGAGGTTTGATGAACATATGCAACGACCCAGGCTGAATTTGAAAAATTGCATCGTTTCGTAGTTGTATTCGGCTACAACAGGAGTGTAGTCGAATACACCTAAGTAACGTTCAGTTTTTATTCAAATTTTAAAGCTTGTATTCAAATACACATTCTTGTAGTCATATACAGATGAGTGAATTTTTCCACTAACTTGGTTTTATATTCGGCTACACTATGTTGTAGTCGAATACAAATGTGCAGTTTTAGCTACTAACTTAACACTTGTATTCAAATACATTGTCCCGTAGTCGAATACAAAAGTCAAGTTTTAGCTACTAACTTAACAATTGTATTCGAATACACTGTCTTGTAGTCGAATACAAAAGTTATGTTTTACCTACTGACTTGAATCTGTATTCGGCTATAACATGTTGTAGTCGAATACAACATTGATTTTTGTCAAAAACTTTATTTTCAAACATTGTTAATGCATTTTGACACTTTGAAAGTTCTTTTGATGCATATTCTAAAATGAAAAGTTCTCGTGTGTATTTAAAATATTTTAATATTAGATTGCATCATGTACCTTACATTATAAGACTTCTAGCATATTGACTTTGATTGCTGACTTCTTTTTGAGCTTGCAACTTGATCACTTTCTTTGGTCTTTGTCTTCATTAAAAACATAAGTATTTTACAAGATATACACCTATTGAGAAGTCCAAGATCCACTAGTCAATTTGAACCTTTTTTGTGACTGTCAAACCCGAGTTCTTGATGTTTCATGGATATATAACACAAAAGGGAAATGCAAGTGGTTGACTCTTGGATTAAATAGTTAGTTGATGACTTAAAAGATCTTTCAATCTCAACTAATTACAAGTTGAAGCACAATGACTAAATTATGTGTTACTAGATGGGGATTTGTATGAGAAAGGAAAGAATGATGTTCTCTTAAGATGTGTAGAGAAGGAAGTTCCTTTCAAAAAATTTGGTAGTTGAATTCTCTTTAACCGAAGTAAGATTAGATGTGCAAGAATTAGATGAATATTAGTCAGCTGAATCTTCTCAAGTTTATATAGGTCCACAAGGCCACATAGTCTTAGGAATGAGTCAAAGCTTAATATAACTTAATAATTCAGTGGTTGCGCTCGTCTTCCACATCTTTTGCACCACTAATGATCCGCTTGGAGGTACGACTCCAAGGAAAAGCACGCAAGAATATTGCCATCAGAACATGCCAAGAAGAATGGAAATAAGTGTCGATCGTGGGGCACCACAAACTCTCATAAACAGAAGTTATCACTCATTACCCGCATAGTTAGTTGAGCAAGACTACATATCTGTAGGAAAGTAGGCCACAACTCATGGCCAGTAGGATTAGTTTTGCTTATAATTATCAGTACTTATAATATTTTTAGACACACTCAATCAATCCAACAATTTTTTTACGTGTTATCTACCTTTTATCTATCCATTTACTTTATGTGTTTCTTTGTTTAGTGGCTTTAACACAAACACATTGTACTTAACAGACTTTGAAGTAGTTAAAGAACTCATAGCTAGGAGACATAATTTCTTCCTCGACATTATCGTTTAAAGAAAAATGAATCATAGTTGAGATTATTTACCGATTCTTAGATTGATTCTTGATCCCAACAATAGTTATTTTTGTGATTGAAAAAAATCATTGGCAAGCACGTGATTTGAATTTGAGAACAAACACTTACGTACTTTTGAACTTGAAAAGTATTCGCGGAATTAACTAAAAGTTCTCACCAATTAATTCTCTTTACTTCAAGATATTATACTTAGGAAATAAGTATGCTACTTGGTTATGTGTTCTTTAAATACTCCAAAGAGCATTAAGTCAAGCGATAACAAATGTTTACTAACTACAAACTATGTAAGCATAAATGAATGTAAAGTAAAGATAAATTACGAGAAAAGATAGATTTTGATTTATTGATGTCTTAAATGATAACTACAATAGGTAGTAATAGATAGGGGTGGACAACGGGCGGGTCCGGACGGTTTCGGGTCCAATTTCTGTATCCGGTCCAATCCACGGGTGGTCAAAAGAGACCCAATTTTGTCTATTTAAATTTTCGGTTTGAACGGGTGTTGGGTCAACGATGCGCGGGTCTTACAGGTGGATAGATTCGGGCCAGACACTTTTTTAACTATGTAGCATTTGTTGTCTAAATTCATTTTTTTTTCAATAAAGTCCATAAATTTTTTAAACTATGTAGCATTTTTTTTCTATAAAGTATGTAGCATTTTTAAACTAGTTTAAATTCACTTTTTAAACTATGTAGCATTTTTTTTCAATAAAGTCCATTAATTTATTCCTTCACTATTAAATTATTTTTGACTCAATTTTCCTTTGTTAACCTTAATTTAATTTCATGTTAACCTGTTTACAATGCAAAACTAATAAGAATAATTATATTTTTATTGATCAATACATTAATATAATTTTGTCTCATTTTTAAATTGATTGATGATGAACTATCAGGCCATAAATCAACATAAAATTCAAATCTTCAATGATAAACCTGCACATATAACATATTTTAAATTAGAAACCAAATTATTAAGAATAGATGAAATATAATTAAAATAAAATAAAAATAAGAACACTTAAACAAGTCATAATCAATATCCAAGCCTTAAACTTGAAATAAAATTGTGAGGAGCATTATACATTTTTTTTAGGAATAAAATAAAAAACAGAACATTTTAAACAAACCATAATCAGTAAAATATAGAAAACCTATAAATGTTCTTTGAAGAACATGCATAATAACAAAACCCAGAAACCCTAAGTCTTAAACAAAATACAAAATAGCAAAAATCATAAGTCTCAACTCTAAAATCAAAACCTAAAAAATGCTTGTCAAAAGACATCTTAAACAAAAAAAAAAACATGAAAATATATAACCTTTAATAGCAAATGTATGGTGATATTTCAACTTCTCAATACATCAAGTTTGTTCGATTATTAACCTAAACAATGAAAATAAATACATGTTAGCCAAATATGTTGAACGAAAATGAAAACCCCAAATTTAAAAGACAAAAAAAAAAGCTACAAAATAACTAAAATAATGAAGGATGTTAGACTTACAATGGAACCACAACGAACATAAATTGGAACGAAAGCGAGAGGATCTCAAAGAGAGAACTGAAGAAAACAAAGGAGTTAGGGTTTAAAGATGGAAACGACGAAGAGGAACAAGTGAGTTGTGTGGAGGCGGAATGACATTCTAGGGTTTGATTGTGAATGTTAAGTATTTATACTCTGGATTAGTAGGATTGGGCCTGTTTCTTTCTCGTGGCCCAAACGCCCCCACACATATACAGTCGGGTTCGGTTTATTACGGTCCAATTTTTACAACCCGAACCCGCCCATGTATAACCAACCGAATCCATCTTTCTTCACCCGCTTACTCGTTAGACCCGACTTTATCCGCTCGTATGTGCGTTTTGGGCCTCGGGCCGGTCGATTTCGGTTGGGCCACAAGATCTTGTCCAGCCCTAGTAATAGATTGGTTCTTAAAGCTTAAATCCTATTAGCCACGACTCTTGGCTACATAAAGATTATGCCTTAACCACTTCACTTGACTATACTTGTATGGTCGTATCTGAGATCGCAAGATGTCCTTGCTTGAAACTCAATTCCCACATCGTATGACCTGGTATATTGCATGCGTGCATTATTGTCTCTTCATTATAATTCTTGAAAAATAGTCGCATCATTTTCATTCATCAATCTCTCACTTAGTGTTCTCCTAAAAGATAGGAAATTTAATAGCTCACATGTCAAAATTATTAGTTCTTACCAATTTTGAACTACACTTGACTTAAGAAAATCAAATAATACTTAGTGTGACTGAGCAAGATTTAACTCATTCGCTCTCACTAATTCCTAATATTGCATGATCACCTCAATTGATTCTGATTTAGACCGTGCTCTTTGTTTTCGACTAATAACTTAGAATATTTGTAGGCATAAACAAATGCCTCTGCATCACATCAATCGATACATGCACTTGAAATAGTGTGACTGGAGCTAGCTCTTTGTGTTCAGTGCATATATCAATTAACTGATAACTCATAGGTGAACAAAGTTTCTTTTGGCAGTTCAATAGTATAAATATAAATTTTTTTCCAGTTTTCCTTTCCATCACAAATTACCACATTACCCAAATGGCTTTCCCCGAAATCTCTACTATAAAGAATTTTGTCTTAACGATGAATCCACTTTCAAGGATCAGTTCCTTGCTTAATGATTTGCAAAGGTGACTGAGTACAACCACTTTACACTTACAAAACTTAATCAAAGAAGAATGTCCTTGAGAGCAAGATAATCGATAGGTTTACTCGATCCAATTTCAACTAGTCTTTCGACTATTATAATATCAAGAAACTCCAAAATCATACACGAGATAAATATTTTTTATTGGTCAATTAGTTAAGAAAAAAACATCTTTCAGTTACTCTATAGTTAAAAGAGAAATATATATTTCATTATTAGTATGTTTATTGAATGTCTTCTACTTAAAAAAATAGAGAAACATTAAAATTAATTAATTATAATTTTATGTATAAATCATACATAAAACTCTTAAAAACTTATATCTCAACTTATGAAATTATTCATTTTTATAATTTTATTGATAACATATAAATAATTAATACATCTAAATGATTCTATATCATAAAATTATATGTCACACTATTTAAAATAAATAAAATTATAATTTTTTTAGTTAAAAATTCTGAGAAATTAACTAAAATTGTCGGATTTTAAAATTGAAAATCAATTATATGAATAGATGAAAATACGTAGACCAAATGTACAATTAAATCAAAGTTTTTTTTTCAAACACGTTTAGAACATTATAAACAATTCTTTCACAATTTTTTTTTAACATTTGATTGGATTAAATACGAATTTTTAAATATAAAAAATTCAAGATAAAAGTAACAAAAATATAGACATTGAAATTAAATTTTAAAATTATTTTTTGTAAATAAATTTTTTATATTGTTGTAAATATGTTTGAAAAAACTCAATAAAAAATATATATTTACTTAACAATATAGATTAAAATTGCATAAATAATAATTTATTAGAAACTAAAAATTATATTAGAATTTTACATAAATTAAAATTAAAATTAAAATGTTAAATTTTATAAAAATTAAAAATGTATTTAATTTTATTATTTTACGAAATTTGGAAATACCATGTAATTATCTATCTTTGGTAAGTTTATTAATCTCCACAGTTAATGACGTTGCCCATGTTTGTAAATATGATGTATGTTGTAGAAACCAATTTTACATTTGTTCTTTTCATATAATTTATCATGTGATCTATTTATTTAAATCAATATTCGGCCAAATTTGAGTTTTTTACACATATATTTCTTTTTTATTTTTTTTCTTTAAATATCTCACTTCAAAATTAAATATTTTGAATGTCCTATTTTTTTGTTTCAACGGAATTCATTCTTTGGGGAATCGACCTCCTTAAAAAGAAATTTTTTTATTGTAATAGAAAATTATTTTTTGGGGAAACGACCTCTAACTGCGTTTTTTATATCAATAAGAAGTCGTTTTCCGCGACCTCCAACTTCGTTTTTTTAATATAATAAAACAAAATATAGTTGAAAGTCGCTTTTTCAGAAAATTACTTTTTATTATATAAAAAAAATATTTCTTTAAAGGAGATCGTTTTCCCAAAAAATGACTTCATGTTGAAATAAAAAAAAAAAGTAAAACATTTAAAAAATTTAATTTAAGAGTGAAATATTTAAAAATAAAAAATAAAACAGGGATATATTTATATAAAACTCGTCAAGTTTGTCGATCTCTACAAATCAGTGATGTGATCTAATGTATGTCATAAAGGCCAATTTCATGTTTGATCTTTTTCATACGACTCGTCATATTATTCGTACGGTATGACCTATATTTCGGCAATATATTATTAATTTTATATTTATCTAATTAACTAATGCTTATTTAATAAAGTCTAATTAAATGAATATTTGGCCCTTAACTTGATTCACTTAAGAGTTTTTGGTAGGAAAGGCAGTGGGGACAGATTTAAACATTATTAACCCCGCATCCGCAATTTCAATACCGACTCCACACCCGCATCCGTCATCATCCACCTCACACCCAACGGGGATGGGTTTCTCTGCGCGCATCCGCCTCCACTCTAAAAATTGGAATTTTTTTATTCATAGCATAAAAAATCAATAATTTGACTAAATAATAGCATTCAACATAACTTCTAAAATTACAATAATCCAAAATAACAGAAACTCTCATTATTTCATGAACCACATTTTAATACTTTTCAAATTTTTCCAACATATTCTCTGCCATTTTTTTATCAATGCATCAAAGGATTTAATCCACTCATTTATTGCAATTTTGATCATACAAATCTTAGGAAAATATTGATTGGAAGTTGGATAATTAGTGCCAGAGAACACTTCAGTGATAGAATTGAACAATTTCAATTTGCCACAAATATCTTTTGCAAATTTCCAATGTAAACTTGTAGGCAAATAAGTGTATTGGGATTCATGTTGTCTTAATCGACTAAATACATCTTCATACAAAATGACAACATCAAGCATCTTGTAAGTTGAATTCCATCTAGTAGGACAATCTAAAACCAAATTCTTGGTGCAAGAGATTTGTAATTGTTTGGCAGTCTCCTCAAACTTTTCCTTCCTTTTAGGTGTTGCAGTCCAATATGCAACACTATCTCGAATCCTCTCCACTCCATCTTTCACAACTTCTAACCCATCTTTTACTATCAAATTAAGTATGTGCACGCAACAACGCATGTGAAGTAAGGCCTCATCCTTTAACAATGTATTCAATTGCAACTTATCCTTAATTTTTTCAATCATTGCATCATTAGTACTACAATTATCTAAAGTGATAGTGGACAATTTTGTATCAATATTCCAATCCATCAAACATTCAACCAATGCATTATAAAGTCTTTCACTTGTATGAGGGGCAGGAACATAAATAAACCTAATATAAGAAGATTCATATTCAATGACTAATATAAATAATATTCAATTAAACTAGTATTATAAGAAATTATAATTACCTCAAAATTTGACTTTGTAGATCCCAATTTTCATCAATGTAATGAGCAGTGACAGCTATATACCCTTTTTTTTTATTGCTCGCAGTCCACATGTCAGAAGTAATGGCCACTCTTTGTGGAATAGTTTCTAACAACTTCAAAATTATGGTTTTCTCAACTTCATACACTTTGAATATCTCTTTTTTTTTTATAGTATTTCTATAAGGAACTTGAAATAATGGATGGAAAGAGGCTGAGTATCTCCTAAAACCAATATGCTCCACTATTGAAACCGGATATTCATGCAAAATAATTGCATGTGCAAGCTCTTTCCTAGCATTTTCAACATCATAAATTCCAGTCCCCGACTCTTTTTTACCTTGCAAGACCTTAGCAGTAAGAAATGTTTGTCCGTTATTATGTCTCATGGTAGACAAACATGGAGTAAATATTTTCATATGTCCGCGCAAGTGTGAGGTCCCGTCTCTTGCTCTCCCACCAAGCAATTTCTTGCAATAATTACATTTAACTTTTTCTTTTCCATCAACTTTGACCTTTGTAAAATGATCCCATACAATACTTTTAAGTCTATTGTTACGATCTTCGGGTATTTCATCTGTCATAGTATCATTTGTCTCATCGTGTGGTGTTTGCACAATTTCATTTGGTGTAGAAACATTAACTAACGGATTACAACTTTCGTTCATAGTTGGTTGATGTGAACTTTCTTCTGAAGTAAGTTGACATGGTAGTGGTTGAGATGATGTGCCTTCAATTTCCATTTATATATTTTGTAAAGTTGCACATAAAAACAAATTAAATTCATAAATAAGTTATACACTCACTCACACACATACATATATTTCTTAAAAAATTTATCATGTAGTCAAATTAAATCCATAATTTTCATGTAGTCATACATACTATCTAACTAGTAGTCATACATATATTTCTTGATTGCTAATGTTTTGCTGGTATTAGACAAGTTTTGTTGTGTCATGAGTTGGTTGCTCATTTGTTAGATTGATATGTCTAATTTTGAAACTGGATGCAGTTAGGGCTTTGCCCTGAAGCTGCAAGTCATTTGCAGGAATTGAAGGATAATCTTATTGCTATCTCTAATGAACTGCTTGACAATGTTGAAAATCTTAGTTCTGTGCAAATAGCAAAGCTTCTCCAAGACAGTTCTGCGAAAGGCTCCATCATAGTTCATTTTTTAATTTTTTTTGTATAATTATGCTTCATTATTATACTTGGAAAAAATTGTTGCAACATATCCCTTTTGAACTTGATATCATTTGGGCTGAAAGTAAAATTGTTGCTAATGTTAGGTCATAGCTGAATAAGCAAATTCAGCAGCTTGAAAAATATATTCATTCCGGTAATCTCGACGAAGAAAGACAAAATTCCAGTAAACTTATTAGTTATTACCGATATCAGAATAGCTATTTACAAACATAAAAACAAGAAAAAGAAAAGTATCACTTGAATTTGAACCTAACAAACCTAACTGCCCTATATATTCTGTCGTGAGATTCTTCTAGGGCCACAAACAAGCATCCTTTTGTAGCCTTGTTACAAGACACTTATGGAGAAAATATGCAGAAAAATATCTAGACTTCAGCAAGAAAATATGCAGAAAAATCTCAAGACTAATACACAAAAATGAAACCGAATTAAAAATTAAACAAAAAAAAAACTGAAAAAGAAAATGCATCAAATGTAGAAAAATTGAAAACGAACCTTAAAATTATAGCGGCGAAGAGAATAAGAGGTGACACATCAAGGATGACGAAGACGGCACATGGAGATGAGGGAGGACGGTCGGGACGGAAAAAGTGAGGGTGGAGGTGGACGGTGGCAGCAAGCTAGGAAAAAGAAGGGAAGATTGATAAAATTAGAGTTTTGTTACTATTTTAAGAGATATAAGGGTATTTAAGTAATTGTATTTATGTCGGGTGGGTGCGGATGCGGGGAGGATTTGATGAAATCTGCCCCGACACCCGCCCGTAACTTTGAAAAACAGGGAAAATCTGCACTCGCACCCACATCCATTAGAAACAGTTTTTCCCTGTTAAATGCGGGATAGATGCGGGGCGGTTCGGGTGGGTTCGGGTTCAAATGTCATGCCTAATTTTTAGAATATTGCTAATTTCTGTTAAGTTAAAGACACACTTGAAAATTAAGAAGTGTTGCTTCAACGAAAATAAGTTGATTTAAAATATTTTTTATTTTAAAAAAATAATAAATTCTATTGTAATAAATTCGTACAATTGTGAGATTCAAATTTAAATTTAAATAAAACGTTCAATTGATAAATATTAATATATATTAATTGAATTAAAATTTAAAAATAAATTAAAATATTTTTAAGTGATAAAGAGTATGAATAAGTAATTTTTGCATCAATATAAATAAGAGAAATTAAAATATTTATAAATGATAAAGGATTTGAGTCAATCGATTTGTAATTAATGTTACCGTTACTAAATCTCTAATTTTTATCTAAAAGTAAATAATTTTTTATTTTTTAATATATGAGATGTAATTATAATAGTTAAAATTAAACATATTATTAATAAAAAATTAATAATTTTATAAATTAAATTGATTAATTAAATACATAATTAATACCAAATTAACAGAACATTCAAAGATTAAAGTGAATTTCAATCGTAGATCTGTGACACATAAAAACATAAACTAGTGCACAATATTGACACACGCTATTAGTCTAGTGCAATTTTTAATAAGGTGTGAGAGCTCATTGCTTAACCGCTTCGTTCCTAACTAATAAACACTTCAAAACTAACCAAAAATCTAAAACCTAAATTAGGTCTTAAAAAAGTACAAGTATCAACATCGTCTGACTGTACCGAATACAAATTCAAAATAAAGATGGTTTCTTTTCTCATTTTTTAATATTTTTAAAAATCTTTAAATATACATTAAAATTGGTTAATCTATAAATATATTTTATGCATTTAAATTATTCAATATAAATATATATTGGAGACTTTTGAATACATTTGGAGGTGGAAGAAAAATCCACCTAAAAATAAAACTACAATCAAACAAAAAAATAAGATAGAAAAGGTATGAGGCAAAGAAAATGAAGCAGATTCCATACAATGTTGAAAATGTTGAAAATTAAGGACAATGTTGAAAATTAAGAAATCCTGCATGGGTCGGAGAAAAAAATTAGTGAATAGATAAATTGGTTACTTAAATGTTGTTCAAATTAATTCTTAAATTTTACAAATTAGTAAATATATTAATGAGATTGTAAAATATCAAAATTAATTTATCTACATTGATCTTACATCAATGTTATCTTTTCATAAATCAATGTTATCTTTTCATAAATAAATTTGGCAGTAAAATTTTGTCTTCTCAAAAAAATTGTGAGTAATTGTAATTGTGCATTGACTAATTATTGACAAATTAGCTTATGAAATATTTTAATTTCATAGAAAATTAGTTAATGTTGTGATAATATTGATACGAGATCAACGGAATAATTAAATTTTTAATTAAGATGTAACATTATAGTATCTAACGATAAAAGTTTAAATATAAACTATTTTTATTATTTTACAATTTCAGAAATGTATTTATTAATTTACAAAACTCATAAATTAATTTGAGTAACACTCATAATTTAAATGATCAATTTACCTATTTAAAAAAAAATAAAAATAAAAATAAAAAACTATGGTATGTTTATAAGTGAGTGAGGAGTTTGAGAAAATTAAATTTCATACATCATGTAACTT
>JBBPBS010000207.1:9758438-9781036 GCA_037974835.1 Cicer judaicum | reverse complement strand
TTTCTAGCATTCAAACAAAACAACTCAATAACAAAGATTATTCAATGATATCCACAATTATTGGTAAAAAAAATTTAAAATTCATAACATGTCAGAATTTTTAAAAAAAAAATCAATGATTACAAAAAAATTAAAAAGATATCCACGATATTAATTTCAATATTCAAATTTTAAAAAATAAATCACAATTCTAAAAGATTCAATAACTTATTTAAAAAATAGTATCAACAGTGAATTAAAGACAAATACGCTATATAATTCATAGTTACAATGATAATGATCGTTTGATTGCTAAACAAGAAAAAGAATAAAAATAAATATATTCTTGTTAGAAAACAAGTATTTAAGATCATTTTATTTTTAGGGATAAAATAATTTCTTTTTAATTATTGACAAAGAACAATCTATCTTTCAATTTATTTTCAAAAAAATTAAAAGTTTTTTCAATTTTTCTGACGTATTAAATTAAATTAAATAGTATAGTTTTTCTCAAGAACCCAAACGAATCTTCGGTCCAAAAAATGTTTTTTAACAATAATTTTTGACAAACAAACTTACCAACAAACATAACTATAACATCAAAACCAATTTTTTTAAAAATCTTAAACAAAGATGTCCATAATGTTTAAAAGAAAACTCTGTTAAAAGGAAACAGAACGTCCAAAGAATGACATTTCACAGAATCACACCTTGTCAACTAAAAAAATGGTGCTCAAATATGAATGCATATAATCAGAAAGTAGCTTCCTAAATATCAAGATGGTCAAGTTTATTTGCCACAACAATAGTCATCAGGAAAAGTTAACATGACACCAGGGCAATGAAAGATGAAATTGAGCTTTACAAGACTACTCAATCTTCAATTTCAACAGAAGAAAGGCAAGGTTGAAGGGCTAGGAACAATGAATAACCTTATATATATACTATGAACTTCAATTATTCAAAAATAATTAAATAACTAATTAAATAAAAATTTAAATATACTTTTAGTTTTTACAAATATATCACTTTTTGGTTTTAAGTAAAAATATTTGTTTCCCGTGTAATTATACATTTCTAGTTTTTTAGTTATTGGTATTTTCTTTCTAATCCTTGCAAATATAAATATTTTGCTTTTAATCTATATAAATATTTATTTTAATCCTTATTTTAAGGAACTAAAATCAAATATTTTAGGTTATTACAAATACCAATATAGATATGAATAAAATTTGCATAGACAAAAACAAAACCCTGAGGACCAATAGCAAAAAGTGTGTTTTGCACAAACTAAAAAAATATTACAGGATCAAAAATAAAATATAAAAAAATAAAAAAAATAAAAAAAAATAAAAAATAAAAAGATATATTTATAAAGCCTAAGTATAGTTTAACCTTAAATACATAGGAATCTGCACGACTCAAACTGGCTCAAACCCATATTAGCCCAGAGTTAAGACAAACCCTTGCTCCTTTGGGTTTTTGGTGTTGTTGCCACGAATGATTTATCCTGAATTTCAATATATGAAACAAGCATTCAAAGAGAGTGCACAAACCTTTGCTACAACATTACAATGTTAATAGGAAGCTGAGCCAATAACTAGCAACAGATGAAGGCAAATAAAAAATCAAATTGACTATAAAAACTAGTGATTAATTATCATGGACTACCTCTATAAAACTTATTAACACATGCATCAATCAAAACACACAATGTCACTATATTTTGTTGTGTCTAAAACTTATCCACAAATATCTACATAGTAAGATGTGAATAGATGTAAATGTAAAAAAAGTTTTACACTAATCATGCATATAAATTAATTTCTAAAAAATATGAGAAAATATGTTATGAAGATATATAACAATGTAA
Source organism: Cicer judaicum (assembly GCA_037974835.1). Classification (NCBI taxonomy): domain Eukaryota; kingdom Viridiplantae; phylum Streptophyta; class Magnoliopsida; order Fabales; family Fabaceae; genus Cicer; species Cicer judaicum. The sequence goes on along the minus strand of JBBPBS010000207.1, from coordinate 9,779,184 downwards.
AATCAAATCTACTCTTTTAATCTTTCAATCGATAATTATAACCTTGAATTTTTCCCCACCCCTCAATAAGAGAAGCCAAATTTGTAACATAAACTGAGGATCCATCATGGTAGAAGAAACTAACATTAATATCTGAAGTTTAATTACCCATTAGTCATATATAAACTATACCCATTAAATGAATTTCTACACGAGATTTGGCAACATTTCGGTATCCTGTCAGCACCAACAAAGCATTATTCACTTCACATGTTGTCTTAGACTTAGGGTCTGCCCCTCTTCATGCTGCATGATGGGCATTTGTATTGCTTTATGCTCTCAGCTTTTGCGGGAGTAATCTTCACGCATTTTCCATGGTACCACCTCTCACATATATCGCAGCCAATCCAAAATTCATCCGCATTGTAGTTTCCGCCGCAGGTCCCGCAAAGGGTTTCACTGTGTTCGTCTTCTTCCTCCTCGTAACCTTGATCATCTGCCAACTTTGGGTTGCTTTTAACTTGCCCATCACTTGATCTCTACAGATAAATGAACAAACATGTATCATATAGCAGCAACATGACAAGATTTAGCACCCTGCAAAACCTTTAATTCATAGCAGTGTTGTCAACCGCGTATTGCAAAAAATAGCATTAGTTCAAATCAAATTCCACTACGGTACAGTGCTAAAGTGCTGCTATAGCCACTATTTGACAAACACTTTGTACTAAATCGCATAACACTTAACAATAATGGTTTGTTAAATCACATAGCACCGCTAAAGCCGCAACATTGATTCATAGTCATACAGTACGTGTACAAATGGCACAATAACACGAAACAAACACCATGATCAAAGTGTTTCTAAAATGCATGACTAGTATAATTTAATTGCACGTTTCATAATTAGACGTATAAGCAAAAGGAAAAGTAATGTGATTTGAACAGTGTGATAAGTTATGAACTTAGTTTAAAAAACCACAGCTGTTTCAGTTTTTTGCCTTTACTCAGAGCTGCTTCAGAATTTTAACCAAGTAAACAACGACTTACAACAAATAAACAGGTCATACATTTTATTATTGTTTGTTTGTGTTTTATTTAGGAAATAAACACCAAGAGAAAGAGAGAATAATCAAACAGCTTTAAAAAGATAAGATATTATTCATATGTCTACTTTCATTACAAACTTCTACTACGCACAACCATTACTAAGCTAGCTGAGTATGAACAAACCAACTTGGGAGTGAGAGAGAATACTACACAACAATTTGGTGTTGTCAATAGCAGATAGCGAAAATAGCAATTTGTACTAAGCAATAGTGTTATAGCACCGCTATAGCTGCTATTTAACAACATTTAGCCCTAAATAGCATATTGCAAAACAATAGTGGTTTGTTCAAATTTTGCAATGCTGTAGCGCTATATTGCCATTATAGTTGCTATTTAACAGTACTACAACAATTACACTAACCTTGGTGCTGCCCCGAGATTTGCTTCCACTGTCTACAGTGGGCTTGTCCTTTATTGGCTTCCTCTCAGTTACAACTTCAAAAACAGTAGGAAGATCATTGATCAAGCTAAATAAGCGTTTCCTGCAATGAATCAGTGAAACCGTAAATAGAAAGAGGGAGCCATATTCCCGTTTCAAAAAAGTTGAGGTAAAATGCTACAAAAACTATAGTATTAACGGGGAAAAAAGATAAAGCACACAAGTTATTCAACATAATTGTTCAATTGCAAATTAAAGTTAAAAATTACAATAGTGTCTCCTTTCACACTAGCTATTGAGCATGGAATTGGCCAGTCATGATGGTACCAGAACACCATACCTAACCTGCTTACCAACCTCAAGTTTCATGATTTTTTGGAGGCAAATGTTACTGGTTAATTACTTAATTTGTTAGGGGCAGGGGGATTTGTTAGTAGTAGGAATCGGACTCTGGACCTCCATCTCAATACACCTTTGGAGACAAGTTTCTTGAATTCAATGAATTTTAAATTTATGAATGAGAAGGGGTTCTTCTGCCAATGTTGCTGGGAAATAAAAATTGTCTTATCCCATCCATAGAACACATATATAAACTTATCCAGAATCACTACAGATAACAATTGATGCAATTCACCAACTACTACAATTACAAGCCATGGTTTTCATCATTTCACACGAAGCTTAAGCTTGTGAATTACAGATAACAAACCAAAACTAACTGAAATTATTATAATAACCACATTACTAACTTCCTATAAATAGTACCTTTCATTGCGGTTAAGACGAGCTCCAAGATAAAAAGCCACAGAAAGCAACCACGAATCACTGTGCACCGCAACAAGGGAAAGCCAGTCCCTTCGATTCATGCCATCTCTTGCAAAATTGATTCCAAGAGCTGGCTCCGGAAGCTCAGGTGGAACTTCCTCTGCTGGAAGAGTCACTTCCCATGATTCATTTGGATGTCCATAGAGACACAAGTTATCCTTATCTTAAAACAAAAAAAATGCAATAGAGAAACTTTGAAGTCAGTGAAACAACTCAGATTCATAATTATCATTACAAAAACCAATAATAATTACTAACTAACAGCATTTCCATTCCAGCATGAATCTAACTCAACCACATAGGTTCTGTTAAATCAAAAAAACTGGATCTGTCTCAGAAGAATAAAACCAATTCTGTTCAAGCTTATATCATTCTCATTATCACAAGACCAAAACACCAAAAACAACTAGAGTTATTACCATACCAAATCACACTATTTTCAAATAGTTAGCATTGACTCAATCATAGCATATATAGAGAGTGATTTACTCAACCCAAAGGAGCAAGATCCGAAAAATTCATGAACTAAATCAATTACCAGCCCATAATTAACAAATAAAAATATTAATTAGTTAGTTCATCAATTTATTTATTTATTTTATTAATATTAAAATTAAACTGTCTTGTAGTTAAAAAAGTAACTGAAGTGTGTGAGTTTGTGCCTAAATAATTAAATAAACAAACAAACAAACAAGCAAACAAATAAAACATGGGACATGCTAAACTTTGACTTTTTTCCTCAAATTCTCCGAAAATAAAAAGCTTTAACTCTAACAACTCTACAATTTCACAAAAAAAAATATTATTTCTACATAAAGTAATAAATAATAGTTCAGATCTTCAACTACCCATTTACCTGGATCACAAAGTGCGTAGAATTCATCAACATCTGTAAAAGAAAAAACAAGTTAGTTGAAAATAAAAAATAAAGAAATTAAAAAAAAATAAAAAATAAATAAATAAATAAAATACTGAATTGAATTGAATACCTTGAGTTAAAGCACGAACGATACCATCTCTACGAGAACTGAAGTCTTTGAAGATCTCTTCAACGGTTCGAGGACTTGACGCCATTTCCATATAACCTAATTTGAGATCTAGGCAATTAGGTTAGGTTTAGAGAAGAAGATTCTAGAAAGTGAGATCAACGGTGAGGATTTAATTTGAAAAGGATTATTAAGCCATAAGAAGAAAGGATCGATCGCAACGAAGATGCATGCGTTGATGTGATGTTGCAAAAGGAAAGGACCTAACGAGACTGTATTAGAGAGAGAGAGAGAGAGGGAGGGTTGGAAAAAATATAGAAAAATAAATATTGAGTAGTTATATAGTGAGATTTCTAATTTAGGGCAAATATTAGTCCTTGGATTAATTTTAAGAATTGCAAAATTAATTTTAGTCATTGGATTAATTTAACGGTTTGATAAATTATATATTAATCTTAATGGTTTAGAGATTTATAATTGTAACTCTAACTTTAGGAATTGAAGTAACAATGTCGATTTATAAAAAATGGGGGTTTGAATTGTAAATGTGCCTTTTAAAAATTCCTGTTAAAACTTAAGAAAAATAACTCAAGAATGATCTTGGTTATGAAAATTAAAACTTAAGAAAAATAACTCAAGAATGATCTTGGTTATGAAAACAGAAAACGGAGAACGTTCTTGGTTTGTGTCATAAAATAGAGAACGTTCTTAGATAAGCAGAAAATTAGTTTCTATTTTATCTTAATTGATCAATGTAGTATAATAAAGAAAGAGATAGGAAAGATAATACAACACAAAGATTTATCCTGGTTCATCCAACGTGGGTTACGTCCAGCCCTCACACTGTGAGATTTTCCACTAAGTGTTTAAAAGCAAGGAACCTTCTTGATCTTACAACACCTATTCTAGATCAACCTTGATCTAATTTAATCTCTATTACTTTCCACCCATAAAGCAATAACAACACCTATCTAACCTTGATAGGAAGCAATCTTAAACAAACTATAAAGAAACTCTTATAGTTTGAGTTTTTACAAATGGATTGATTTTGACAGAATCTGATCATGCTCAACTCTTGTTTGAGAATAGATTCTTTACAAAGGATCTAATGATAATTTCGTAAACTGATATATGAGTATGCAGCAGCAGCAGTTTCACGAATTGCAGAAAATGATATTGCCTCTGTTTTGCAGAATTTCAAGCTTAAGTGTGATTGTATTATGGATTTCTCTGCACTTGAATTTCTTGCTTTTATACTGGATAATGGCCTTCTATTTATAGGCTGAAGATGCACTGGATAAGTACGAAAGAGCTGTTGGAGAGGCCATGCTTTTTCTGATTTAAGGCAGTACTTTTGAATAAACTAATCATGTTATGACATAGCCTTTTTTAACTTTTGGATTTAGCATTTAAAACAGTCATGTACTTTTCTGACAACGTCCTTGATGTTTGTTCATTGATTGAGGATGATACATTCTCCATCTTGAGTCTTGAGTGCAGCTAGAACAATTGCAAGCTAAAACAGAGCTGATGCAGGGCTGCTGTTTTTTGTGCAGAAAACGGAGAACGATAAACGTTCTTAGTTTTTAGAATGAACGTTCTTGAGCTTAAATAATCATTCTGGAGTTCCAGTTTTGATCATCCTAGTTTTCCTTTGTAATTTTCTTGTCATATGTCAAGATTGATTGAGATTTCTTGACATTTGAATTTTTGGAGTTCTTCAAGCTATCATGACTTTTGTCCAACTTTGAGTCCTTTTAACTTTGAGATCAAATAGCCTTTTTGAGCTTGGAGGAAACCTACTAGTTCCTTGCCATGTACTGATTAGATATGAACAAATTTCCAGGGCAAACTCTTTGATAAAGATGTAGAAAAAGTTTGAACAACATGTTGTGATGAACTTTTTTGAGGCTGGAGTTCTTTCTCTGTTTTAGTGTTCTTGTTGCTGTTTTGTTTGCTTTGCTTGATTAAATTCACTCAAAAACACAAGTTAAATTAACATAACATTTAGAATCATAATTAACATTCTTAATTAACTTTTTGTTTGTTTTCATCAAAACATTAAATTGAGATTTTGTCTCAATAGGAATAATATTAGTCGCCAGATTAATCTCAAGGTTGACAAATTAGTTTTAATTGTTGAATTAATTCAATGGTTGGATTGGTTGTATATTAATCTTAATGGTTAAGGAATTCATTTTCATCGTTAGATGCATTTGATTATTGATATTTAGTTAGATTGTCGTGTATATTAAAAGTGTAGTGTGTTTTATGTTTATGATAGATATGATTGGTTGGATTAGTTGTCTCAGCTAAAAAAGTAGTTTTAGGAAGAGTATTAGTCGTTCGATTAATTCAACAATTGAATCGATCGCATATTAATCTTAGTATTTAAGGGATTATTGTAGTCGTTAGATTAATTTGATGATTGATGTATGATTGGAAAAGTCGGGCGTTAATTTTAATGGGTAAGAGTATAATGTATAGTGTGTTTCGTATTTAAGGATAACGTCACTAGTTGGATTAATTGTAACGGTTCAAATTAGATTCAATGTGAACAAGAATTGTTGGATTAATCTTAAGGGATGGAAAATTAGTTTTAATTAATGAATTAATTCAATGGTTGGATTGATTAGATATTGATGTTAAGAGATTAATTTCGGTTGATGTATGGTTAGAAAGGTCGCATGTGAATATGAATGCTTAAGGGGTTGGTTTCAATCGTTAATTAATTCGACCGTTGATGATATATGATTGAAACTACCTTCTATTAATCTTAATGCTTAAGAGATTGATTACAATCATTACATTACCTTCACGGTTGATATGTGATTGTAACAATCGTATATTAATCTTAATAATTAAGAGGTTAATTGCAATTTTATCAGGTTGACTCGACGTTAGATTAATTTCAAATGTTCATTTTATGTGTAGTTGGTAAAGTAATATTGCCGTATATATGAAAGGAGTATTTTCAACTATAACTTCTCCATCAATTTTACTTTTAAAAACTTTACTTGTACAAATTGAATCACATAATTCTATGTCTAGATTTTCAAGGATCAAATCATATTTAATTAACTACCACAATTTTCTAAATGAATCATCTCCACCAAACGAAAAAGAAAGATTGAAAAAAAAACTTTTTGTTGTTGAAGAAATTGATAGAAAAAGTAAGAAAAAGAAAATGAATCAATAAAAAAATAGAGAACGATCTTCTACATTAACTTACAACAACTTTTAATGAAATTAGGGGTGAGAATATGTTAGGCTATACTAGACTTTGAAAGGCCTAAGTCTGGCCTACAACTTATCATAGGTTTTTTTTTTCCAATCTGGTTTAGCCTAGAAGCCTTTTTAAAAGTCTTATTCACATTAGAATATTTAAATGTTCTACTCATACCATATGATGTTCTCCACATAGCAATATCAATGTACATATTTATATATATTAAACAAAAAATAATTTTTCCAACAAAATAATTTAAAAAAAAATCTGAAACAAATATATTCTTTAAACCCTAAAAAGTAATTTTTAATTTCAAACAATAGATTTGTTTTCTTCTAAAACAAACGCTCTCATTATTACCTCTTAAACAAATATGGAACAACTACTTGAGTGATTGATTAATTAAACGATTACCGAATATGAAACAACTATCAAATATATATAGAACCGCTACCGAATATGGAACGACGGCTGAATATAGAATGATTACCGAGTGATTGCCTAATTGATAGAATTTAAAATAGAAAATAATATTATTTTTATAATAATAAAAAATAATATTAATAAATAATATATATATATGCCGACCTGTCAGGTCTAATAAATTTTTTTATAAGCATGAGTCTGACCTATTTAAATAAATAGACTTTAAAAATAGTCTAATCTAATATTTTTATTAAATAGGTTATACCATACTATAAATAATTCAAATCATAAATCTCTAACAGACAATTTAGCTTTTTTTCATCTCTAAATGAAATCTTACCTTTTGTGCATCCTTGTTAACCTATTAAAACATATTACAATGCACACCCACAAAATAATCAAGACTATTAGCTAGAAAATTTTATAGATGTTGTCCCTATCTTGGAAAAATCAAGTGAATTGTTTATAACACGAATCTAATTAATATTAGGATTATTGTATAAAAGGCAAGAAAATCTTGAAGCAATAATCTGCACAATCTCAAGAAACATTGTTTTGGTAACGAAGGAAAGAAAGTGTCCAAAACATGCTCTAGATGTGGCTGGTTATAGCATTTCATATATATATATATATATAACAGCACCAATCATATAATACATGCCTATGCATACATGATAAATCCCAAAAATAAAAGTTCACATACATACATAACATACTAGTTTGCGGATCAATAAAAAACAAAAGCATAAATAGTTGAACATAAAAGGAAGAAATTAACTTTCAGTCTTGTATAAAAAAAGGTAAAAGTAAATTACATAATATTTAGAGTAAAATTTGTAATTTTAAATAAGAAAGTTTAAAGAGTAAAAAATTAAGAAAGTTGAAGAGTTCTTAAAAATAAAAATAGAAGAACACCATACACATATTTTGTAAATGTCATTAGTTAATTGAATAATTATTTGTAAGAAATCATATATTTAAATGAATCTAAAGGAAAAAATAATAATTGAGAATTCATAAATGTATTTATATTTTTCTGTCATCTTTGTATGATTTTAATTTATATACTTTGGCTTCTAATTATTTCAATTTCCATAAAAAATTTATTATATAGAGAACACTTTGAAAAGAATCATACAAGAATTAAAAAAGCTAATGAAGTTCTAAAACTTCTTCAACTATAATTTTTTAACTTTTTATTTGAGAGACAGATTTAAAATATATCAAATGACCTAAATTAAAATGTTCAATACATTTCACTTATTTAAATATATAATAAAAGAATTTGGCCCCATTTAATACATTTATGGATCCGTCTCTTTCACCAATCCAATATTTATTGAAGTTTTTACAAACTTTAATATAAGATTTTTATAAGTTATAAATCTTTTTAATACCACTAATATAATTTTATATAATTTTAAAAAAAAAAATCATCTTTTTTTTAGATGTAAAATATTTGAATGAGTATGTCAATTGGTGTGTTTATTTACCCTTGTAAAATAAAATAAATAAAATAAAAAATAAAAAACATTTTTGAGGATTAAAGCCTTTGCTTTACAATTTTGAGCCTTGTGTAAGGTTTTCATGGCAATCTTCTGTATAGCTCATTTTATTTTTAAGATGGTCATCAAGAAGTAAAGAGGAGGATATTACATGCTTAGTTAGTGAATCCTAAATTAATAATTCATGAAAGGTTTAATTAGCGGTCAATTATGGTGTGGAAAGAAAATTGGTAATTCATGGCTTAGTGTGATAGAAATTATTAATTTCATTCTCAAATATAAATTAAAAGAAAAAAAAGTAGCTTAAACAAAAACCAAATCAAAATGCAAAGTTATGGTGGAAGACAAAACTTAGGTGTTTTCAACATATTTAATGATATATTTCTTAAATTTAATATGATTTTATTTCTAATGATTCTTATTCTCATAGAACAAGTTACCATAAATATTACTTTTGAAAAAGCACACATATATTTTATGAGATCAAAATAAGAATTGCAATTCACTGAAGTTGTAAAATTGAGGTTAAATGATTTTGTTAAATAAAGAAAAGAAGGAGAGAATAATTGCTTCAGTTTGATAAGGAATATGCTCATTATGGTGCAGAAAGTATTCTTCATAAGTCAAAAAAGAATCTCAGAAAAGCAGTGAAACCCACATCCCTAAAAAACATCTACCAAAATAATATATTTTTAATGATTAACAAAATTTTTAATCCTATAAAATTTTAATATTTTATTTTGTATTTTTTATAAAAAAATTTATTAACTTTTTAGATTTTAATTTTTTTATTTTATTTTGAATCTCTGTTTTTAAATCTACGTAAGTGTATTTTTTAAAATTTTGAATAATTTTTTATAAGTATATTTAAAACATTACTATAACCCATATATAAAAACTAAAAGATGAATTAAATATGAATTTTAAAAAAAAAAATTAATTTTTTTTTCATAATTTGTTAAAAAAAATTTAAGAGTGGTATTTATAATGTCCTAATATTAATGCAAAAAATCATTTAAAAATTCAGATGTCGTATGAATTAACTTTAAAGTAGGGATAAAAAAAATTAAAAGACTAAAAGTTAAAAAAAATTTATAGAATTAAAATTAAAATATTAAAATTTTATAACTAAAAATTTATTTATAAAATAATTAAATTATGTGTATTTTTGTGTGTGCTCAAACAAAAATTATTTAGGATTGTGAATATGCAAGTTTTTCTCCTCATTGTCCTTGACAATTTTATTGACTAATTTTTCGAAATTGACTATTCATGTCACACCATATTGTTAATTTAATCATCAATTTTTTACTTTGATCTTCTTCATTAAGTTACTTATCAATTGCTTATTCAAATTTCTTTATCCAAAATAAGGATCGTAAATAATTTGTTCATTGATATTGATTAAATAACCCTAAGCCTATGATCATTATGCAATCACACGCATCTCGACCAGAAAACAAAAATTTAGACTGTGTCTGATCTTGATTGTGTGTACCCCTGTAAATTATATGGGGATTGATGAAATGATTGAAAAGTATAATGATAAAAATGAGAAGAAACATAGATCCAAATATGCAAACACATAGAAATTGAATTCAACCAAAACTTTTCACAGAAACAACTAGGCCAGTGATTAAGAGAATTATTCACTCAGAACATCATATCATAAACTAAATAAAATATGAAACAACAAACAAATATCAAACTTCTAATGAACTGTTTCTAGTTTAAAAAAACTAGTTCACAAAAGCCACGAATTTCCAATTGATTGAAAACCGCAAATAAAAATAAATTCCAATCTAACGCAGTTCCATGTATCTTCGAGAGACGCACCCCCGTTCTTTACGGAGACGTCAGTAATCGCTTGATGCCGGTTTTCTGCTCCGATGTAAGTCTAGATGGAAACTTGATGTTAAACTTGACTCTCATGTTTCCCTTTTTTGAAGGTTCCTTAGGAATCGGCATACCCTCTCCTTTAACAACTTCTTCGTACGATGTACTAATGATGGTGTTGACAGAGATCGAAAGATTCCTTCCATCGAGGGTTGTTATTTGTGTGGTGTAACCTGTGAGAGCTTCTACAAGAGAGATTTTCTGTGTGACGACAAGATCATTGCCGTCCCTCTTGAAGACGCTGTGAGGCTTTTCGTCGATAATGAAAACAAGATCTGCTGGTATAAGTCCTCTTTGTTCGTTTCCCTTCTCCGGAAAAGTTATCTTTGTTCCTTTCTTCCAACCTGGCTTGATCTCAATGGTTAGAATTTCCTCTACTGTGGTTGGTTTCCTTCACAATAAGAAAACATACAGAAGATTAGTCCATGGTTACTCAATTATTTCTTGATCAAATTCTGCTATGCTGCAACACCCCAGTGTTAAACCACAAGTAGGGTCGACTACATGGATCAAACGACGTCATGACGTTATATCATATAGCATCTCTCTTTTCAGCTTATTAGTCTCTAGGTCTTTCCATAGCTATGCTACACGCTATAGTTACTATTTGACAACACTTTGTACTAAATAGTATATTGCAGAACAATAGCGATTTGTTTAAATTCAGCTATGCGATTAGACAAAAGTGATATACACAACATATTGTAAAAGTGCTATAGAATGACTTTGGCTATATAAACTATAAAGTGCCAACACAAACACCAATCATAATACTGACACTAACACATAGACACCATTAATAATTAAGAAAATTAAAGTAATTAAATATAACTGCATTGTTGGGATCGTGTAGGTGCTACATAGATTATACATCTATGCAATGAAGTTAGTTAGTTACTAACAAAGTAACTTTGTAGCTACAAGCTTTCCTGGTTCAATTATTTTTCTGGCACATGGAGTAGTGAAATGACATAAAGTGAATACCCCTCTTTCCTAACATGGGCCAGCAAATGATATGAAGGAATAATTTCATGAAATGGGAAAGATGAATTTCACTTCCTGTCATGTAATATCTGTCTAATAAATTTCGGAATCTGGACTGTCATATCTAGTAAAGAAATATGCATAGCCTTTAAACATATCTAATTGCTAAAGTTAATTTATATATCAATCATTACTCAAACCTCAACTAAATGCAACATGTGCATAAAATACTTGTTGTATCTATATTCAACTGAAATGTAGCTGTATCACTAAAAGGGGGACTTTGAGGATGCACAAGGTTTTAATCCGCTTTAATAACATTCATAACAACTAAGTCTCATTCAAAGGCTAAATAAGACAACAAAATTAGAATTTGATTTCTTATTTAAATTTGCATACCATGCCTAATTTATATGTCTGTCCACTAACTGCAGCGACAAAAAGTAACAGTATGACAGTGATAAGCAACATGTAATAATTGAAAGATAAACACAGGAACTTACATATATAGTCACTAATATGACCAATGCAAACAGTAAGTAGTGAAGTATCACAGAAAAATAAGAACTTTTGAAGAAATAAATCAAACAGCACATAGCAAGGTAATAATGTGTATATCCATTTAAGAATAAGAACTACCAGTATCAAACTGTATTTACATCACAGATCTCATGTATCAAAAGTCAAACCATTACAAAACCTGCCACTTTATTACTGAAAAATTGATTATTAGGATCTGTTTGGATTGACTAATTTGAACTTATCTCCTCACATAAGCACTTGTGTGACTTTTTACTAGAGCTTATAGAAATAGCTTATCACAAGTCCATAAGTTGTTTTTGGCTTATTTCCATAAGCTCTTCAATGTAGCTTTTGAAAACAACTTATAGCTTATATGAAAATAATTTGACTGTATTTTACCTTTTGTTATAGAAATAGTGTATACGTAAGCACTAATACGATAAGCGTTTATGCTATAAGTGTTTAATTAGGTTGTTTATCCAAACAGGGCCTAAGAGCATATAAATCAACAATGGCATACTATGAAAACAATCATCAACGAACAACACATAACAAAAGTGAGTCTTCGAACCAGACTTCGAATTCAATAATTTAAACCTGTTCAATAAAACCAATGCAACTAAGTTCATAGTTTCTTCACAAAAGTTATATAGGAAAAATATGGAAGCAAGTGAAAGTAGATAGCTCACCCGCTGGAATCGCTAACATCCCGGGAAATCTTCATTTTTTTGGTAGTCCCTTTATACAAATCCTCCAAACTGCAAGGTAGTGTTCTCTCTATAGGTGCACTTTTCCTTGGCACATTGCCAGATCCTTCACCAGCCGCACTCCTAAAAGAAGAGAAAAGGTCGTCCCTAAACATGCCCCTCGGAAAGCCAGATGCACCGGGATGACCTCCCATATCACCCATTCCACCGCCGAACGGTTTGGAAAATCCGAAGAACTCTGAAAATATGTCATCCGCACTTCTCGGGTTGAACCGGAACATGGTCGGCCCACCATCACCGGCATCAGAAAATCCACCTGCACCAGGGGGAGGCATCTGCCCCTTCAATCCCTCCTCACCATACTGATCATACACAGCTCTCTTTTGTGGATCACTCAAAACCTTTTCGCAAATCATAATCATTAGCAAAAACCAACAATTTCTAATGATCCAAAATCACATAAAAACACAAAATCTAACACCTCAACATTTCAGATTGTATCCCTAAAAACAAAACAAAATGGAAACCTCTTCACCATACTGATCATACACCACTCTCCTTCGTCATCACTCAAAACCTATTCACAAATCACATCACAAGCAAAAGAAAAAGTAACCCCAAAATTTCAAATGATCCTAAATCACAAGAAAAACACAAATTTAACACCCCTAAAATTTCAAATTGCAGCCCTAAAAACCCACAATTCCAAATGATCCAAAATCACAAGAAATACACAAAAAATTGAACACCACCAACATTTCAAATTATAACCCCAAAACCCCAAATTATCCAAAATTCATAGAAAGATACAAATTTTAACACACCCAACATTCCAAAATTCAAAGAAAGATACAAAAATTAAAACTTCACAAAAAAATCACAACCAAATTAACATAACATAAGGTTAATTATGAAATCAAAATTTGAGTATCATAAAAAAAAAAAAAACATACATCATAAGCTTCTGAGATTTGCTTGAATTTGGCTTCAGCATCTTTCTTATTATTAGGGTTCTTATCAGGGTGCCACTTCATAGCAAGTTTGCGATAAGCTTTCTTGAGATCATCATCTTTAGCATTTCGATCTACTTGAAGGATTTTATAGTAATCAATCCCCATGGATTTGGATTTGTGTCACTCTACCGGAGAAAAGAGAAGGAAGAAGAATGTGTGTGCGTACGTGTGAGTCACCGGTGGAAAAGAAAGAAGTGATGAAAAAAACATATCCAAATGGATACAAACATATATCTGGGCTCAACAAACATACACACAAACACGTAGTTGTGATGACACACCAGTTGTTTGTTATACTAGGATTAGGTTGATATTTCTAGGCCCAACTTTATTGTGTTCAATTGTTGTTTCATTTTTTTCTCTTCTTTTTTTAACTCAAAAATAAATTGAGTATTTTTTTTAAGGAGGATTGCATTGACCTCCCTAAGTACTCTTTAAATGATACTCACACTTATTTTTTTTTAAATATACACCTCTTCTATACTCACTAGAAAAATTATATTAATTATTTTTTTGCCACACTTACATCTATCCATGAGTTACTATACGATACGATTAGTGTTTTACTTTAATTTATAAAGGTACGTGCTCATACATTTAATATTTTTAATTTAAAAAGTATATTTATGTTATTAAGTTTGTATTATAATGTCTTTTTTATAAATGGTACATAGAGATGTAAGTCTGACGAAAAAAAACATTTATTATGGACAATTTTTTTAACGAGTATAGAGGAGGAAAATGCATTTTGATAACTAGATGATGTGTGAGTGTCATTTAAAGATATCTTGGGGAGGTATATTTAATTTTCCCTTTCTTTAATGTAAATTAATCTTACAAATGTATTTAATAAGAGTTTTTTATTTTATCGTGTCATACAGTTATTATGATTAAAATTCAGTTACAAAAAATAGAGTCCCGTGGCAAAATACTCAAGAGTTTAATTTGTATGCACTTTCAGTGTCAAAAATTTATACAGTCGGCAAATTATAACGAATTAAGTGGGTGATTTTATAGTAATTATAGTAAAAGTCAAATATTACTAACGATATAATAATTGAGATTGATTGATAGTGTAAAAATAATGCATATAAAATAAATTCAATTCAATAGTCATCGGAGATTAAGCTTCTTTAAAGTGAGTTGCTCACTTTAAAAAAATAATATAAATAATTGATGGTTAAATCATGAGTGGTTATAATATTTACTAATTAATTAACTTAATTTACCAACTTCTCATTTTAGATGAGTCAAATTCAGATGTCGATATAAAACCAATTTATATTAACAGTACAAATTCTATTTTCTCTTATTTTCAAATATAAAATAAAAATAAATTAGTTTTATATAATGGGTGTAAAAAATTTTACGTGGTAAAAAATCACAAATATTCATATATATGATTTTAAAAATAACTATGGTTAAAATCAAGTGTTTCCGATGATTGAATGATCATGATTAACTGATAATATAAAAAAAAATTATATTGATGGTGCACATTGTAAGACTCATCACCATGTATCTAAAATATGGTAATAAATTCATACATTTTAATAAAATAGAAGCAATCAATTTCAAATATTATAAATATCATCACTTAGACGACTTGTAACTATATAAAACACATAGTTTACAAGTACTTTTAAGTGTACCAAGTAGATTAAAATTACAAAAGTAACAAGTATTAAAGTATAAGGAATTATTCTCTAATACATCAAAACTATATTTCATCTTAAATCAAAATACAATATAAACATAAGGCCATCCTTTGATATTGGAATCCAGCCATTAGCCCCTCTTATTTGCTATAATATATAAGAAAATAGAGGGTGAGATAATAGTCTTTGTGAGCTTTTAAAAAGGGGAGGAGTAGTTTGAAATAAGTTTTCTCAAAAACAATAAAAACTTAACATTAATATGAATTACTTTATTAGCCATAGGCCAAACATTTAAAATTTGTTTTTTTTAAGTAGAAAAATGTATTCTCTTTCTTTACTTGATTTAGAAAATCTTTCTGATTTTCATTTCCTTTTTAATTAAGGAAATGCTTATATATATATATATATATATATATATATATATATATATATATATATATATATATCTTTTATAAGGAAAAATTCCTTCAATCATCCAGATGTGGGTAATTTAGATGGTTGAAGTGTGTTGCAAATATGGTCTAACCATGACCCCAATTGATGTACCAATTGCTTTACCTTTATCCATTGTTTCATGCTTGAAACAAAGCTAAAATGTCCCATCGTGTACTTGAACCATTCCATGACTTAATGAATATGTAATGTTATGTATGTAATGCACATTTCATCAATATGACTAATGCAACCACTTAATTAACTCAGCAAGGTAACTTAACTTCAATCATTCATCAAGAAAATCATGACTAATTGTTTGTTTAAATGGGATTATGTCTTTTAAATTCTGGATTCTGGTCAGGAAGCTTGGACCACAGGTTGACTCTAACCAAAGACAATGTGATCAGAGGAAGTTTAGATCAGAGGTAATATGACCAGAGGCAAATTTCTAATCAAAGGCAACATGATTAGAGACATATTAAACAAAGTAGACTTCTGATAAGAGGCAACGTGATCAAATGATGCTTGGACAGAGGCATCATGATTTGAAACATGTTGATCAAAGGCAACATGATATGAGTCATTCTTGGATCATATCAACATGATCAGAGACATACTTATCAAAGGCAACATGATATGAGTCATTCTTGAATCAGAGGTAGCATGATCGAAGGCAACATGATGTGAGTCATTTTTAGATCAGTGGTAGCATGACCAAAGGAAACTCGGTTAGAGGAAAACTTGGACCAAAGGCAGCTTGGTTAGAGGAAACAAAGTTAGAGTTATCCAAAGGAAAATAGAATCGGTGGAAGCCAGAAGAAGACAAGATCAGAGGCAGTAAGCGAAAACAAAATCATAGGCAAGATAGGATAGGGAAATCAGAGGCAAAAGAGAACAAAATCAAAGGCAAAAATAATAAAAAAGAATTAGAAGTAGAACGACGTGTGTTGGAATTCTAGGAACACATTAATTTCATATTTCATCCATCACGATTAATTCTTTTTTCTTGAATTCCTAACACATCATAATCATCACACCACGATTGTAGATTGCATGATTTAAAGGACAATTAAATGCATATTCTCAAATATTTCTTACATGCTAAAACTCTAAGTTTTTCCCTCACTCTCAGATTTAAATAAAACCCAATATCAAACATAGAAAATCATTTCTAACAAAAATCGAAACTTAAATTGAACCCAGAAAAACCCACATGCAAATATGAAAACAATTATAGGAGAAAAAACTCACAGTTTGCCAACAAAGGATTCCTATACATCGAAGTGGTTATAGGATTTGTTTGCTTTCTCATCTCTTAACTCTCCTGACCTTTATACTCTGGTTTGAATTTAGAGATCCCCCAAATGTTGTTCCTTATCGTCTTTTAGTGTTACTTTGGTCGATTAATGGATCTTGAGAGAAAGAAAGGGACATGTAAGGGGTTGAACATGTGTATAAGACTTTGGAGAATTTTTGTTTTTGAAGGATTTTGAAAAACAGAAGAAAATTGATCGTTGAGGGAAACAATAATGGTGTTGGTGTTTTAATAATGTTTTGAGAGAAAGTGGGATTTGTTGTGTGTGAGAGAGAGAGGGAGAGAGATAGAGAGAGACAAAGAGAGAGAGAATAAAATAAAATAAAATAAAGGTGATATGTTCTACCCTTAATCCTAATTTAATATTATTAAAAATACAACATTCACAATTAATAAAATTATAGTAATTTTAATTTAAATCTTATCAATATTTTAAAGGTAGTGAGAAGGATGTTACACACATAAATTAAATCCAAATAAAAATAGTTATGATATAAATCACTTTCGACAGTATTTCGATTGGTCGTGATTGAATCAGGTTGAATTGGAATGGACCATAATTGATTTAACTAATTCGTTATTTTTCAAAATATAATTTATTTATTAATCATTTGGTTCAATTGATTGAACTATGACCCAAAGGTCTCACTGATTCGAATGCGATTCAATTTTTAAAACAGTGATATAAACTTCTACGATCAAAGTAGTTTGGAATTTGTCTTCTCTCATGAGTTAAAATTATTTTTGAAAATGTTACTTAAAATAGTTTTGAAATTTACAGTGTAACACTCTGAGTTTTTATTAATTAAATTTAAGTTTTAAGAGTCAGATGTGTTAGTTGTTAAATGTTTGAATATCTAAACATCACATTATATGTTAGCTAGAAATAGTAAATATTGTTTAAAAATAGTTCATTAATAAATTAATAAATAAATAAAATTAATGATTTAGGAGAGGAATTTATCAATTAGTACAAGTGCATAATTGATTAATATGCAACCCAAACCGGTCATGTTTTTTTACTCAAATATTCGATTAATCCCTTGTTGTTAATCGATTAATACTAACCATAATTAAAAAAATATATAGTGTTTTCTAGTCTTGAGTAATCAATTATGCATCTTATCGTTTATTTACCACCTAGTCAGTTAACCTAGCAATTTAAAAGTGTTTTAACTTTATATATTTGTAGGTTCGCATATTGGTAAGTTTTAATGTCTCACAAATCCTTAAACACTAACAACTTTGTCAATTCTAAGCCGATTCCGATTGTTGTTGTGGTTTTCGATGAGCTTTATACAATATCATTTCATTCACCGTCAAAATCACTCTTAATGAGTAAAATCACAACAATTTTTCTGTTTTTATTATTTTCATAAAGAATCCACCTTTTGCTTATTAATTGTATTCTATTTAAATATTTGTATTATGAACAACAAATAGTTAAACTTTATGCAATTCGAGCAAGTGCCATGTGAAATTAATGGTCGATTAAGGTAAGAAATGAGTTTTGACTCTTGATATATATTAAGTAAATTAAGAGCGTATATTAAATAGGGATGTCTCACAATCTCTATATATGCACCGACCACTTTATGTATGTTAGAAACGCTGTGGTGTTGTACGACATTTGAATACAGTATGTGATTTTTATTTAAACCATCTATTATAATGTGTCATTTTTTAATTAACACTATGATCTTTGATGATGATGTGTTTAGTGTTAATGATTAATTGGAAGTGTATATATTTGAGAATTAATAACAAATTATATTTTAAGAAAATACATTATTATATTATGTTTTCTATTGTATTAATTAATAAGTGTCTAAGGTTAATCATTTAAAATTAAGATAAATGAAGAATAACTAATTAATAAGGGAAGGTTAGTTGATTAATGTAGTGTCCAACACTAAAAAAACATTTAAGTCAAAAAATAAGCAATTAAAAGGACCTTAATACTCAAATTTAGTGGCAAATTAGAGTTTGTTGTTTTATAAATTAGGATTAACAATTAGGAATTACTTAATAGTCGATTAGGTTAAGAATTATAAGTAGAAAATAATTAAATTATAGATTAATCGATTAGGAGAATATCATTAACCAATTAGTTTAATAATAATTAATTAGAGTCAGGATTAATTGATTAAATTAAGTCAAAATGATTAGTAGGGTTAATAATTAACTAATAATAAAAATTTAGATAGTAAGGTTAGACTATTTGCCTAGGATTAAGTTAATTAATTGATTAAATTAAGTCAAAATGATTAGTAAGGTTATTAATTAACTAATAATAAGAACTTAGATAGTAAGGTTAGACTATTTGCCTAAGATTAAATTAACAAATATTTGTAGATATGAGTTGAGTGATGTTAGCTAGTGATTGTTGATAATGATTATTATATCCTTTATGTTATGTGTTGCATTCATTTACAAGGACATATTTGGAGATTGTGTGGTGATAGAATTGATACTTGGCATTTGAGGAGACCTTGAGAGAGTTGTCAATAGGAATTTCTTATGTAAATGTGGGAAACTATTAGGACAATCTATTGAATACTAAATCACTATGACTAGACATTCTTGTTTGTGGGATAGCAAGTGACTTCTCCACCCATATCAATCCAAAGTTAGAAACATCACTTATGAAGTAGTGGATGAATATGATTATGATTATGATTGCATTCTCATGCATTTGTTAATATTATTATGAGTTAAATACTGTAATGTTGAATATGCATTTAATTTACCTTATTTCACTTGATTTTATCTTGAGAATGATGACAAATCTTTGTTTGTTTCTCATGTGATTGCTAAGACCATCTTAAATATTATGGAGGCTTTGTTCTAATATTAAAAATTGAACCTTTAATAAAAAGAAAGTGCAATTTTATTAATTAAGAAAAGGGATAAAATAAATTTCAGTCTCTATAAAATTTTATTTTAGTCCCTATAAAAAAGATTTTCAACTTTTTAGTCCCTAAGTTTTTTTTTTTTCACTTGTAGTCTCTATTTTAAAAAGTTTTTTGTAAAAAAAAAATAATAATAAATCTTCAAAAAAAGTCCTATAAAATCAAAATAGAGACTAGAAGTTATTAAAATAATTTTAGGGTAAGATCTTATTTTTTGCAAGCAATAAAAATATATTTAACCAAAAAAAAAAGTTCACCCACATTTTATTATACTAAAAAAAAATGGGGTCTTCGTAATTGGAGGTCATGTGTTTTCGTAGGTAACTACTTACTTACACACCATGTGTGTGGATAGATGATGAGATGACAACAAAGAAACAATCTCTAATGACAAAGAGACAAAGTAATTAATATGTCGCTAATGCAATCGATAGTAGGTTATTTTATGTTAGTTGTTGATATGTTAATCGATAGTGTGACAATTTTGGCGTTGAACTCTTTTGATTTTGTTATTTTCGTATATTTTTGAATTGTAATCTTTATATGTGAATATATTTTGGAGTTAAATATGTTTTTAATCCCTATAAATATATCATTTTTTTTAGTCCATCTAAAATTTTCTTTAAATAATAGTCCTTCAAATATTTTTAATCAATAATTTTGGTCCCTACTTTTACATGAATTCATGTGTATATTCTAAATTTTTAAATTATAATTTTCATGCATGTTTATAATATTATAAAAATATTTCTCACAAAAATTTAAAATTGTTTAACAAGAGATGAATTAAATATACATTTTTTAAACTTTTATCACTTAAAAATTCATATTTAATTTATTTTTTGGGGAAATTTTTTTAAATTTT
>JBBPBS010000207.1:9702574-9758109 GCA_037974835.1 Cicer judaicum | reverse complement strand
AAGTATTTTTTATTTTTAAAAGTAATGTAGTTATGTTTTTATGGAATGAATGGTTATATGTTTTCTAAAAATTACTTAAAATATATTATTAAAACAATTATAATTTAATTTTGATTACTTTACTATTTTTCCAAAAAAGCTTTCTTAATTAAATAAAGGAAAAAAGTAAGTTCCGTAAAATTTATATTGAAAAACAAATGTCCTTAATGTATCAAGTTAGTGAAAAGAATTTAATT
Organism: Cicer judaicum; assembly: GCA_037974835.1. Classification (NCBI taxonomy): domain Eukaryota; kingdom Viridiplantae; phylum Streptophyta; class Magnoliopsida; order Fabales; family Fabaceae; genus Cicer; species Cicer judaicum. The sequence continues at coordinate 9,757,873 of JBBPBS010000207.1, read as the reverse complement.
TTATAATTTCAATCGACAAAGTTCAAATATTCTTAAATATAATTACAAAATTGTCATTAATTTTACTTTAATCAATAATAATTTCTATTTTTCAGTTCAAATTTTTATAAAAGAATATATTGAAAAATAACTATGTTTTTAATAACAAAATGAGTTAAAAAAATGTACTAGCAGATAAAGGTATTTTCCGATTTCCAACAATTCAATTTTGTTTGAAGTTTTGCTACCAATCTTATTACTTATATATACTTGTATTTCATGGGTGTTAAATTTCTCATACATATATCTATTATATCATTTAAACTAAAATAAATCAATAAATCAAAATATAAATAACATATCATTTAATAAAATTAATAAAATATATGAAGTATTTTAATATTGCATTGTAAAATATTAAATTAAATTATTTACGATAATCAAAACTATGAACATGCAAGATATTTTAAGAGTAAATATCATAGTGAACATTCAAATAAATTCATAAACTTGTCATTTTTAATTTTCAAAACTAATATAATTTTCTTTTTTTGAAAATATTATTAATTGTAGTTATATTATCATAGTTAAACGAATTGATTTAGTTTAAATGGTTAATAAACTTCAATTAATAGTAAATCATTCAAAAAAAATTGAAATTTCAATTTCAATTTAAACAATTTTTATTTATACTCTAAATTATTAAGATTTATTCACTCAGAGTCAAAGTATTAAAAAAAAAAGTATAATAATTAATAACACAAATTATTATGATATTTCGTCTCATCGTGGTTATAAAAGATTCAAAATGAATATAAATATTTACAAATTATTTCTTAGGTTAGTGATATTAATAGAAACTAAAACAACAACAAAAAATTAAAAAAGAAAATTAATCGTTAAATTAAACACAAATTTATTTAAATAAACAATTAATAGAATTTTGATAACAATTAATATAGATTAAAATATCATTAATTTATGAGTTATGGATTATTTTTATCAAACCTCAAAAAAAGGGGAGTGACAGAGGCGCAGTCACGCGAAAAGAAAAGAAGATCGAATAGAGAATTGTTGTGCGAGAGAGACGAAACATATGACTTTTCTATTCGCTGCACTGATGGCGACAATACACCATAGTTTCATTTCAGTTCATTTCAATTTTAAAATTCTCGACATATGAAATATTAATTTTGATTTTTGAACATTTTAGAGTTTTGAAATTTTGTTAGAATTAAAATTTAAAATTAAGTTATGATTACAATTCACCACTATTTTTTAAAACCGATTCAATTAAAAAAAACTAATTTTAAAATAAAATTCTATTCTCAATTTTATGAATTGATCAGTTAAATTTCTTATTTTTTTCTCACTCGTAAGTCTGATAGACTTATGCATTTTCTTAATATAAACGTATATTTTTATCTATTATTATAAATAAAATTTTTATAGTATATGTTTATGTATTTATCTTCACTTAATTTTTTAAATAATTACTCGTACTCACATTCACAAGGTAAATTTTTATCTTATCTAATGTAGATATTTTTACTGACTATCCGAAATTTGATCTCACAAAATGTCTAATTAAAATGTCTAATCTGATATACTATATAATGACTTTTTAATTATTGGCGTAACTATCGAATTTTTGTTTTGTAGTATTTTATTTTTGTTATAATGTTTTTAACAAATAATTTTAAAAATAAAGTTTCAAATTAAAAATAATTTAAATAGTTTATATTAAAATATTATTTTAAATACTTCATCTCTTTGTTACAAATTTTTTTGAATAATAAAATTTTAAAAAGAGATTGAAATTAAAAGCTATTTTAAGAAATTTTTCATAAAAATCATTTTTAAAAGATATCTTATTTTTTAAAAAATTATAATCTTTATCATATTAAAATATTTAATAATTAAAATATTAATTATTGAATATTACAATTACTTTTTTAATCAACAACAAACGAGTTTTAAAATAATATCTATTATTTTGAATAAATTATGAAAATAAAAAATAATTTTTTTTAAATATGAAATTAAAATTACTTTTTAAAATTTCGTTAAATAATCTGATAGTATAATAACTTGATAGATTTTAATATAGATAATGTCTGGTAAAACATTGTATTATTGTCTATGAGATAATATAATTTTATATTTGATGATCCACCATCCACGACATGATTAAATTATCCATCATTTTGACACACACATATTAGAGGGATTTGATAGATGAACTTACACAAAACATTATATTAAATGATAACATATTCCCAATGCCCAGTGTTGGCATGTTGTCCTATTCATAACCAAGGAAATTCCAAGATAAAATCACATCATCAATAGACAGAACCATTATATTTGTTTCTTTTTATCTTTCAAAAAACAAAACATTATATTATATTGTATACTATTACATTATAGGTTTAATTGTAAGTTTTTTGTTTCCTTATTTTTATTTTTTTTATATCAAATTTTAGTCTATTTCTCAAATTTTTGAATATAAAATAGTGACGTGAGATGTTTTAGATGATGCGATACGATTTTAAGATATAAAATCATCTAGATAGATTAACTATTTACATATAATTAATTAAATTACTAAAATGAATAATTTCAAAAGTTGAAAATGAAGTTTTTAGAGGATTTTCTTGCACTATCATATGTGTTGATAATTACATATCATCATATACTATGTCTTGTCAATTAAAATATATCACATCACTATTTTTTAATTTAAATATATAAAAAAATATATTAAGTTCAAGTGTTAGTGAATAGTCACACATTGACTATGAATAGTTTAACGTTGGATATATAAAGTATATGATGTTATGTTGGTTGTATATTAAGTGTGAATGGTCAATCTCACATTGACTGTGAACAAACTAAATGATGGATATGTGATAGTGGTTGTCCATATACCTAATACTTTAAGGTTTTGGGTGGAGATGTAATCTCAAAGTCTCTTTTGGTACTTAGATATTAATTTGTTATTACTCTCGTACCCATAGATTGTCCAACAATATATAATAGTGGTGACTCGTATACCTAATGTCTTAAAGTTTTTGGTGGAGATTTAGTTTCAAAATATTTGTTGGTCCTCAAGCATTTAGTTTGTTATTGCTCTCATATCCCTAGAGTATCCAACAAGTGGTATAAGAATATCGATTCGACCTGGTGAGGGAGCAGGGAATAGATCATGTGTATTGGATCATTGTATCGGAAATCTTCTCAATATTATAGTTACGAGGCATGTTCTATTGTTTGCAGTAGTGAAACAAATAAGATGTGAGAGACTCACAATTGAGGGGAAACTATTGGGTTTAAGTGAGAGTGAATAGTTTCTCATTGACTATGAATAGTTTAAACATTGAATATATAAAGTACATGATGTTATGTTGGTTGTATATTAAGTAAGAGTGTTTAATCTCACATTGACTGTGAACGAGCTAAATGTTGGATATATAAGAGTGGTGACCCATATACCTAATGCTTTAACTTTTTGAGTGGAGATATAATCTCATAGTCTCTTTTGGTACTTGAATATTTAGTTCGTTGTTGTTATGATACCCTTAGAATATTCAACAATATATAATAGTGGTGACTCATATACCTAATGCCTTAAGATTTTGGAGGAGATATATTGTCAAAATATATTTTGGTTCTTGAGCATTTAACTCATTGTTGCTTGTGTACCCTAAGAGTATCCAATAAGTGGTATAATAGTTTCTATTCGGCTTGGTGAAGGAGCGAAGAATAGATCATGGTGTATTGGACCAATAATGTATCAGAAATCTTCCTAATAGTATAGTTAGATATTTATTTTTGGAATTTGAGATGAAAAAAAAAGTTAAATATTTTAAATAGTATTTTTTTATAAAAAAAAATATTTTGTCGAAGACCTAACTCTAGTAAGATTGGGATTTTATGAAATACAATCTTAGATTAAAAATTGGTTTATTTACTATTTTGTTTGTTGAATTGTTGTTTTTGTATGATTGTTTGAATACGTATTCTTTAAAATATTGTTTTATTTTGTGTTCTTGAATGATTGTTGTTATTGTATATTTAAATGAAATATTATATTTTAAATATGATTTAATGAAGATGATTGTTAAAAATAAATTATTTTTATTATGTGTTTGAGATGAATTTATGCTTCATATGAATGGGTCTAGTACCCCACAATTATTTACCCAAACGAGTTACGTGCTCCATATAGATGAATCTTATACCCACATGAGATGAATTTTAAACTCCACACGAATGAGTCTTGTACTCCATACTAGATGAGTTGGTCCTCTACATGATAAGATAATACTCACTTCACGAAAGTAATACATCTTCATATAACAATGAGACGGACTTGAATTGATTTATTTAGTTATGTGGAATAAATATATGTATTTGATTTATTTGATTATTATAGATATGAATTAGTGTTACTTTTAAGAGGTTAAGAGTATATTAATTATTGAAACTAATTGATTATTACAAAAAATTATTTATATTTCTAAAGAATGTTTTTGAAAGAACGTAGGTGTTATGGTCGAGGTTGTGTATTATTCATTGAGATTTAATATCTCATTAAAATGTTGTTTTCAAAGACTAAGATTGTCAAGAACATCGAAAACTAAGAAGTCTTGACTTTCAGAAAAGAATAGTTTTTTTGTATTAGGTTAGCATATCAATAATAAGTAGATATATTATCTATATTATATTTTATTTCGTATTAAATACTTAGTTTTGAATATTTGTTTATTAAAAAAAATTCAGTTATAAAGATTTTTAAAGATTTAATAGCATTATATATTATTAATAATTTATTCTCTTATATAAATAAATAAAAAATTCATCGTTATCTCAATTGTTAAACTTACATAACTAGGCGTTACACTTTATATTTACTTTTTTTATTTAGTGTGAGACTATATTATATATATTTATGCTTGATAAAAACAAATATTGGAGAGAAACTATACTACATATATTTACTCTTGAATGAAAATAATATAAAAAATGGATGCGCATAGCTACATTCATAGGCCAATAGGCATGACAATTGAATTCGAACCTATCCGAATCGCTCTAGACCCGTCCCACATTTAACGAGAAAAACTCGTTTTTAATGGATGCAGGTGCCGGTGCGGATTTTCCCGACTTTTTTAAGTTATGGGTGGATGCATGAACGAATTTTGTCAAATCCGCCCTGCACACACCCAACATCTCAAATAATGGTGTTAAGTATCCAACACTTCAAACCATTGCAAAGGATGTATTGACAATTCTTGTTTCTACGGTAGCTTCTGAAATTGCATTCAGTACCGACAAACATATATTAAGTCCTCTTTGAAGTCGACTTCATTGGACTACTTTAGAGGCCTTGATATGTGCTAGAAGTTGGTTATGGAGTGCTGAGAAGGCTGATATTTGTTTTAAATTATTCATTTAAATTTGAATATATTTGGAGTGGATGTTAGAGTCACTCTCGACGGATGTTGGAGTAGATGTTAAAAAACCACTATCGACGGATACATAGGCAAAAGCGGTATTGGAATTATGAGTATAGAGTTGGTAATGCTTAAAATCGTCCCTGCCCAGTTGCCATCTCTCTAGGCTAGTCTAATAAGCTTCTCTAAGTCCGAGTCCACATCTAATTATAGGGTAGTTGAACATTTGTGTCACTCAATCAGAATCTTCACTCTTTTGAGTGACCAATTCTGAATTTGGAAGACCATGACACCTAGCCAACAAATTCTGAATTTTAATAACAACAAAAGCAATGTTTTTAAAATTGAATGGTGGTGGAATCGGTGAGACCTCCAAATTATTGTTTAATTGGTTAAATTACGGTTAAAGTGTTTAGTGACTGTTCAATAAATAAATAATAAAATAATAATTAAATACACAAAATATATTAAAATATTTAATATTTCATAACTTATAAAATAAAAATTCATAAAATTAATAGCAAAAAATTAATATCTATAACTAATACATTAAAATCTGAACTAAAGATAAATTTTTATAAAATAAATTTAAATATCAAATCTTATATGGATCAACCAATAAATTACATGTGTCCTACGAATTAAGTGGAATAAGTGTTTTTTTATTGTTAAAGTTAAACTTAAAAATTAAAATTTAAAAAACTGATTTTTTTTTTTATAAAAATAAAATAATTTTAGGTGTTTTAAAAAAATCGAGCCATTTTTTACAACTGTTCATATTCAGTGATCCGGCCCATCAAACCAGGTTCAAACGATTTGTGCTAGTTTTTATTTTTTATTTTTTATTTTTATATAGGTTTTACTAACTAACGAATTTTAAGATTGTCTGAATGGGTCATGTGCCTATTTCCGGTCAATCTAGCTCAATTTTTAAAACATTGAATAAAAGTCAAATTTTTATGGATATAAAAAAATTTGATTAAATAAATTTGACTTAAATGTAATTTTAGTTTATCTATTTTGTCCAAAATAAATATTTAATCCATTTATTTTAAAACCTATTTTAATTTGGTCCTCCTATTAACTTTTTGATAATGTGACACTATCACTAATGTTGTGGCATTAAGATGTCATTTACCATTGTTACCATTGTTGTAATTAATTTATTTATTGATTAAATTATTTTAAACTAATTTTTAAAATATTTAAATAAAATATTCAAAATTTATTTTATTTTTTAATAATTTTAAAATATACATATAAAATATATAAATTTTGTATTTATAATTTTAATTTATTTAAATATTAAAATAATTTTTTTTATTTTACTTATATAATAAAACATTTAAATTTTATTTATTTGAGCCAATAAAAATTTATATTTTTTATTTTATTTTTAAACTTTTAATATTTTAATAAAATAAATGATAAAATTTACTATAATAATAATTACATAAATTATATTATCCAAGTCACAAATGACACCAAGTGTCTTGTTATTAATGAGTGTCACATAATAAAAAATATTAGTGGAACTAAAATTATTGACAAAATAGAGGACTGAAAATACATTTAAATCAATAAACTTTTAGATCCTATAAACTTTTGAATTTTTTTTATTGTTTTGTAAAAAAAAAAATCATATTTTTTAATTTGTACAAAATTATTCTATGAGCTATTTTAATCTTTGGTAGAACGAAACATTCTTCGACGGTTAAATTTTTCATCCACACAATAATTTTGTAAATATAAATTTTTATATGTATGTTCAACATAAAAATTCATAAAATATGAACTTATAAATTCATTTTTGAATTCATTTTTTTAGAAGAACTTTTTATAATGTCGTCGATATATATAAAAAAAGTTATTCAAAAATATATGTTAATATTTTAATAAATATTAATAATACTTGCTAATAATTTTGTACGATTTTTTTCTTAAAAAAATTCAAATTCGAACTCATTAATATTTTAGGGTTTCCAAAATGATATTACGAAAAGAATAATGACAAATCATATCAGAACTTCACAAAATTTTATGAAAGAGTCAAAATAAGTTAAACACCACATTAATATTAAAAAATATTTGTATTAAATCAACGAAAAAATACAACGGTGCTATTTACCACAAATGTGACATTCAACTCACAAATAAGCTTCGTAACATTTAGTTTCACCTTCAAGTTTAATATAAACCCAAAGTTTCTCCTTTATGAACAATTAACTGGAGTGAGGAACAAAATATTTTGGTAGCTACAAAAACTCCATTCTCACTCTTCAAACATGAACTATAACCAACAACATATAACTTAATATGAGTTGCCTATTACTCTTCACTTGCTGTAACTGTGTGACCAATGATCCCATCCAATTTTAGTCTCTTTTCCCCAAAAAAATTTCCAGTTCATTCATTTTTCAAAAGTTCTAGTTTTTTTTCATTTGCTTGCCACTCATAAGATAACTCAGTTTGTTCATTGAATTGCTTGAACACATAGTCAAGTTTTTGTTGGCTTTCAAAGAAATGAATTCATATTCACATAGTAGTTTTTTTTTCACCAATAAAATCAATAGACATAATACAAATCTGTGGTTTTTTCTTCTAGAATTCACATTATGGAGTTACATAATTAAGACTAAAGAGACAATATAGTCCAGACGGAGATCAAAGCATGAGCATGTAAGCTAAAACAATTGAATCATACAGTCCAGACGGAGATCAAGCAAGGTAAAGGAAAAGGGGTATTCCTAAATTGGTAAGATATAATTTATATAAACAATGTATTATTCTAACAACATTGTATATTTCGAAAGTCCATTACCAGACAAGCTAGTAAAACTGTTATTTTTTAAAAAAAGCAAATAAATCTGAAAAGAAAAATGACTACATATTCACCACATGAAGAAAGGAAAAATAAACTCAATTCAAACAAAAGAAGTGAAAAGTTTCAACAATTAATTACCATATATACATAAAAAAACTAGCCACATCTTCCTTGGATGAACCACAAGATCATGATCAACTATAACCCCACAAAATATGTATAAAGCTCAGTCAATACCACATTAACTACATAAAATTCAAACGAACTATAAAGATACTGAACACCAAAAACCCTTATCTAGATCCAATAACAAGCAAATATCAGGAACAAGCACAAATTACAAAAGAAGCAAGCAACTTGAACACAATAATACAAGAAAATCACATACATGCACAAACAAATGGAAGAGCAAGCAAATTAACCTAACATACAAGGAAAATGGATGATTAAAGTCCAAGTTGAAGGGCAAATAGGGAGAAGAGAAGAGGCACATCACTAGGGTTTGCGAGAGTTGCAAGGCAAAGAGAGAGTTGTAGGTCTGCATGTTTTGGGTCATATGCCCAAATTGATAAACTTGTTAGGGGGAGGTTATGAAAAACAATTTATAAGAGCTCATAAGCATTTATGATATTTTCTACCAAACAATTTGTCAGTCAATCCAAACAATTCCTAATATCATGTGGTTCTCTAATATGGATTATCTAGACAATTTTGTCTTACATAAACGATTAAAACAAAACAATTCAGAGTTCTGTCCAATAAACTGTGTATATTGTTGCAGTCTTAAAAAATGAAGTAAACAAACAAAATGAATATATTATTACAAAGGGATGAGTAAATACTCAAAAATACATGTCTAAACCCTAGATACATAATTCTCAAGACTAACGCAATAAAAACATCCACTTGGCGATTAATATATCATGTATGTATACATTTCTAATATTAACTAACACTATGCTTAACAGAGATCCAAAATTGAGACCCATTTGAGATAATGATACTTCGTATACCATTCTAATATACATCATTCCACCTACAAATGTACAAGCCAGGTTGTTGTTGCCTGATGCAAATGTACAAAACCCTTGACACATGGCCCAACTCTTCAGCCATTTGAACAAGGCAAATTCATCAACTCCGGCCCTTCATTCCCTTGTCTTGAGATAACTTTTAGCAGCGAGAATAAGAAAGATCTATGCTATAATTTAACTTGAGAGTGTCACAATTGACCAGTAGATTCCACCAGTCAACCACCGTGATTATTTTAGTTTAGCTTGCTGTAGATGATTCTTTAGATTTTTCTGTCATCGTGTCCTTATCTGAGTTGCTAGTCTCACCAGTATGTGTTTGGCTAGTTTGTGTCTGACTTGAAACCTGAGAATCAGAAACAATGCCAAGAACAACCAGCACAGACCTGAACAAAATATTAGACTTAAGAATCAATATAGGCAACGATAAAAAGAATTGCTTTCAAACCAAAACTTTTTAAACAATAAATAAAAAATAAACTTCCACCTTTTATATAAAATAAATATAGATGGGAAAAGAAACGATAAAATTAACAGTGTTATAGTGCCAAGTAATTAAGGAACCTGGGAAGTGAAGATTGTATATCTGGCTGGCTAGCATGAGCAATCAATGGTGCCTTCAGTGCAGCAATTCTATTTAATGCAGCTTCCAATTGTGGTGGAGGTAGCTGAATGGGTGCATACACCACCAGAAAACACATTAGAATATAATTTTAGACAATATGAGTGTTCACAAAGACCACCCAAAAATCATGAGCGAGTTGAGAAACAACAGAACATGAGGGATAAATGTAGACCCAAGCAAATAGCACATAAGGATATATCAAAAGCATATATTTTATTTGTTTCCTTCTAGTTTCCTTTATGCCACAAATGGCATTAGTTGATGTCAATGTGATAATTAAAAAGAGCAATGCGAGTATAAGTATTTAAAAAGTAAATAAATGTAAATGTGTTTAATTTTCATGCACTGTCAATATAAAATGTTTTACACAGTCGGTAAATTATGATCAATCATGTGGGTGACTTTATAAAAGTTTTTACTATACTAGAGTCAGGCAATGACATCTCTTAATACCCGAGAATCAAGCTCTAGCATTCAATATTATTGAGAGTCCCATACTAAATTAGATCTGGCTTGAAAATGTGTTTATATAAAAGGAAGGTATCCCTCGCCTTACAAAGTTTTGTAAGGTTAAATTAGTCCCAGACTAAATTTCAATATGGTATCAGAGCCTATCTAAAATCAGTTAAGCCATCCACTATTGGGTCACACTCCAGATGTCTAGTTCTAGGAGTGAGGGGAGTGTGTTGAGTCTCATATTGGATGAGATATGCCCTAAAAATGTGTTTATAAGTGAAAGGCATCCCTCGTCCAAATTCTAAGAAATACAATCTATAGTCTAAAATAACTTCTAAGAATATAGACCATGCATGGATGCAATCCAAATTGGTGATAATGGTGTTAAACAGAATAATAACCACAATGAAAGCCAGACCATATAATGTTGAACAGTATTACTTATATTCTTTTACCCTTGACAACAAAAATTGTAAAGTTTATTTATAGAGTTGACAGACTTCATGTCAGCCAGCAGCTTGCTAAATCTTCCTACATGGTAAAAGTAACTGATATTTTAATTTCATTAAATTGTTCAATCATATACCAAATAAGAATGTAAGGGTTCAGTGATGAACTAAGACAATGAAAACATCTTGAGAACATCATATGATCATATGATGGAGAACAGAGTTTAGGACGATACAAACACCAAACAGTTACAAATGATAATAAGCTCTTGAAAAATGATAATACCTGAAGCAGAACACCAAATGATTGAGGTTTCGTCAATTGCAGACACTTCAAGAATCCCACCCACAACTTTGGATATTTCCATATCTACAGCAACTCATTTTGTCATGCATATGCACATTGAACAACTGAGTGAAATATCAGAAATAAAATTCATCAAATAATCACCTGCTTCTTCACGAGGCGAGAAAGAATACCCATGATAAAGTCCACCTGTAGAAATTTAACCAAGACAATAAATTGTAGAAATATATCAAATTTAAACCAAACAATAAAAACGTATAACAGCAATCATGGAAGATTTTTAATTGGAAAATAAAGAAATAATACAATTGTGAAAGATAAGCATAGTAGCTCTGTGGGATCTATATGAGTTTCAGAACTGATTTATACTCTAAGCAATCATTACTGATCAAATTACTAAATTCTGTTACACAACAAACAATAATACACGTTTCTTTACATTATTACATTTCCTTGCATATGTAAGCTTCTTACCAGTGTTGGAAAAGCACCTATTGCTTGTAAAACTGTACGCATGAACAGTAAAGGAAGAGGAATTTGCTCAACCTGCAGCGAAGAGCACTCTCTATATGAGATCAAACTAGGTTGGATATGTTTTCCAATTATATAAAGCAATTCCCACATAACATACCAATTGATTCAAAACTTTGGCGAGAACTTCTTGAGTAAAAGTTTGTCGCTGCTCAAAGCAAGCATTGCATGCATCAGTTACCTGCATGTAGACACTTAAGTTATGCAAAATTGATTACTTGAATAAGAATGATGCACAAACCCAATCATCATAAGAGCCCTACCTTTTTTAAGGCAATTCCATCTCTTTCAGGATCAATTCCATGAATTGCAATCAATATTTCAGCTGGAGTAAGCACCGGACCAGATTGTGACGATCCCTGTATAAGAACAACTCTGAAATTAATTCAATAACTAAAATGTATTCATGGTTCAGAAAAATATTTTCTTATTAGAATATTGTGGATCATGAAAGTTGTTATTTCCTTAATGATAAAGCTATAAGTGCTAAAATTTCAAGAGGGTATAATGGATAGAGAATGAAGAATGAAGAAACTCGAAGTGTGCAGACTAGGAAGAACCAATATTGTACATGGATGATGGCATGTAGAAAGCAGGACATAGCACTCTGCTAGTTGATGGATGAAAGTTACAGAGTGGAGAGGGATGAGGCAGAGTATTATGAAAGGAAAAAATGGAAGGATAGGGTTTCATCGTGTTTTTAAAAACTAGTATGGTAACGGTCCAACCCAAAATCCTTTAGTCTTTATATGCTATGCACAAATGGTCCAATTTGGCATTGTTACTATAGTATGACATTGTTGTTATGATAGTCTAGATCTTGCTACCCTTGAGCGAGTCACATTGCATGTAAGATCAAATTTCAGTAGGATCGAGGTGGGATTGCACAATAGATTGCTGAGATCAGTCAGTCTCAAACAATCCAAAAAATTGGGTCAGGTTGCACAACCTGGTTTCTTAAACCCATATTTTAAACCAATATGTAACCTCAAACAAATCAAATCTCAATAGTAACACTCTGTTCCAAGACTCCCAACTCTCTCAACCATTCCTGCTCGTCGAAACCAATCTTTATCCAGAATCTCGACCTTTTCTACTCTCAACCTCTCTTAACCTTCCTTTGCATCTGGCTGTCAGCAACATCATTTGCAACTTGTACCAGGGATGCTTGGTTCTTCCCCAGTTATTCTGCGCTGTTTCTGACTCCCCTTAGGGGACCCCCTCTGTCTCTAGGTTAGCAAAGAGGAGATAAGATTGGGCCATTTAGACCCTTTCATTCAAGAATAAAGAAAAAAATGAAAAGAAGAAAAAGGCCAGCTAATAATTTTGGGCATTAGCCTATTGCTTGTTATGTATAAAAAAACTAATAATAAAAATATTCAAAACTACCCTAAAGATAAAGTTATTAGCTGAAAACATATGAACAGTATCTCTGACAGTTATTTAGCACAAATTTTCACTTAAATCTTGCTTCTGTGTATATATCTTGAAAAGTTACAACATCAAAAGCTCCAAAGCTTACATTCCTAGATTTCTCAAGATATTTTGTATCAAAGACGTTACAGAATCTATAATAGGTTTTGGGTTAGGTGGACAGTCCTGCAAAGAGAAATTCAATACTTGGTTCTAACCCTACTTAACCTTTAAGAAGTGAAATAAGTCTTCTTGGGTCCAACATAAATTAGCAACTCGTATTATTGGCTATAAAGGAGTGAAGCATACCTGCAATACGCGACTAAGTGCTCCTTGGAACTTCTCCAAAGGAAGATTAACAATGTGGGGAAAAACAGGCATTACCTATCAAAAGAATTATCAAGAACATATTCACCAAATGAAAAACGCAATATTTTAATCAAAGTAGAAAGTAAGCAAAAAAAAAAAAAAAACATAACTGACACAATTCTTACATGATCCATTGATGATAGTTTACTTCACATTTTTTTCTTGATTTGACCTCACATTATAGTTTTACTAAAACAGTTAAATTTACATCCATATGAGAAGAAAAAATAGGTAATACCTCATCTTTTGATAGGAATGGCAATATTGGAATAATAATCTCTGCATCCTGTAAAGGACCAACCAGGTATTAGAACTGAGTTTCACTGCAAAACTGATACTGAAATTTTTTAACATACCTTAAGTTTTGTGTCATGTAACCTTTTCACAGTATATATCAAATCCTTAGAAGGGATCGTACCATCTGTAAGTGTATGCAACACCTGACATAGCCATTGTATAAATATCAATATTCAATATTTACCCAGAGATTCACACAAGAAAGAATTTTACGGTAAAACAGTATTCAATATGAGATTAATGAGTGTGCATTGTCATTGTAAAACTATTTTACACAGACAGCCAATCACAACCATTCATGCTGCAGTGATTGTCTCAAGCGGTTACAAAAATACAATGACATATCAAAATCAATGGTTTGGGTTGACCACTAGTGTAAAATTAGTTTACACTGTAGGTGCATAGTCTCTTTTCTCATTCAATATTCAATATATTAGTAAAAATTTAAGCAATCATTAAAAATTATAAGGTAAAACAGTTAACCTGCATTAGGAGATTCTCACTTCCATTTGGGGGATCTGATATAATTTCAAGGAGATCTGAAGATGAACCTAAGGTACGCACTAGGATGGGAATTTGACGATGAATAGCCTGCACCATACAATTAATGTCATAAACCTAAAGACCAAAAACAAATAGTTACCAATATTCACTAGAATACCATATGTCAAAATCTAAAACCTGCTTCGCTGCTTTTGATGTGCTTTTATAGATGACAAATATTTCGCGAAAGAGGGAATGTTTCTGCCATCACAAATCATCAAAAAAGGTACTTTTGATTAGATAACAAAAACTGAGTCCATAACATGAGAAATAAAGAAGGCTCTGTCAACATATATGAAAATTATCTTATAATATTTTGATTGGATCTCCAACTTAGATAATCTCTTAGGCCTGGTCTCCATATTTTCGATTATATTTCTTAATCTATTTCTTTCTTTAAAAGAATTTAGAATTTATGAAAGACTCTAATATCATATGAGAATTTAGAATTTGGGTGCTTGGCCTCAACCCCTAAAGGTAGTCTAAGATATGAGGATTATCCAAACCTTATGAAATAACCTTTGCATTTATCTATTCAATGTGGGATCTCAATAGTAACAATATCAAAATCCCCAGGATTCTTCTTTTCTTGTTGGCCATACATAAATTCAAATCACCCCTCTCTCTCTCTCAAGTTATCTCTTTGTCAATGGGGTTTTCTACTTGCTGCTCTGGCAACCTATATCTAAGATCCTTATATCAGTTTGTACAACTTATTTGTCCTACAAAAGCATTCTCCATAGACTTATCTCCCTGTCAACACTTGTCCAAGCAGTCGGTCCCATGTGTCCCAAAAGAAGTTTGGTTCTGGCTATCCCAAAAGCAGTTTGGTTCTAGCTCCAATTTCAAATTATATTTTTTGGTTATGTCTCTTTCATTAACGGATACAATTATTACAAGCTCAAAGCTCAGTAAGATTTAGCTTGAAAGCTAGTGTTAGACCCATATGTAAAACATTATATATCACGAATTCAAGATCTGTTTCCTTTTTATAATCAAAATTAAAAGTCAATTAGTAATATAAATATCGATTTATGTATTTAAATCATAGTCAATATATCAATATAATTTAATTTTTTATTCCTTTTCCTTCTTCAAGACCAAGAATAACTTTAGTAGAAATTATTAAGAAAGACTTAGAGATTAACGAGGTGTATAGAGATTATATGACAGAATATTATGGCGTCGCTTGATCTATGTAGCGAACCCTACTTATTGGGATAAGGTTTGGTTGTTGTTGTTGTTGGATATACTAGGAAATAATACAATACCTTTGTGCATAAAGCAAAATACAATGACATGCCCCTCTGAGCCTCAGAAATTGAAACTGGTGAGGTGCCCTCAGATGTGCTTGATTGCCGATTATCTGAGACATCCTTAGTATTGCCGCTCAAAGACAATGGTTCATTTGTCAGCTTTTCAATATCAGGTCCCTAAAAAGGAAAAGAGAACAAAAAACCAGTATATCTAGTTCAATAAAAAATAGCAAAAACCTGCTGTCACCAGACTTTAATCAGAAAAAATAAATTAAATTCATAAAGACATTAGACATAAATACCTTTTGGGAATCAGCATCAGTAGCCTCAGATGCATCACTCATTACTGAGAACAACGTTTCCTTCGCAAACTCTTCTATTTGCCGAGAAATGGATGATAAAGGATAGAGTTTATTTGCCACCTGCAAGAAGCACCGCAAGTATAAGACAGGTGCTCTTATGCAAACAATTAAATACTTATACAGGAAATTATGCTTAAGTACCAGCCGTATTGCCTTCATACGCACTTCTTCCAAGTGATGCACTGCACTCTTTCAGAGAAAAATAATAAAAAGATCAGAGAATAGTTAGTTCGACAAAGAATTTACTGATACTAAGGGAAGAAAAGCAAGGAAAGAAAAGCAACAGAATCAAAGGATTATGGCCAATAATCACAACTACACAGAAAAGGCACCATGAAAGATTGAAAGTTCATAACATAAAAAGTATGAGAAAAACCTGTAAAGCAATTTTTAAACAAGTATCTCGAATGGGAGGTCTTAGTAGAACCAAACTCCATACAGCACTTAGACCTTGAGTAACTCTATCCGCATTCAATGTGTCCTTTTCAACTTTATCCCCATTTCCAGGAGAACACATGTTCTCTACAATTTTTAAAACTGATTTTGGCAAATAAGGAGATTCACCAAGCAATTTACTTAACGATTTATCCGAAGGTGGAAAAGAATCTCTTAGTGCTTCTGCCTGCATTAGAAGTGAACCAAAAGTTAAACTCTTGCCTTGCAAATGGACAAACACAAAACAAATAAACAAAGCACATACCACTGTTACGAGGAATGTTTCATATACAGAAGCTGCAGTTGTGGATGAAAAAAAGTCAGGCTCCGCTTCAGCCTCACCAAATAACCTGTAGAGGACACGCAATGTCAACTCATGTCCCTGACACACAAGGCGATATTGTCAGCATATATTGATTATTAACAAATGCAAATGGCACATACTAGTTGCTAATGTATGATTTTATTTAAATAGCAGCATCTTTAATTAGGTCAGAACAACACAAGTTGAATGGATTTACTAGTTAAGATGTCCTTCAGATATGATTAGCTCTACAGATGGTAGTATCCTTTATACCTAAGAGTAATAGTACACTTAAACAGGCTCTTTTCAGATTTTCAGCATGAAGCATGGGACAATTTTCTTTCTTGACAAAACGAACAAACATTGGTTCAGAGTTGAAAAAAATCCTATTTTTCTAAAGATAAACCTACATTTTCAAAGACTGGTTCGTAATTATTTTATTTGATGTGTGCGTGCACATATATGTGTATATATACTCACTGTATAATTTTAAGGAAAAACAAAAGTCAAGGTTGTTTAGGAATAGGATGGTCTCTTTATTTACATAATTTATATAAGTTAAAAGAGTGAAATGTGTTAATACATCAAAAGTAAAGAAATACAAAGACAAAATACATTGCTTTCTTTCTTTCAATTAGTTCTTAGATGAGGTGGAAAGAGTTTACTTCACTGTATTTGTCATGACAATGCTAATTGGTATGAAGCCGTAATTAACACATAGGGCAATTGCTTACCTCATGACTAGAGTAATCAATCAAAATATGCTTTTGTAATAACTTCCACGGGTCTAATTCCAAAGGAAACTGCATGATGAATGAAAAAAGAAAAACAAAGAATTAGATTCCACTCGTTAAAAGAAAAATTGAGTGCCAGCACAAAGAAACAATCAAATAAGAACAATAAACATGCATTGAACTAGCGATGAAAATGTCCATCCTAATTGCATCAAATTCAGAACTATAGAACAGGTAATAAAAAAACATTTAATGTTCAAAGTAATGTATTGTGGTAGGGAGGATAGTTTAAGTATGATGTCATTTAAATCTTAATTGATCAAACAAAAATAAATTAGGACAGAAATTCTGAAGATCACATGTTCTAATAGCTCTGATACAATCATCGCCTTTCAAAACACTAAGCCTAAATTACACCTATATCGAGCACTTAACCTCATTTGTCATTACGCAACTGAAAAATAAAACCTGACATTCTTGATAAGATGGAATTTTCACCTCAACTCCTAAATAAGCAAGTATCGAAAATCGAACTTTTGAGCCTCCAGCTGTAGCTATTTGCTTATATGCATCAATGATACGCATAAAACATGATATTTGCAAATGATCCTTTTGTTCATCTGCAAGATCAACAACTGGAGCAATCATCTTTGGCAAGACTAAGCAAGTAGGCAACACAACTGAAGTAGCAGTTGAGGACACCAAGCTATTGACATCTGTAGCAACTGCTTTTGGGCTCAGCTCCTCAGACCTATCCGCCGATGTTGATGGAACTATGTTCAGGGGTGACCTTTTATCCAAACTCGTAACTTGCTCCTCTTCTATTTGTAAATCACTGGAAGCTAATGAGGAAGCAGCCAAAGTTTCTGACAATGCATCATTTCGACCAAAAGAATCCAGGCCAGGGATTCCACTCTCTAAGTTGCCATCATCGTCGATGTCAGTAGGCAGAGATATGCTGACATTCTCTACTCCAGGTATACAGGTATCAGAAGACGGAAAATCAGTAGGCGATGGTACATTTTGAGATGAAAGAATCATGCTAGAATGCATAGCACTACTATCTACTCCAGTTGTAGAAATTTCTTCCTCCCCATGAGACTTCTATAATATGTGTACACCAAAATTATAGTCAAAGGATAACTCCGAAATAAACAATAAAACGCAAGGCGTAAAAACTAGAGTTATGATATTTTGACATAAAAATCTACAATGAAATAGTTGGTTGACAGAGTTGAAATAAACCATGATTTCCAAGTGTTCAAATTTGTGGTTAATTAATTACATTCAATTGAGGGTTAATGGATTTCAACACTTATTATATCCGCCAGCCCATCCACTGAACGTAATTTACCACGTATTTGAACTGCATTAACCAACTATTTTTTTTGTCGATTTTATGCGTCAAAATATCATTTCTCTAAAAAAAAGAATACCAAATACAGAAATTATACCACTAAGTCATTGGACACTGATTGATGAGCATCAAGAAGTGAAGCAACAGGTGGGAAAGTACTAGAAAGTGACATAACACCAGCCACAAACGATGGTGGATATTTAGCCTTGTCATGAGAACCAAATATACTAATGTCATGCAACTGTTCATCGTTTCCTTCAGCATTAGGGCAATTTGGAGGTAGGTTACGCATATTTGCCATCACCACTTCAGCTAGTAAGTCGGCAGAAATACTGGAGATAAGAATTTCCAAAGACGCAACAGCCTTTTCACCTTGAGCAACCAAAGCACCAAACATGGCAACAAGCTGCAGTACAGGCCCATTTTCCTCATCTCCTTTTGAAGATGCTGGTAGAGCTGAAGGAGTGTCATCCTGTGTGTTAGCAGTACTTTCATCTAACTCGTTTTTAGGTTCTTTGAAAGCTTCAGTTGTTGTTCTAACACGTTTACCAGGGACATGTGCATCTCCAGTTAAATCGCCTCCATTTTCTGATCCTGACCGTTTCCTTACCAAATTAACGTGCCCTGAATCAAATGAATTTACTGCAGCATCCTCTTCCTGTAAAATGATAATACGATCATTAAGAATTGAAAAGCAATGCCTGATATGTCAGTATATAATTTGTACTGAAGTCCTACTATAGTTAAATAATTTGGAAAATAATTCTTTTGGCCCACAAGATTTTGTAAAACTTTCATTCACATAAAGAAAGATGATATTTAGTAGACTAAAAATAAGTACTAAAATGAAAGTTAATAAACAATCCATGAAGAATCATTTGTATTATCATAGACATGACCCGACTGTGTTTGGCAATTCTAAAGTTAATCCTTCTGTTAACTGTCTCTACAATATCTATGGGCAATTCAGTAGAGTAAAAACATGTCTGGTTTGAGAAAGCATTTTCTGTTTTCATTTATTATTTTCATCGATAATTAAAAAAGTTCCACTTTGGTTCATTTTGTTTACTATTTCTGAAGATTTGTGTAAGAGACAGTTAAACCTAATTTTCTTCTTACTTCCACCATTGCCTATACAAATACAAGACTATGAAAATTGAAAACAAAATAATGACATTGTAACACTTCTATAGTAATTGATAAAAATAGGAAATGAAAACAGAATTGCTCAAGCCATACAAACACTGACTGTTGATAAAAGTTTACTATCCAACAAAACAAAGGATAATATTGGTTACCTTGATAACTGATTGATAATCCTCCGTTCTCTGTAAGATACTTCCATTACTTGCAGAGATAGCGTGGAACACTTGATCTGCCTTCCCTTCAGACTGCATCTCCTTCAAGGCACCTGCCAAACGATCTCTCCACTTCAAAAGAACAAAACAACAAACAAACAAAATCAGTCTTCTAAGTCTCGTTTATAAAGTAAACGTGTCATTTAACAAAAAAGTAATGCTATGCAAAAAATCCATTTTAAAATTTTTAACTCCCCCTTTTCATTAACAATCAACTTTGAAGTTTAAACATGGAAGGGATAACATAGTGCAGTGACTTTTACCCAGACATAATATAATGCCATAAGTATTCAGTCTGCAACAATTCAATATTTCATTTTTGAGACAATTAATGCAATGTTACACATTTAAAAATAAAAGAATTTATTCTCCAACTGCCAAATAAAGATTTTGCAAAACGAGTCTAACTGTCTGTTTATCCTGATTTACCCGCCATTATAGGCCAGATAGTTTGTAGTGGGTTGGGGGCAGAATAGGTGAGGTTGCCTTACCATTGGGTTGTGGTAGTTTAGAGGCAAGGTAGGGCAGGTTGACTCATAAGTTATCATAATGTATTCCAGGTCTCAAGTTTTTTAATGGCCCAAACCTAATTTTCATTCTTCGCTGATTTCTATCATTCACATGAATCGCATTAACTTTCATCCTCACTTTTCAAAACAGGAACCTGTCCGTGATTGATTCGATATGCCATTCTCTCCTCCCACCCCTCTCCCCACAAATCACAATTGCACCAACCACAGCAGGAAAACTAGGGCTTTGACAGAATTAAGAATTCAGTGTTTTTATGAATAATTATGATTATGGGCTTCGGACTTGGATAGCTAGCAAATGGGTTAATTATTTTTTTATATGATGGATGGTCTATAAACCAACAACTGAAAATCCTGCCCAATGCCTAGAATTTCTGTTCATATCCAATTGTACACCCAATGAACCTTCACTCAACTTATTTCCTACCACTATTCACGTGGGAATACCCTGAGTCTGCCCTATTAATTCCTAACAATTCTATTGTCCTTCATCAAATGATTTAAAAACCAGTGTTATTAATGGTGTATGAAAGTTCATGGCAGCGAGCCAAAAATCTTCCATGATTATCTAGAGAATGACATTGTGTCCTATGGGGCAGAAGCATGGCGGCTACGATAAAAATGTTGCAAATATGCACAAAATGTAACTATAGAATGTAACAAAATAAACAGTAGAGTTATGTAGCTCAAAATTTTCGGCACAAATTTGAAACAGAAATCAGCCAATAAACGAGAGAGAGAGAGAGAGAGAGAATTGCAGAGAGGAGAAATATTAGTCAGTCGGTGCTAACTGGTTACTGGTTTGGTGCAATTTTGTTCTATTCATTTTCATATTAACAACCATTTTCGAATCATAAAACAAGGAGATAAAAATATAGATAACCACTAAACAAAGAAAAAGATCATAGAATAAAAACTCGACAAAAAATATAAACAAACAGGATATTGAGGAATTAAGATAGATTTCCAGAACATGGTGAGAGAAGGAACTGGGAACAGAAAAACTTAGGAAAAGAGAAATATAGAACAGAAAAGGAGGAAGATAAAACACCGCTTGCTAGTAACAAGATGTACTGAGAAAAACGGAAGTCATTGGAGGGACCATCCACCAGACATGCACCATTCAACAATGATGAGTAACTGAGAGACAATGAAGAAGTGCGAGTGAAAGATGGCATAAACTAATAGGAACCTGGAAGGAAAAGTGGGGCCAGGGAGAGAGAAAAAACGTTGGTTACTGAGGTCCCTAGAATTCAGGGAATTCGGTTACAGGTTTGCTGTATGATGGAGTGAGGTTGGGTAGTGATAGGCATTCAGAAATATTGTTAGCAACAGTTAGGAGAGATTTCTCTGGGTTAGGGGTTCTTAGAACTCTGGTTTATCATTTCAGTTTCTGTTTTCATCCATTGTAAGAGCTTGAAGCTCATCATTTTCAGTGAATAAATCCAGTTTCATTATCTTAAAATTCCGAGTCCTATCATAAACATTCGGTGAGTTGAGTGTGAAATGGGTTTTTAGTATTTAAAATGGATCGGGTCTGTTTTACCCATTTCTATTTTTGACACTTCTTTGTCAGGATGCCATGCCCACCATGGAAATAGAGGCGACCATCAGCAGCTGTGTAAAAGCCACCATGTCAAGATACTATCGTGTACCACCGCTTAACAATACTGAATGACATGCAAAATATTATATGTAAATAATATCAAACTGTTTACCAACAACAAAGCCTTTTCTCACTGGGTAGGGTTGGCAAATATGAAGTAGGTTCATGATATAAAAATGAAGAAAATTGTAAAAGTTGACACATTCCAATACCAAAAAGTAGATAAAACAGTGAAAACTAAAACTTCACATTCAGATTAAAGAATTAAGATGTCAAGAATATATTGATTTGAAAGAAATACCGGGGCAGCACTTGGATGTGTACATTTTGTGCATGTAAGAAAGGCCTTCTTTAGAGCAAGATGTGCTGCTGACACACAGACCCCATTAACAACAGAGCTTGAGGGTTCCAAACTGAGCAAAACTGGCAATATTCGGCTATAGAATGCAGGCCTGTCTATTGCAATGGCTGAAAGGCTGGGAATAGACCAAAGAGGAAGTTAAAAGTAATAAAGTAGCATTTGAACAATAGATTTTTACAAGCAGTGTTAACAGTAATCAATAATTGCAGGCAATGAAAAATAGCCTAATTATTAGACATAGAACGATCTCTAATTGGTGCCAACTGCCAAACATTGAAAAATGAATATTTCTGTTTTCTTTCGATCAAAAATATTAGCCATCTGATTATTATGCATGAGTCGTCAGGATAACTACACAAGTCATGTGACTGGTAGACAGTCACTTTGGGAAGAAAATGAACAGGCATAAAAGAATTGATTGAACACCTTTGAATTAGCACAATGATGTGTGTGTGTGTGAGAGAGAGATAGAGAGAGCAAATATTTACCACCTAAGGCCATGAAAGAAAAGATCCAATACCTTTTAATTAGCACAATGATTACTGAGTTACTAAGAGACTTCACTGTTGGAAATCTGAGTTGATCAAGCAAGAGACCTAAACTATGACTGGCTTCAATTGACAAATCTCCATACTTAAGTACAGGATGACCCCGCCTCAGCCATGATACATTAAATTTCGGTGGTTTTCCTATAGATTAAGTTGAGAAGTCGTGTAAGCAGGTGATATGAGGTTTATGATAACAACAGATTGGCACAAACTTCATTAGAAGACCGATGACTCTATCCAACCAAACTTGAAATGTAATACCTTGATGGGAAGTGGGCTCTGAGGAACCATTAGGATCAGGTGTGTAAAGATGAATCACTGCTTCAACAAACTTCAGTGCCAGCAGCTTTGCTCCACCCCTTCCATCCTTTTAAGAAAGTTACAGAATACAATTATCAGACCCCCATATACAAAAGCAAATAACTTATCATATAGAGAGCAATTACTTACTTGAAATGCTATTGAGTATACTTTTTCTTTGAATTTAACCATCCACTCCCATGCAGATTCAAGTGCGCTGTCTAAATCACTAGAATATAGACCCTGGAACATAATAAAACCAGGAAAGAAACTGTTCATACCTTAAAATGTATATCTAGAATACATGAAAGCAATAGCTATGAAATACGATAAGAGACAACTGATATAACAAATCATTTAATAAAATTTCCAAAGTTTATGTTCAAATAGATGCTAGCATTTTTTTAATATGTTCTTCGTATTTTTTCGCGGAGAACTAGAGACATGTACAATATATTTGCTTTATCCCTTTATAAGATGTTTAGGTTATAATGTTGTACCCATTTGACAAAATCAAAGGATTTGTGAAAATTTGAAGATTAGAACCCATTTGGATGTATGCTGCAGAGCTATCATAAACCCAAGAAAAACTATGGTTATAATTATACCTTCCCTGACTTCTCATGTTTCTTGAATCACATTTAATTTTAACTGCAGAAACAAATGTTTCACTCACCTTGCAAATACTCTCATTCTCTCCCAAACTGTCGATGAAATCAGAATAACATATATCCAAGTTTGTAAATAAATAATGTAAAACCTATGTATTATCTTTCATATGCATTAATAAAACACACAATACCATAACACTAACATTTAAAAAAACTACATCTACCAATAACAATCCCACCACACACAGCATAACACAAGAACTAGCATCATCACAGTCACACCAATCATCAATTTTGTTACAACAACAATCAACTGAACCGAAATCCATTTCCCGTTAAGAAAAAATGAATTACCTGTATCGTGATTTTCTCAAGTGTGGATCGAAACAAATCAATTCCGCACAAAATAACTTGACGAATAACAGCTGGTGTATCATCATCCAAAACATCAATCAACACAGGCACAATATCAGGCAAGAATTCAGTGTTCTTCAATCCAATTTCACCAACCATCCTTCAACCAGAAAAGTTTCGCATTAAATTTCAACTCCAAACACCAATGCAATCAACAATATCCGAAAATCATCAACTCAAATGAAAAAGAAGGAGCAAATGAAACGTACTCGGTGACGAATTTACGAACAGGACTGAAACCATCAGAGAGGAAGTCGAAAATCGGAGGGAGGAACTCAGTGAGAAGAACTGGATCTTCTTGAGGAAGTTCAATTTTCAATTTCCGCAATGCTTCGAGTTTTGAAGGTGTATCAATGGCCAATTTGGCTCTATGGACGAGACTTGAAAGCTTTTCGCGCGAAGTTGCGGCCTTGGATTGTCCAACCATGGCTACAGAGAAGAATAATATACCCTAGTTTTGGAGAATTTGCATTGAAATTACGAGCGAAAGAGGATTCAATTCGATGTTTCTATTTATCTAGGGTTTATGAAGAAGAGGGAGAAGAACGTTTGTTTGAAATTGCTAAACGCACATGTAACTGTATTACCGTTGTCGTTTCGCTCGGAGAATCGGGTCGGACTTCTTATGATTATGGATCCTAACCATAGGTGGTATTGAGAATTTGTGAATTATACACAACAAAAAAATGGTCATGTTTGTGCATGATTATGATATTATTGACTATGGTTAGGGGTGTTCATAAGCGCAATTGTCAACTTGATTAGTTAATCCAATTCAACTCGATTTTTATTTATATTTGATTATTTTTGGATCCGACTCAACTTATTCAAATTCGTTTATAGTTGGTTCGATAATAAGTCCAACAATTTGATTATTTTTGGGTCCGACCCGACCTGATAATTAGTTATTATTTTTCTAAAACAAAAATTTGTTTGGTTTTTCAGATTTTCAGAAGTTACCTTTTTATTTTGTTCTATATCTACATTCACCTTCTTTCATGGTCAGACTTCTCGAAATTGCGTCGTTGTCCACCTTCTTCTTTTGTTCTACCAGTCGCGTTGCCGCCACGTTCTTCTTTTGTTCTACTAGTTGCGTTCCTGTCACGTTCTTCTTTTGTTCTGCAGGTGCTAATAATTGATATTGATACAAATGTTATGTTTTGTTATAGTTTTGCGTAATGAAGGTATGAATTGAAAACTTATGCTTACGATGAATTTACATGTGTTAAATACAAAAAATTTGAGTTAAATACTATTTATGAGCAAAAATGATACTTATGCAAAAACTTATACTTATGATGAATTTAGTTTAAATTTTTTATATTTAAATCTGTTAAACACCTTCTTTTAGTATTGTATTTAAAAATAGTAAGTAATCTAAAAATTAACAAATGAATCACTACTATTAAAAAATTATGATAGTTTAAATAACTAAAATGGTTGTTGAGTTACGTGTAATTATGAAAGTAATGTAGTGAACCAGGTAGCAATGTCAATTGTTTTCTCTTACTTTTCTTTTTACCTTTGAATTTTTTTTAACTATATTATTACACAAATTTTAGACAACCGGAACAAGTACAAGAAGTTCCTAATCAATTTGTTCCACAAGCACAACAAGCACAAAATTTAGGCCTCTTATCATTGCCGTCAACTCAAGGAAACGAAGTAACCAAAAGAAAACCTAGTAAAGCCTCTTGTATTGCTTGGTTACATTTTAATAAGAGAAACAATACATGTACATGTAAGTATTGTGGGAAAGTGTAAGCAATCTCAATATATTTTCCAGTAAAATAAATAACATATTTTTATTTATGTATAACCCGCCAACCCAATCCAACCTAACCCGTTTTTGATCGAGTTGGTTTTGTTCGAGTTAAATGAAAAAATACAGGTTTAGAACTTAACTCAATCCAAATATAATCGATCAGATTGGGTATCAGATTTTGTAAAAATTGGCCCAACCTAATCCGCGAACACCCATAACTATGGTATTGAAATGAGATGAGATTATATTTTATTGGAGGATAATTTTATGAAATCTTGGTTACAGGGCCGGTCCAACACGTTATGGGGTCTAAATTGAAACTATTAGACAGGATATTTTCAAAAGTTAATAAATAAATTATGAATATCTTATTTAATAGCTATAGAAAATTTATTTAATAGAATTAATGGCATTTTCAATCTATTTTCTCTATATTTTTCAAAAAAATGAAATAAGACATTCCAACTTACAGCAACATCAAGAACTCATGTAACAATTTTTATCTTTTAATTGAAGAAGAAAATAATGTGTATATGTTGTATCACTCCAATAACTCATGTTAGCGAGTTCACTATTTGTTTTGTGATTTCTCAATTTATAACTAATATTTCTTACATGAGCAATTTGCTTAATTTTTGTCTCATGATTTCTAAATTTACTTGTACCAAAAAGACTATTAAATAATTTACAATAAAAATAAAATATTTTATTTAATTTATATAAAATTTTATCGGTTTTAAGAATTTTAGAATTTTAGACATTTTTATTAAATAAAAGCATATTTGATACCTTTTTATTAAGTAAAACAATTTGTTGTTTAAAAAGGTCAAAAACACTTACTTCAGTGGTCATACCTTTTTGCAGGCTCTGCTTGATCATAAAGTTTTTCACAAAGAATTAGTATTTAAAATTGACCACTGTGATAATGATGTTATTTGTGTTTAAAAAACAATTGTAAGTAACAATATGGTTTGGGTCATTCTTTTCAAGGGTCTAAATATATTGCGATTCATGAAGAAGGAGATTGTTGATATGAATCAAAATATAATTTCAGAAACAGTACGTTATTTGTCATTATATTTTGATTTTCATATATATATATATATATATATATATATATTTGATTATAATTTATTTATGTTCAAATATTAGATTACATAGACAACTCTAATTCAACATACTCTGAAAGTAATCTAACTAAAATATAGGAAGACAAATGTTAGTATGTGATTGAACTGAAAGTTATATAATTTGTTAATAAACGAGTTTCACATTGTAAACAATTATTGTATATTTTGGTGTGAACTGATCATTATTCTAATTAATTTTTTTTTTACAGTCGGGTATAGTAAGAGATTATTGGGAAATAGGCATGTTGAAAATTGCTACTGACATGATATTGTTGCTATGAATATGTAATTGATATTGTGAATATGTTGTTACTGATGTTGATAATAGTACTGATGTACTTGAATTTGTTGTCGTCAATATATAGTACTGATGTAATTGAACTTGTTGTTGTGAATACATATTATGAATATATTTGAATTAAAAAATTGCAATTGTGTTAAGATGTGCTTCATAAATATGATTTTGGAAAAAAATTGAAATCTCATTTAAAGACATCATTTTTTTAAAAAAAATGTCATTAAAGATCTGTTTATAAAAACCAGTATTTTATATTGCTTTTAGAATAGATTTACAACGTTTTTTAAAATATACTTATTACAACGCTTTTTTGAAAAAAAAAACATTGTAAAATTAGTATAAGAATGCATCTATTATAGCGCTCTAAAACTAGTATAAGAGAAGCATTTTATATTATTTTTTAGAATAGATTTACAATGCTTTTTAAAATGTACCTATTACAACGCTTTTTTCAAAAGAAACATTGTAAAACTAGTATAAAAATGCACATATTACAATGTTTTTTTTAAGAAAAGCATTGTAAAACTAGTATAAGAAGCGCGCTATATATGCATCTATTACAAAGGTTTCTTTTAAGAAAAATGTTGTAAAACTAATATAAGAAGCGCACTATATATGCATCTACTATAAAACTAGTCTAAGAGAAGTGTTGAGCGCTATATGTTTATATATATTACAACACTTTTTATTTTAAATAGCGATGATGTATCTTTTAATAACAGTAGATACTACAACGCTGTAAATGGCTTTTAAAAAGTGTTGTAAAATAGTGAATAATCGTTAAAGAGAACATTCAAAAACAAAATTATATTTTAAGTTAATAGTAATGTGATTCAGTGGAATAACCAAATAATAAAAGATATGGATACGGAAAACATGATGGTAATTATGACCTCAGTTTTACGGAAATATATGCAAAAAGATTTTTATTCTAACAATATGCGCAGCAGTTTCATAAATTGTAAATTTACAAAACACAAGATTACGGAAGGTCCCTAATAATCAATTCTAATGAATGTCAAACAATATCAGTTATTGATTATATGGAGAAATGCATCAAAAACAATTAGTATTCAAGATATTGATTTTCATACAACCATGTCAAGACAATTAGTCATGCAAAGACATTTATCACAGAATCTTTATCATGCATTCAATCAATATCAAGAACACAATAATTGCAGAAATTTAAACGAGATAAGGGAAAGAAAAGTGTACGCAAATATTTATACTGGTTCAGCCACCTTGTGACGGCTTACATCCAGTCCTAAGATCAAACCCGATCTTAGCCTTTCCAATAGAACTTCTTAGAATCAGTTTACAGATTTTACACAGCGCCTCGCCTCAATCTTAAACTATTCTCCCTGTTCTATCTTTCCTTCCCTGAATTCCCGAGTTTAAATCCCATAAGCTCTACCAAGAATACAGTCAAGTGTCTTCTTGTTGACAGCCCTTAACCTCGAAGATCACCACCAGTTGTAACTGGATTTTCTCAAAGTAATTTGGTTACAGAATTTGAATTACAGAAATTGAAATAGATCAATTATACAAAGTTCTTGATCTTCATTCTTCTCAAAGCTATTTTTCTCAATTTTGTCTTTTTCAATCCTTTTTGATCACCAATGTAGATAGTTCAAGGCTGAAAAAGATATTCAAAGTAATATCAGTTGAGAAAGGATTGGTAGTATATTGTGTATGTTGTGAAGGTGTATTATCAAAAATATTATTCACAAGTTATGAGAAGAATAGAGTGAATGCAGTTTATATAGTTTCAGGAAAAACAACACATAAATCGATTCCTTAATGTTATAAAGCACACTAATCGATTTGTACAATCGATTTCGCGAATCTTGTTTTTCTTGAATCTTGAAACTGCATATACTAATCGATTTACCTAATCGATTAGTTTACCTGAGTTCTTCAGACTTGGATGAATGTTCATATTTGAATCGATGTGCATAATCGACTTGTGGTGTTTTGTTCCAACAACGAGATCAAAACAATCGATGTACTCAATCGATTCAAACATGTACATTGTCCTTAATCCATCTCTGTTTCTAAAAACTTTTGTACCAATCGATTTCACTGGTTTCAGAGACACAGTGATTTTCATAAATCGATTTGCCCAACCGATTTGACAAGTTTCAGAGTTGATTTAAAACTACATAATCGATGTGTCTAATCGACTGTGGATTTAAGTCTGAAGCACATTACATTGTTTGGTTCATTCAATCGATTTACCAAGTCGATTGATGCCAAACTTATTTCAACAGAAGTATGTTAGTGGATTGGGCTAATCGATTGCGTATGTCCCAAACCAAATTCATTTTGAAGTTAATTTGGGTCAATCGATTTGTCTAATCGATTTGCTCATTTTTGGTTTGGCTCTGTGACATTCGAAATCGATTATGCCAATCGATATAGACAATCAAAAACACAGAAGTGATTGGATCAATCGATTTGCCAAATCGATTAGATTGCAAGGCAGGCTACTGACTTGCACATTTTAATTTCAGTAAATGTACCAATCGATTTGTCTAATCGATGTAAGCAATCAGTTCAGTCCTGGTGAATTAACCAATCGATTTGCCTAATTGATTTAAGGCTACCTGGCTCTCTGACTTGCACAATTCATTTTCTAATAAATGTACCAATCGATTGATATCATACTTGATTTTCAGAGAATGTGCAAATCGATGTTGCCAGTCGATTGCTTAATCCTAGACTACAGAATTTCATTCAACCCTGTTACAGAATCGACTTTACTAGTCGATTTGCTTGTGAATCTTCAAACTTTTGTTGATTTCTTAAGTTCCAAGCAATTGTCTCAAGTTTGTAGGGTTGAGTTGTTGTTCTTGAAATTTTTCTCAGTTTACAATGTCAGATTTATTTGATGATGTATGTTTGTCAATAATATAAAAAACGAACATATGTCTAACAAAACACACAAGAAATATCACGGTTCATCCAACGTGGGTTAATCTAATCCTCACTTGAGATTTACACTAGTAAATTGAGCAATCTCTCAACCTGATCTTTTTCCTTTAGTCACACTTGACTATAAACTTGTATTTTCTTAGCCTCAATAAGCTTACACAAATCACTCAAGTTTTCTCTCAGCTAGACAAATTTGATGATGTTTACAATGAGATGATAATAATGATTTATTTTGGATCTAATCACAACTAGGGGTGGGCAACGGACGAGTACGGGAGGGTTCGGGTCCAAAATGTCAATCTGATCGAAACTGCGAGTGTATTTCGTACGCCCACTTCTGCCCATTTTTCCATACGGTTGACAGGTCTCACGGGCGACGGGTTTACGGGTAAGTTTCAAATCAGATCCAAATAAAAAAAATGACGATGAAGAAGAAAATAGTAAAAGATCAAAATAAAAAAAATAAACATCATCAACTCTCAGATCAAATATGTATCAAACAAACCAACATAAAATTACAGTAAAATCTTGAAGAAGAAAAAAAGAACGTGTGAAAACTAATTTTCAAGATAAAATAAAAATAAGACGAAAACAATGATGAAGAAGAACGAGTGGTTATCCTGTAGTTTTCGCTGCTGGATGGTCTTGAAAAGAAACGAAATGGTTGATAGCTTTGACATGACAACGAAATAAGAAAAGGGAGTGAAGTTGTGCATCTATGTTTTTTGACGGCTACTAGGATTTCAAATGAAGTAAAGTAATAGTAACAAACAATCTGAGTATTTTGTGGCATTATTTTATTTTAAGAAGAAATTCGACCATAAAGTCATGGCTATAAATGCTTTAATTAATTATTAATTATTCCAATAAAAAAACATTAATATTCCACTAATTCCCTTCTCCACTCAAAATGCAAGCATTAATTATTTTGCAATTTCCACCGAATCAGCGCAATATTTATGTAAAGTCTGAAAAAGGCCGCATGAGTATTAACAGTGTGTATTTATTATCGGGTGGGTATGGATTTAATCGGTTTTAGAATTCTCAACTGAACCCGCCCATTTTAATCCATTTGTAACTGATTCTATAACTCGCTTACCCATTTAACCGACTTGAACCACCCGTTTACACTCAGTTTTTACAGGTTATTCAATTTTTGGGCAGGTCAATGGATTTTGTGTACCCCTAATCACAACATTATTATTGAAATAGATTGAACTAAGAATACACTAAAAAATTTGATCCTAAAATTTAGTGTCTTTTTTGATAATTAAAGAGAACTTTAATAGTTTTGCACTTAAGAAAGTGAAATATGTTTGATTATAGTCTCTTAGAGATTGCAACTTGAAGCATTTTCTATTTATAAACTTGGGAGAGCTCCTTGTTTATGTAAAGGACACATATAATTGTTGGCTACATGACTCAAGGTGTTAGAGTATGTTGCTCAAACGTTCTTTGCAATTTGGGTAAACATCATCTTCTTTCTAGGTAATCATCATTTTCTTAATGTTTATGATCGTTCTTTATTTTGTACGATGACGTCCTCATCAATATGAAGACATTATCTTCTATATTAACATGCTAGAGGAGTTTGATCATTCTCTTGACAACTTGTAGCAACCTATAATGAAATATAAAGTGGGAAGAGTGAGCTTGCAATGAGTTATCCTTTGTACTTGTAGTACATAATATTCTTTTCTCAGGTCCTCATCTCTGAAGTAAATGCATGAGTATGATTGGAAACAAAATAAAATCTTCATAAAGTGTGGATTTATCTTTGCGTCATATGAGAATTTTCTTTTTGAACAACGTTCCACATTTATTTTGTTTGAACAGTAAAGGTAATATTCCTTTTTCGATTTATGTCTTAATTGTCATCAGTGAATATCTTCTTTTCAATTAATGAAATTGATGATGAAAATTTTTAGTTATAAGGATGATGAATGTGCTCATAGATGAGTATGTTTCAAAATCGTGTTTAAACTTTCACAAAAACTTGTCTTGTAATTAATACACTCAAGAGAACATATTAGATCACTTAATAAA
This sequence comes from Cicer judaicum, assembly GCA_037974835.1. Lineage (NCBI taxonomy): Eukaryota > Viridiplantae > Streptophyta > Magnoliopsida > Fabales > Fabaceae > Cicer > Cicer judaicum. The sequence goes on along the minus strand of JBBPBS010000207.1, from coordinate 9,725,238 downwards.
ATTAGAATTAATTAGATCTTTGTCTGATTAAAAAAATTATCATTAAAATGTTTTAACCAAATTGCCTCAACAATTTTTTACTTTATTTCATTTCAACACACACAAAATAAACAAACCTTTCTTATTCATGTATTTTTTACGGAACATCACCACTCATCATCTCATGTGTTATTTGTTGAGACAAAATCTCTTTCAAATGATTTTAATGATAACACAATTATTTAAAAAATTATGATTGTGATTAATGACTAATTTGAATTTTGAGTGAACTCATATTAGAAAACAAGTTACTCATCATTAAGATAAAAAGGAGAAAAATCTGACTCAATCCATCAAGTCTTCAAAACTAGAGGATAGACGAACAAGAGGATGAACCCTTAAGAGGTTGAACTATCAAAACTGCAAAATGTTCAACATCACTAAAACAATGATCTATTGTCATACAAAGAAGATAAATTAGTGTCAAAGAATGAAAGAAAAATCAATTTATATGAAGAGGTCAAAGGCCATAGTTTATATGATAGAAGATAGATTGTAGGAAGATGGACCTCTAGTTCACTTCATCCTCACATGTTGAAAATGACCCAACATATCAATGTACAGAAAGGTTGTAGCTTACAAGATAAAAATATAGTCTTACTTGTCTTGAAGAATGAAAAAAGAAAAGGACAACTCATGTCCAAGTTTCTAGGAGGATTGAACCTCTTGTACGAGGATGGACTGAATCAGTCCAAATGACAGCTGGATGACATTTCTATAATTATGATTAATGACCTTGGACTTTTTTATTAAGTCCCCAACGGTCATAAAGTGTTTTGACACATGAATAGAGTATCACAAAATCTCTATAAAAGGAAGGGAGTTCTTCATCATTAAACACACAACAACACTGCATAAAAGGAGCAATTCTAAAAACTATCAAGAACAATTTCAATCATCTCTTTATACACTACCAAGAGCAATTTCTAAAAGCTATCAAGAGCAATTTCAACCATCTCTTTATACACTACCAAGAGCAATTTTTAAAAGCTATCAAGAGCAATTTCGATAATCACTTTAGTGATATTTTAGCTACAATATTATTTTCCTCCTTTGAGACCCCATTCCTGTGACAACACACTACCAACCAAATCCTATGTAACCATTAGAGGTGCAACAAGTAGCATCGACGTTGCATTTATTGTCTACAAATTTTCTAGTCAAATACTCGTGTGGACGCCGCCATGGCATCAATGCGAAAATGACAATACTAAATCAAATCAACCGACTCATACAACCCGCATTTCATGCAACCTAAAACATATTAAACTCATAGTCTCTAGCAGTCGGAATTAGGTTCCATTTTACCTTCCTCAGTTGCCCTCCAATTGGGGACTAAATCAACCCTACCCAATTCGATGTCCACCGTTCGGTGTGGGTTAAAACCAACAATGTGTTACTTCTTCATACTTAGTATATGAGTTTAGTCATTATACTCTTTAGAACAAAATAAAATTGCTTGATTTTCTATCCAAAAATGAATTTGCACATGAATTGTATAATTTAGGTAAGGTTTAAATTTATGTTTAGTCTGTACAAATATAATATATTTTGATTTTGGTCCTTATACATTTTTTATTTAAATTTTATCCTTGCAAAATAGTGAAACTATTTTTTTTGGGTCCATGATGTAGCACGTTTTCTCGTTATTTTTTATTTTTAAATAAAAATTAGTAAACTAGAAGATTTAAAAAAGTTGTTTTCAACTTGAACTAAAAATCTTCATCAAATTTTAATCTTAAACCTATAAAATTTTATGTTCTTCTGATCTATCCCACCACAATCTAATCCCTTCCCTTACACATTTTCCCACCACTTCTAAACCACATTTCATCTATCTCATTAATAGAGTCTATTTCAAATTAATAAAGAATCATGAAAGATTAAGGGTGAGAATTTTGAACTACAAATTGAAATTTTTGTTCCTTTTTTTCCTTACTCTAAACCCTAAAAAATTCTTCCACAAACTATAAATTTAATCATTTTCTTCTAAACACTTTTTAGTTTCAAACATTTAAAAAGAACATAAAATTGTTTACCTTGGGGAGGGGAAGAAATTGGTTTTGGGGGTTGATAGCGGGGTTTTAGGATGATATTAACGATAGAGTTGGGTTTGTGGAATGTGTTTTGGGTTTGGTACGTGGGAGGAGGAGAGATGTGTTTGGAGCTAGAGATGAGGTTGAGGGTGGAAAGTGGAGAGATAGGTTTGATGTTAGAGTTCTACAATGGAGATGTAGTTTATTGAAGATGGAGATTGATGCTAGAGTAATTGGGAGTCATTTATAAATTACATGTCCCCGGTGTTAAATATGACTAAATATGACTTTGTAATACCGTTTTTTTAATGGAAGTTAATACGAAGAATTTAATATTTATTAGAAGAGGTATTTATATTTAGTGTCAAACACATTTCAAATTTCAAATAGTACTTTTGACCCTTGTAATATGAGTCTACTCCAATTTTAGTTCATGTAAAATTTTATTTTTTACTTTATTTTATTTTGATGAGAGTAGTAGAGGGAGTATTAATAGAGTTGAAGGATTTTGAGAGTGAACAACCGAAGAAGATATCAATGTCACCTTCTTGATTTAAGGATTTAGAGAGTGACAATTTCTGAGTGTTATTATTGAGGTGAAAAGTTATTGCAACAAAATCAGAGAAAGAGGTGAAACTTAAATTTTCTTTCTTCATGAAATCTAAGTCTCTATTTCAATTTGACTCACTAAAAATCAACTTCTAATTAAATATATGGTTGTTATTTTAATTAAATGACCAAATGAATTAATATTTGGGGTTGGGATTGGGGAAGAAATTGAGGTGATAAAGGTAAGGATAAGATTGAGAAAAAAATGGTAAAGTGAGATGAATTGGGTAGGAGACGGGAAGAAGACGAAGAATGTGACATATTTTTGAATTTAAGACTTCAAACGTTAAAAAGAACCCAAAATAAAGTTTGGTAAAGCTTTACAATATTTAGTAGGAGAATATATATATATATATATTAGTAGATAATGTAATTGAATCTAAATAGATAGATTGATAAAAAAAGCTAGCAAACAGACAAAAATGAAATCTGAAAAACCCATTATTTCTGGTTGTTAATACTACATTCTTATCATCCCATAAAAAAAAAATAAGTCATTAATCAAATTCTTCACAACATCAAAATATGGCAACCCAATTGAACAATCAATTGAAAACTTCAATTCAAAATCACAAAACACAAAAACAAAACAAGCCTTTCACAAAAGCAACACAGAGAAAAAGAACCACAAAATTTCAAGTTATCAATGTTGCATCCAATGGCAACAATGGAAAGCAACTAATAGAAAATGGTAAAGTAAGAACAATTTGGCCAAAAGAAGCTTCAACAATTATGAACTCAGAGGGTTTCATTCTACTTGATGTTAGACCCAATTGGGAGAGAGAAAAGGCACGTGTGAAAGGGTCTTTGCACGTGCCAATGTTTGTGGAAGATAAGGATAATGGTCCTTTAACTTTGGTTAAGAAATGGGTTCATTTTGGTTATATTGGATTGTGGACTGGTCAATATTTTACTACATTTAACTATGAATTTCTTAGTCAAGTGGAAAATGTTGTTCCTGGGAAAGACACTAAGGTTCTTGTGGCATGTGGAGAAGGATTAAGGTAAACATGTCGATTTTGTCTTTCTTTCAGAATATGGTTATTTAAGCTTTGTTCATGTGTTAACAAAAAAAAGGCTTTGTTCATATAGTTTTTGGTTTTATAATTTCGAATTTAGTTACAGTTAAATTGAGTTGTAGATATGCCCTTGACAACAATTTTATACAATATTATGACTTGTGCAATCTCGCTTTAAAACATTAGTTATATCATATTATTGAATAAATTTTAATGTGAACTAGTTTTATAAGTGGTTTGATTAAATTCTAACAATGATAAATTTTGTTTAATGAAAGGAGAAAATTAACGGACCTCTTCGTTCTTAGAATTAAGAAAATCATTTCATTGATGTTAGTTGAATAAAAATAAAGAAAAAACAGTATGTATAATTTAAATTAAACTCATCAAATCAACATCGATTAAGTCACTGTCTCAACTAAATAGATGATGAAATTGTGAAATTTTAGTTTTAAGTAGTGTTGCCAATCATGTTAGAGTTTTAAGTTATTTTTAAAACATTAATTTATAGTAGATTATATGTTGTGTTGATCCATCCAAACATCTGTCTTATATTATGCACTATATAGATTTAGATTAAAATAGTTTTATGTTTTTTGTTCATTTGTTTCCTCTTAATTGAAATGGGTTTTTGTTCTAACACGTGATTAGGAGTTTGATCTCATACTCTTATATATAAAATAACAATTGGAATAAAAATTGGATAAGATGAGAGAATTCACCTTATATGTCAGCAGCCCCAACAAAGATTAGTTGTTGTTAAGAGGCTCTTTTTGGTCTCGGTGAAAACACACAATTTTGCCAAAAATGATAAAATGCTATTTGTTTTTCTTTTTTGGGAAAATTTAAGAGTAATCTTAGCAATTATGAACAAACATGAAAATGTAGATCCAATGAACAGGCTGTTATTTGTTTGTTCCCTTGTAAAACAAAGATTTATGCTTCTAAACATATCATGTAGACCTAACAATCTCAACATTAATCAAGTATCTTTTAATAAATAAAATATTGATGACATTAATTTGAAGCTTTATTAGTACTCTTTCCATGTCTTATTATTCATCTCATTTGCAATATTTATTTGTCTTATATTATTTGTCATTTTAAATTGCTAACAAAACATTAATTATGTTTCTACAACAAATTTATACAACTTTTTCTCCCTAAAATATAAGAAAAAGTAGAGTAAAAAAATGCATAATTATTTTTACTATATTTTTGTTTATATTTGAGAACAAAGTACTGTTGTTGTTGGGGCCGACCATTTGGGTGTGCAACAAGACGAAGAACACGTGACCCAACCTTTTTTTAAGAGTATTATATCCAAATTACTCGCATAAAGGCCTAAAAAATAGTTTGAGTATTTTTTAAAATATTAAAGGTTCAATATATATGATTAAAACAAAACCTCCAAAAATGTTTGACTAATTTTGATTGTTATATCCAGCAACTATTAATAGAGTATTTTAGTAAATTACATTTCAGCATAAAAATTCATACGCTCGATGTTTTTTTTGTATGCATAATTCAAATGTGAATTAAAATATGAGACGAAAAACTATATTTTCATTTGTATATGTGATTCATCACAATTTACAATTTAAAAGCATTATTAAATCGTATATCTTAGCCATAGTCTATATAGAACAAGTTTGTTATTTATTATGGCAACAAAGCTAGCAAAATATTTATAGTTTTTTTTGTGTGTGTGTGTGACTCAGATCAATAACAGCAGCTTCAAAGCTGTACAATGGAGGTTACAAAAATGTTGGATGGTTAGCTGGAGGATTTAATCGTTCAAAAGACAATGATTTTTTAGCAATAGAAGGAAAAGAGAAATTGCAGTATGCTACAATTGGGGGTGCCTCTTACTATTTTCTTCAGTTGCTCATACTTCTACAAGTTGTTGGTAAATGATAGATTATTAATTATTAGATTTAATTATGCATTTGTTCTCTATGTAAATATACTATTCTTTGTTTTTGGTACTTGTTGTAGACTAAATACATATATTATTGTTATTTTGATAACATTCATGAGTGTTTACTCTATTGAACTTGTAAGCCTATATGCAACCTTGTTGCAATCACATTAACTGCTTTAATGTTCATTTAATTTAATTTGATATTGAATTCTTTTTTTTTGAATTCGGTAGTATTATAATGAGCGGTAATTTTTTTTTCACAAGAGATATAACACAACTTCATTCTCAAGATTAAATTTGAACCTAAGATTTTTAGTTAAATTGGAAGACACCTTTACCATTTCATCTAATTCTCTTGGGTTTGATTTGGTAGTTTTCTAGTTATTCTTATAACGATCACATTTATTTATTTATTTAAAAAAAATTAAGCTTCATTCAAATGGTAAAATAAAACTAGTATAATTAAATTGATTATGAATTGAAACATTCTCCATTTATATTTTGAAATCAATATTAATAATTAAGAAAGTAAAAATCACGCGAACGATATATATAAACATTTCAAAAGCTAGTAAGAAATTATGAAATCAACTATTTGGTGATTACCTAAATAAGCCCCATACTCAAAATACGATACCAACACAACTATTTATTCTCAAACATTTGATCAAACCTATGAAGTACAAAATACTTGAAACCAAAATGTCGAACAAGAAACATCACATTTGGATGACGAAAGCCCAAATAAAATGACTTAAATATTAAATATATGTAGAAATTACTTATTTAAAGATAGATGAAATGTTTAAAATCATATTCTAAGATAAACTATTTAAATTTATTTTTCATTTGAAGCTTTATTTTTAAAATTATTTTTTTAAATAGTGTTATCCATATTAAAATTCATCCATATTGACAGAATTATCATAACAATCAACGCGCATTTTCACCAAACTATTACAATAAACTAATAAAAAAATACATATTTAATTGTATTTTAATTTTTTATTTTTACTGATTTATTAAATTGATTTTCTTATTTTCAAAGTTGCAATTTTGATCTATCATTATGATATTTTAACTAAAAAATGACAATGTGAGATATAATACGATTATTTAGAATGATTAATATCCATAAAATCAAAATAAAATATTGTATAAATAAAATTGTTAACTCTAAATTTTTTTCTTCATGTTTATAATTGAATTAATGACATATAAATAATTAATATATCTAAATAGTTATATATTATGAAATTGCATCTTACGTCATTTAAAATACATAAAATTATTATTTTGTTATTAAAAAATATGAAAAAATTAAAACCGTCGACAGTTAAAATATAAAGACCAATTTCAAAAATTGATAAAAATATAAAAACCAAAAATACAATTAAAAAAATACAATTAAAATATATATATATATATATATATATATATATATATATATATATAATTCCTCCAACATGCTAATTGAGAAACATACGATCATGGTATCAAAAGTATACAATTTTGACCATCACCAAACTATTATACTAAACCAAGACAAAAAATGCTTTCGGCCACCAAGAAAGAAACACTGTACTTACCCTCAATAACCCAAACATTTCCATGGATCTAAAATCAAAATTGAAAATAAAAGTGAATAATTTTCTTTTATGAGATTAAATTTAAAAGCTCATAATTCTATAAAGATTAAAAATATATTTAATTCAAAAAATAAAATATTCAAAGTTTTTTTAGTTTGTTTTTCATCATTTTTTTAAAGATGTTTTTCATCTTGTTGAGATTTCATTAAAGTGTTTTCTAGGTTAATACATGTATTGATTTTTGGGTGTGTTTAAGGTTCCATTTCGAGATTTTGGATCATTAATGTTAAGTATCAACCGGGTAGATAATTAGGATCCATTAGTATAAAATGCCAAAATAAGTACACTTACATTTTTCATAATATTTTTTTAAAAAAAATCTAAAACTAATATATATGACAAATAAATAGGGTTTTTTAAATATTTTAAAAATATTATTCTAATTTTAAAAATTGGACCCTAATAAAAATAAAGTACAATTTTAATAATTAAGAAAAAGGGTAAAATAAATTTTAGTCCCTATAAAATTTCAAAATTTTATTTTAATCCCTATGAAAAAATTCACAACTTTTTACTATTTAAATTTTTTTTATTTACTTTTAATCCCTATTTTAAAAGGTTTTTACGTAAAAAAAACATGATATTTTTTATCACTAAAAAAAGCCACTATAACATCAAAAGAGATATTATAAGCGAATAAAAAAAAATTTAGGACTAAACTTAAAAATATCGTAATTTTTTATAGATTAAAAATATATTCAACTCAAAAAAGAATTCTCTCTCAATTTATTATATTATAAAAAATTAAAAAATTTGAAACCCTCACTAATTAGAAACTCCGTGCTATATGTCAGCTTGCATAACTCAATAGTCGGTCCAACAAATAAATAATTTATATTCTTAATAATCTTGTATAAATTAATATTGAATAATCACTAATAGATTAACTTATATATTATATATATAAATATAGGGGTTCAATGAATTATAACTTAGTTTTTTAATTACATTCAATTTTTGTATATTTATATTTCATTAAAGTTCTCCATTTGTTAAAATTTATTTTAGTGAATTTATAAAATGTAATTAAAGAGATTAAATTTCCTAAAAAAAATAAATTCATGAGAGTAAATATAACTATGCAAAATATTTTAAAATTTATAGCTTATACACTCCTTGCATTAATTAGTAGCACTTTGAATTGTGAATAAAACAAGTAACAAATTAATCATATCATATTTTCAACACTGCAAATATCAATCATTAAACTCATTCAATTATTCCTCAAAATTTGCCAAATATAGTATAAACAACTTAAATCTCCAAATCAATTGAATTTTTGAATAGCAAAATTAAATAATAAGGTCAAGCAATTGCCTTGTATCTATTGGAAACAAGTCTTAATTGAACCAATTAAAAGTGTGACTAGGCCATTGGAACTCCACGTTGTTGCTATGTGGTGGCAAAAAGTTCAAGTTTGATTCATCGATTGTTGACAAAACATTGAAATTTGATTCAACTTCAACTTGTGGGTTTTGTATCTTATGGTAAGCAATTTGAGTTTGGATTTTGGCCAACTCAATTTCTGTATCATGGATTTCTTGATACAATTTAGATATAATCCCAACACATCCATAAATAGGATCTTGAATCCTACATTGTGCTTCTAAATACAATGTATTTGCAGCTTGTTCTCGTACACATTGAGGAAGTTGCTGCAACATTAAAATTCCGCAACGAGATTATGATTAAAAATAATTATTTTTAGGTATTTTTATCTATTTGATATCGTGTTTAAAATAAAATAATATAAAAATTGGTAAAATAAAAAATTATTTTGAATAGTATAAAAATTTGTTATGGTTGATTATTTAAAATAAATTATTTTAATTATGGTAAAAAAATACAAAATAGTTTATACCGTTTTTAAAATAGTTATAAAACATCAAAATTATTATTTTTTAGTATGTAACAAATTAGATACTAAATATCATTATCATATATATATATTTATGGTACGTTCAAGTATCATATATTATTTTTGTATAACATATAACATGTTTTTTTCTTCCAAATTTGATATTGTTACCATGCTAGAATTATATTACATTATATTATATACTTGATATTAAATATTACTATGTTATATAATAAATACCTGAAGCATTTTTCCAACATTGCTACCACCATAGATTCGGTGAACATAAGAAAATCTTTGAGGATCATTTGCTGGAAAATAAGGAGAGAAAATGCAATCAGAAGGACATCTTCTTCTTTGACTCTTGCAAGCTGCACACCTACCATAAATCATGATATTGAAAAATAAAATCTTTTCTATAAAGAATAACAAATCCAAACACAAAATCTGACACAAAAAAGAAAGATTTTCTTCCTTTTTCTAAATTTTTGCTCTTGTAAAGAAGAAGGAAATCTTGTATAAAATATGAAGAATTATTTGCTAAGAGATAGTATATATATTTGTATTGTAGAAAATATTAACGGCTATATTTTTAATATTGCAATGCCAAGAAGGGAAGTTTTTTTGTATTCAGATTTTTAAATTCTGTATTAGGAATTCAAAATAGAATGAGAAAGGAAAGTAAATAAATATTCACCTTGGCACCATATTTTGTACACCTTCTTATTGATTTTTAATATTAAATAAACTGTTTACATATATAGTATATAATCATACAAAAATTGCATTGAATTGAAAATTAAAATTAAAAATATAGAATCCATTTATAAATTTTATAACGTTATGTATCCATCCACTCAACTGTAATCTGTTTGATTATATATGCTGATTTGGAGCTTGATAAGGAAACCAATCTCAAAACAGAGTCCAATTTTGAGATGTATTTGGTACAAAATAAGTGCATATGCATGTGTAAAGAAAAGTACAAATTAATATGTAAAGAGAAAATAGACTATGTAGGTAGTGTAAATTAATTTTAAATTGATGGTCAATCAGAATAATTAATTTTAATATACCATTGTATTTTTATAATTACTTGAGACAATAACGATATCACAAATGTTTGAGATTGACTATGTATAAAATGATAATGGACATCTATTAAACTCATGTAAATATATGTGCATATAATTACAAAAAAATAAAATACTCGAATTTAAATGACTATATTGTGAAAGTCTAATATGAAAAAATAAAAAATAATAATGATTTAGTTATTTAATATTTTTTTCCTTTCATAAATTCCTTTCACATAAGAGAATCCTATTTAAAGAACGTTGGACACTAAATATAAATATATTGCACCTCTTGTACATTGTTTTTGGTATATAGTTTATGAATTTTTTATGTTGAAGAAGTTTATAACTAATTTTAAAAAGTAAATTTCCAATATTTTATTTTATTTTTAGTTTATAGACTCGTCATAATATACTCCTTGAATATTGACATAATGTCGAAAGAGTTGGTAGTATCTTTCTCAATCATAAAATAATTTGAGTTTCTTTGTTGAAGTTGTCCACTTGAGTCTAACTCGAGTGTGAAAAAATTGAATGTCTTATATTTGAAGTATATTTGATGGCAAAATAAGATAAATGTATCTTATTTTATTATAATGTTTTGTTTGATACACTAATATGATATAATACAATATTTTTTTTATACATATCCTCTTGGGTTATATTTTTTAATCCTTTGTTAAGGAAGGTTAAAATAATTATTTTTCAAATTTGTTAATAAATATTTTTTTATTTTTGTCTTTTCCTATTCATGTTTCTCACTCTTTTTTCATCATCAACTTGTGGTATTGCTTTCCACTCCCTCTCCAATGCACTCTCCTCTCCCTCCCCCTCTCCAGTGTCGTGCTCTCTCCATTGCACTCTCCCAATGTACCATTTTTCCTGTTTTTTCTTTCTCTTTTTATATTCACCCTAATTTTCTTTGATTTTCTTATTGTATTGATGAAATAATTTTTTGATTTTTATCTAATTTTAGGATTGTTTGTTGTTGTTGATGTTGAGTTGATTTTATGATTGTTGACATTTGATTGATTTCCTCTGAATTTATTATTCCTTTGGATTTATTATTCCTCATTTTATGTTGTTGACGTTGAGTTGATTTTATGATTATTGATGTTGGGTTGGTTTCCTCTTTTCATATTTGCTATGGTGTTTTTTGGTTTGTTTTCTGATTTATTTTATTCTACAATATCGGATAAAAGTTATGATTGTTTTTTGATTGTATTCATTTTAAATTGTTGAAAAAATAAACTTTGATTCAGAGAATTTTTTATTGTTTTCTTTGTTCATATTTACGTTTTTTTCTCTATCATCTTTAATGTTTGAATTTTATGTTAATTGTTTTTTATATAGTTATTAGTAATAAACTTTGATTGATGTTAATTTTATGTATATATGTAATTATTTGTTATTACAATATCTTTATCATATGTATATCTCAAAAAAATTGAATTATTTTTATTTAAACATGACTCTCATAATCAAGCTATGAATAAAGTTTGTGTGACCCATGCAACTCATCCCCAAGAGTCAACCTAATGTAGAGGAGATGAGAAATATTGAGCGCACCAAGTGGGTTAAGGCGACTAGGGGTAGGGTTGTGCATGGTTGGTTTAAAAAAAAACCAAACCATATCCATTTAAAAACTAATATGTGGATTTGGATTTATAACCAAATCCATTATTTGGTCTAAAACCGGTTATAAAACCAATTGTAAAACTGGTTATGGTTAAATAACCGGTTTTTTTTATGCAACCAAATTTAAAAAATCAATTTTAAAATCGATTTTGTTATTTTTAAAAAACAATTTAGGCATAATTTCAAAACCGACTATTTATAAAAAAATCGATAAAATTCTCAAACCAACTCAAAATCACAAAATATAAGTAAATTTTTGAAGCATCTCCCTTTAAACATTTGCTAGTATAAATAGATATTTTTGAAGCATCTCCACTTGTCGAAAAGGCAATTCCATGCCTATAAACATCTTCACGAGTAAATATCGTAATTTTTCTTGATCAAACCTAGGCACTGAAGGGGAAGAAATAGTATGTCCTTCAACATTCATTGCATCCAATGTTCTCTTCCTCTTGTTATACTCGCTATTGGGATTTTTCTTACATCCCTTTGAATGCTGTATCATCGAACTCGTCCCATTATCACACTTGAGCTTCTTGCTACAATGGTTGCAAATAGATGTCCCATCCAAATTATGATCTACTGTGAAATCATTCCAAACAAAAGATTGGTTTTTACGACCTTTAGCTCTAGGTGGTAACATAGTAGTTGTGTTCAGGACAATTGGTGGAGGAGAAACAAACAAATCTATTGTCTCAGATTGATCACCCATCTTGATGTAATGTTACAGGTTGCTGCAATAATAATGAAAATAGTTAATGAACTTAAAATGTTCAAACTACCAAAATTAAATTAAATTTAACTACCAAGAGTAAAAGAATTTTGTCTGGTTTTACATGTAAAATTATTATTATTATTATTATTATTATTATTATTAATAAGTTGATTAAAGTATATTTAACAATTATATGTAACGATTACAAAAGATATAAAATGAATACAAGATATGCTCAGTATATAAAATTATAAAACTATAAAATTATAAAACTAGTGGAGATTTAACTAACTAACTCCTAAAAACTAACTTAGATTGTTATCATTTCCCTCCCCACCACCTTGCTTGTTACTCACTTAAATTTATGTCATTTTTTTTTGGGATCATATATTAGTATAAAATTTATAAATGCAAATGAATATGCGTGAAATCAACAATTAAAATTTGTACCAAGTATAAACCAACAAAAACACGTGCAATAACTTCTTTATAAGAATTTTTATGTCATGCTGATATTACACAATGTGCACGCGTACACAAAAGCGAAGTAACATCATAGAGATTGCTCATTTGTTATGCTGATTACAAATCAATAGACAAAAAATTACAAGTTAAAGTGCACAATGATTATTACCTGTTTATTTAAAGCATCTAAGGTTTCTTCATTGAGGTCATTACTAGCAGTGATTATCAACTTCCCAAATCCAGGAACCCCAAATTCGTTCTCAATGGAGCAAAAGAACTTCCTGGACTCACAAGACAAATATGCCAGGTCACCAGAATCCAATCTAATGCCAACTGCTTTGTATCTGCACAGGATATCATCTGAGGTTAGCTAAGAATATAAGTGACATGATTCTTTGAAAAGGATGAATGGATGATGCTTCCTTCGCTGGATGAGCAGCAGGGTACTGTAAGACTAGTTGAAGCAAAAGGTCATTATAATTTACCAGCTATAAGACACTCTAGTAATTTAACAACAGGCTAAAATTCATTTTACAACATTACAAGCTAAAATGATCTTAGAATGAATAATATAACTAAGTTGTTGTGATGATCTAAAATTCAGATGGGATCGACAATGAAGAGGTCAATATTTGATGAACAAACATCAAAGGCATTGAAAAATTGGCGTAACAAAGCAATGCATAAGAAACCATCAATCAAACGTCCAACTGAAACTAGAACATTAGGTAGTCCAATGGATGATGGGTCACCATTGAATTCTCCGTTAACAAATATAAACACAAGTGCAGAAACAGAATTGCAGGAACATGGCACCGCTACCATACTCACTAGTGTGGATAATGACCACTATGATAACCGTGACCTTCTAACTGGACCCTTATTCATTCACACTTTATACATAAATACATTATGTTGAATCAATCAATCAATCAAAGTAGAAATGCAGGGCTTGGGTTCAATAGAGTTTGTCTACTAGTAGAATTAGCAAACTACCCTTAGCCATTGCATATATAATTTTGTAGCGCCACAGTTCAGATTAGTTGCTATATATATGCTTGTAAACTAATTCATCAACTGTAATCCATATTAAATTACACATTTATCAAATTTCATTTTGTTCATATTTACTTAACTTTTTTAAGAAATTTCATTTTGTTCATAAATTTAAGAAACTTGTGACTGAGCAACTTGCTGCCTAATTTTCAAAACAACAACAGGGTAAAGTGTTGCTGAAACGCCAGAAAATAAAGCAGCACCAAGGAAGAAAAACCTTGATTTATCAAGCATTTGCCAATCAATTTCAGCTGGGACATGAATCTCTTCATCAGATTCTTCTTCCTCATCCACACTCATGTTCATTTTAGCCACTTTCACAAACCCAAGAATCAAGAACTTTTTAGTTTAAATCATAATCAGAGTACAGCCCTTAAAATAAATAAACACTGCAAAATCAAATGAAAAATAAAAAGTAAACTGAAAAACCAAAATCACAGTTGGGAAAATTAACCTAATTTCTTAACCACAGCATGGAGTAGTGAGATTGAGATTTGATTTAATCGTAATTCAAACTGAGAAAAGCTAATATTTGATTAATTAATCATTAAAACAAAGAAACAATGCGAAATCTGAAATGAAACAGAAACAGAAGGAAATGAGAGTAACGAAATTGAATCATTCATAACAAGAAGCAACACATCATCATGAATAATAAACACTCACCATTGATGTTGATTTTGGCAAAAATAGATCTCAAATTCTTTCCGAAGGTTACGATTTACTGCGAGAGACAGAGAGAGAGAATTGAGATGAAGACGTGGGTCACTTGGAAAAGTTTGGCCCAACTAAATAAAAGCAACTTTCATAACAATGAATAGATCTAGCATTTCTAAATTAAGAAAGAGAGTTTCATAAAACGGTTCATACCGGAAAAGATAGCTATTAATCTCGACGCCGGTGACGGAAAGTTAGAGGATTGAAGTTTGCACGATGGTGATTCGTAGCACAAGATATCTCAGGTTGCCGGGAAACGTTGCCGGAAAACGCGGCCGGAAAACACCGTCGGAAAACGCAACCGAATTTGCTTTTGAAAGTTTTGGAAGTTTAGGGTTCTGGAATTGAGATTGGAATTTTGGAGTTGGGTGGATAAAATCCGGTTTAAATTCAAATCCAAAAATAAAATGTGGTTGGTTATCCTACCGGTTTTAAATAAATTGGTTTATATCCATATTATTTTAATCAGTTATTAAAAATGGTTTTATATCCGGTTATGGATTTAGGTTTCAAAATCAGTTTTTTTGCAGAGTCCTAACTAGGGGGAAGAATAGAGGTTGGTGTACTGTATTGGTGTCCTATTAGGTACATTGAAAAAAGGTCTATTAGGATTGTAAACTGAGTACTCTTCATCCACCTACAACAACGATCCTACCATGATAAATTACAGAGTGAAATTGAAAGGATTCAATGAGAGCTGGAGCAAAAGCATTTAGAGAGTCAACAATTGTATAGGCAAGAACATAAGGAATTGATGCAGAAAGCTATTGAGACTATTATGAAGATGGAGGAGGATAAACGATGAGAGATGGAGAGACGAATAAGGGAGGAGCTATGTAATTCTTAACAAATGCAAAATCGATCTTCCTATTCATCTCAATCTAATTATCAACTAGAATAAATGCCACCTCAACAATATAATTATCAATTGTAGATGCCTCCACTGCATGCACGTTCGTCGACATCTTCTCAATATCAACAAGATATTATCGCCTAGATATACCAAAGTCGTTGTACAATAATAATTGACCTAATTTGAATCAGCAATGTTTGCTTTAGGATTTTTCAACACAATCATTAGTTGTTCCACCTCAATCTTCCAATCATCCTTCTATCTAGAAATCTGAACCATCTATTTTTTTCTCTGGTGGTATCAACCCCTGAATCTTGTTCAGGATGATGTAACATTTAATGATATATTAAATTTTACCAACAATTAAAATGATGAGGGGTATGCATTAGATTACTATGGGAATAATTAGTTTTTTTCATTGTGATAT
This sequence comes from Cicer judaicum, assembly GCA_037974835.1. Classification (NCBI taxonomy): domain Eukaryota; kingdom Viridiplantae; phylum Streptophyta; class Magnoliopsida; order Fabales; family Fabaceae; genus Cicer; species Cicer judaicum. The sequence continues at coordinate 9,709,157 of JBBPBS010000207.1, read as the reverse complement.
TATTTTTTATTTGAAATTTGGATATTAATGCATGAATGTTTTGTTTTTGCTATTTTTTTTTCAAATTTATTTATATTAATCATTTTAATTTTGATTTAAATAAATAATATTGCAAACAATTTAAAAAATTATTTTTAGTTTTTAATGAAAATGAAGATATTGAAAATATAATAAAAATTAAAATTAGTAAAATTTATATAAATTTAATATTATTTATTTTGTTAAATAAATAAATAATTAAATATTTACCAAAATAAATGTGTATAATTAAATAAATAAGCTTTAAAAATAGTCTGAGCATAACATTTTCACTAAACAGACTAGACCATAAGTAGGTCAGATCATAGGCCCCTGACGAACGACCTAACATGTTCCCATATCTAATTGCAATAGATCAATTTATGACTTTGTGATTTCTCACTCAATTCTCAGTGTGGTGCAAAGAAGACTCAATTTATACCTACTATTTATTGACTTCAGTTCACACGTTCAAATGATCAATCAGTCTCATAGTTAAAAATATCTAAAAAAGAAATATTATAAAACTAAAAAGTCTCTAAAATTTTGTTGGTTTATTGAGGCTTATGGATCCTATTTTTTTTTTAAAAAATCGACAAACTTTTTTGATAAAAAATGATTTATAATATTTTTCTTAATTTTTTTTATTTTTCTCACAACAAAAAATGATTTAATTTTTTTTTGATAAAATTAAATTTTGAAAAAATTAAGAAAAAAATTTCAATTAACAAAACATTAGATCTAGGAGTCGTTCACTTACGCTCACAGAAAATAATGAAATGATGGATGGATACTTTAAAAATTAAATTTAAATAGAGACATAATATTAGATTTTTATAAAAAAAAATTTAAGAAAAACTTTCACTACGCGAACAATGGTATTTTACAGCGCTTTTTTTAAGTCATTCACAACGCTTTTTCAAAAAATTAAGCGCTATAGTATCCAGCGCTGTAAAAGATATAACAACGCTCTTTAAAATAAATAAAAGCGCTGTAAATCTCTTCTAAAAACGTGCTGCTTGTTGTATTAGTTTTACAACGCTTTTTTAAAAAAGCATTGTAATAGGTGCATTTATTTATTTCAATTAGATCACTTTATGGGATTATATCAACAATCTCTTTCATAAATCGCAATATACAGTATTCGCAGTCCATGTTGTTAGTTTGATGAGAGCACTATAAAATAAAATATATAAGTCAATAAATATTTGTGCATTGATTGTTAATGAAATTTTAAAGGCATATATTTCAAACCTTTAATGGAATTCATGTGATTTATTTGATTTTTGCTTCGACACTGTAGCACCCATTTGAGCTCGGAAAACTTGTAAAACACTATCAAATAAATGTGATTATTAGCATTAACAAACACATTATATATATATATATATATATATATATATATATATATATATATATGTAAGAAATAAATGAATACAATACCTGAAGAGTGCGAAGAAATATGTGGGGTTCATAGAGTTACGGTTTCGTTTAAGAAGGAACGACGAGAATGCGTAGAAATACGAACGGTTTGTAGGATAGAGTAGGGTTTGCAATGAGAAAAGTACGTAATAATGTTCGTAGGGATAGTCACAAATATGGAGATGATTTGCAATGGAGATGGCTAACAATATTGTTCGTAGGAACAGTAGGGTTCGCAATGAGAAGGATAATGAAGAGGAGAAGGACACTGAAGCGTAGTGAAGTTTATGTAATAAAGAGGAAACTGAAGTGATTTACTGTTATATATAAAATCCTATTACAGCGCTTGTCAAAAAAGCGCTGTAAAGTACCTTCTTATTTTTTTCTAAAAGCCTTTTACAACGCTTTTCCAAAAAACGCTTTAATAGGTCCTTTAATTATGTGAAAATGCAAGTCTTTTACAGCGCTTGTCAAAAAAGCGCTGTAAAAGACCTTCTTATTTTTTTTAAAAGCCTTTTACAACGCTTTTCCAAAAAGCGCTCTGATAGGTCCTTTAATTATGTGAAAACGCAAGTCTTTTATAGCGCTTGTCAAAAAAGTGCTGTAAAAGACCTTCTTATTTTTTTTTAAAAGCCTTTTACAGTGCTTTTCCAAAAAGCGCTCTAATAGGTCCTTTAATTATGTGAAAACGCAAGTCTTTTACAGCGCTTGTCAAAAAAGCGCTGTAAAAAGACCTTCTTATTTTTTTTAAAGCCTTTTACAGCGTTTTCCCAAAAAACGCTCTAATAGGTGCTTTAATTATGTGAAAACGCAAATCTTTTACAGCGCTTGTCAAAAAAGCGCTGTAAAAGACCTTCTTATTTTTTTTAAAAGTCTTTTACAGCGCTTTTCCAAAAAGCGCTCTAATAGGTCCGTTAATTATGTGAAAGGCAAGTCTTTTACAGCGCTTTTTTTATCGCGCTTGTCAAAAAAACGCTGTTGTATTCTCCGTTATTTTTAAAATATCATACAACAACGCTTGTATTTAATAAGCTCTATAAAAGACGCACTATAAAATGTCATTTTTGGCGTAGTGTTTAGATTTGGACTTTATTGACATTAGGGATGAGAATAAGCTCGGTCGTTCGTCAAAGCCTATGACCTGACCTACTTATGGTATGACCTATTTAATAAAAAGGCTAGACTCAAGTTGTTTTTAAAGTCTATTTATTTAAATAGGTCAGATTCAATCTTATAAAAAAACCTATTAGACATGACAGGCCGACCTATATATATTTTATTAATGTTATTTTTATTTATTAATAATATTATTTCCTATTTTAAAGTCTATCAATTAGGAAATCATTCAATAGTCGTTCCATATTCAGTTCAGTAGTCGTTCTATATTTGATAGCGATTACATATTCGGTAATCGTTCTATATTTGTTAATCGTTCAATTAGGCAATCACTTAATAGTCGTTCAATATTTGTTAGAGTAGTAATAATGAGTGCATTTGTTTCAAGAAAAAATCTATTATTTGAAACTCAAAAATAATTTTTTAGGATTTAAATTGTGTTTGTTTCAGATTTTTTTAGAAAAATCATTTTTTGTTTAATATATATAGATACGTAAAATATAAAATTTAAATGTTTTAATGTTAATAAGACTTTTAAATAGCCTTTAAGTCAACTTTTAAAAATGCTAGGTCAGACTAAAAAAAAACTATGATAGGTCGTAAGTCAGATTTAGGCCTAAAAAATCAATTGTAGGTCAGACTCAAGTTTTTCAAAGTCTGTCATGACCTTACCTATTCTCACTTATAATTGACATCTTTATGTATATTGGTCATTATTCATAATAAAGAAGAATCCCATGTAAATTTTGGGAATAATCAAAGTTATAGGATTGAAGTGCAAAATAGAATTTTCAATGGTGATTTCTCAAAATACATAAGATGAAATAACTTGTTTTATTTCGTATGTTATTTGGCCAGTCGACAAATAATTCTTCAAATCAAAGATGAAATTTTTTGATTCAAGATATTAGTAACGACAGTTCCAACAAACGGGTCAATTTGAATTTGGGAACAAAATTGCTTCCAATTCAGATTAGACAAAAATGCAATATGAAGAAATTATTTTCATTACAGTTAGCATCAAATGGATAGGGACTTTGTTGGCTTTAGGAATGAATATAACAAACTACTGCTAATTCAATCGTAGGATTCACATAATTTAATAGTAGTTATCTATTGGCTTAGATCCTAATTGTTGTAATTCGTACAAGTTTACCAAAATCATAGATACAATGCATAAAAAATCTGTGAGAAGTGTAATCTCATATTCATGAATGTCACGGCCATAGTTAAGTTGATCTAATGGAATAGTAAGAATATATTAGATGTAGATGTTGGTAGGAGCTCTCACTATATTAAATTAAAGAATAACTCAACTCTTTGTAAGTTATTCGTAATTACATCTCATATCAAATATTCATTTATTTGATGAATGATTATTAAATGTATTATTATTAAATAGAATTTAATAGTTAATTTAATAATTTATATTTTAATTATTGATGATTAAGGTTAATACACAAATAAAATTTGACAAGAGTGTTATATATTTTTAAAGTTTTACAAAAGGGGCGATTTATGATATTTTTTTATCTGGAATCACCTCTCTAAGTCATTTTTTTCTTTATTTTTTCTAAATAACTGTTTTCTCATATTTTTAGTTTTCTTGTGATTTTGTTATCTGATGCGACGTTGTTTTATTTGTCATCTTGGTGTGGCGTTTTTTGGTTTTTTTGTCTTGGTGCGGTGTTTATTCGTTTAGTTCACATTGGCAAAGTAGTTTATATCAATTACATATTTAAATGAATGAATATTATATTTTTCTAGTACCAAAAAAGAATTATTCATTTGATGGTTGGATTGATAAAATATAATATCTACAAAGAGTTATCGAGCGGTTGGATTAGTAAAATAAAGGCAAAATATCTATCACGATCTCTTAACTTAATTTCAGGTAATAATTCAGTTTTTTATTTTTTATTTGATCATTTATTTAATTTAAAGTAACAATTTGATCTTTTATGTCTTAAAATGTAAACAATGTTATCCTTTATTTTTTTATATAGAAATTCAGAAAATCCATTATTATCTTCAAATAAAACTCAACTCTGTAAATTAGTAATCATCTTTAACAAATTATATATTTTAATCAAATTCACTACTCAAATATTCAAATAAACTCATATTTTTTATCTGCAACAACATCAAATTTATCAAATAAAGAACTCACATTTTAAGACTTAGGTTAGAGACTTGATTTGTAGAAGGATAGAAAGAAGAAGAATATATTATATTGGTGATTTGAGATTCAAATTTTAAAGTTTATTTGATGGATTTGATGTTGTTAGAGATGAAAATATGAGTTGATTTAAAAATTTGAGTCATTGATTTGAGGAATACATCAATTTTCTTGAAATTGATAATGAATTTTATAGATTTTGTTTGAAGATGATGATGAATTTTCTGAATTTCTGTAAAAAAAATATAATAATATTGTTGATCAAATCAAAACAAAAATGACAAATATTTCGTCTATAATATTTATATATATATATATATATATATATACAATCGGTCTTAACGTCAAATTATAGATATGATATATTTGATATAAACTTTCAATATATCTGTTTATTTTGTAATATATTAGGGTAAGATAAAAACCCGCATAATGGGTATGAGCACGTAGATGGGTAATTACCTGCAAAATTAAGCAGGTATGAGTGCGGGTACGGGTACTATAGTACTCGCCCCGCACCACATCTACACTTATATAAATATATTATTTATTTATTATTTTAATGTTTAGTTTAATTAGTTGTTTACCTTTATGTTTTAATATCTATTTATATCATTGGACCATTACAATGTTTATAATCAAATCAAAAGATAAAAGTTTGCAATTTTTTTAATAATTTAATTATGATAAATAATTAAATAATTGTGACTTTATAACTAAAAGTTATATCTTATTAACCGTGTCTTTATAATTATATTTGCAACTTATTATTAATTGTTTTTACTGATCTCAAATAATATTGTCGAAAGACTTGCAACTTCATAAAATATTATTATGGATATTTGAATGTGTATTGTAACGAATGTTCATTTGAAATGTTTTGAGTTAAGAAATATTTTGGTTTATAATACTTTATGATATTTAGATAATTTTTAAATTTAATCACAAAATTATATTTATTTATCGATCTGATATAGTTAAAGTCTGGGTATGAGTACAGACACTTAGATATCTAGAAAATAAGAGTACGAGTATTAAAGTTGATATCCAAAAGAGTACGAACACATGTATAAGTATTTTTTTTTAAATTGCTGATATAAAGATGAATACTATAATGCCCTACCTAAATCTTACCCATTGCCATTTCTATAATATATATTTAATAAAATGTCATTGTTTGATGTAACATCAATGTAACACTATGCTAGTGTTATATTGGTGAATTTTTTTTCATATATAATTAAAATAACAATAAATTCTAGTCAACCGTATTTTAGTAAAAAGAAGTCAATGTTAGTTGACATATGTGAGTGTTGGTTTGATGGTTATGATAACATACAAAATAAGATAATGATATCATAGAGATAACATAATTATTTATGCTTTATTTACAAAATAGGTAGAATAAAATTATTTATTTTATTATGTATTTAATGTTTAAATGATAATATTATATAATAATATTATTTTATTATTAATATTTTTTATATATAGATATGTCGTCGTGTTATAATAAAATATATAAACAATAAAATTACTTTTGTAAAATATTTATATATACTTTTTAAAAAGAATTAACTTATAATATTCTATAAATTTTATAAATTGACAAAAGGAGTTAAAATAAATTAAATAATTAAAAGTATTAATGCTACTAAATAATAATTTCAAATTTTAAAAAATCACCAATTCATATTATGATAATTTCAAGTAATAATTCATTTAAATATGTTTTAATTTCAATTGATATTTTAATTAACTAAGTTACATTAAATGACAAAACTAACTTTATTTTAAAATCATATATGTGTTTTAAAATTGATGTTAATGTGTAATCCCGATGGTAAG